>JAMZEH010000005.1:7210000-7810000 GCA_024699665.1 Ostrea denselamellosa | reverse complement strand
AATATACAGAAAAGAAACGTACGTCAAAATATACAGAAACGTACGTCAAAAGCAATTAATCACTCAATTTATAAAAATGAACCAAATTTTGAATTTAATTTGGATGAACTTCCTAAAAGTAAAAGAGAAATACTGTGTACATTTAGAGCACCAAATATTTGATGCCTGTAGAAAGCATCTACCGTGTATAGTAAGAATGATCTGGCTGATGAATTCCATTCCTTATTTACAGGTACTGATGAAGATATAGAAAAAAATCAAGATTGGAAAAAGAAATATTATACAGATAGATTAGATAATTATAAATTAAACAGTTTTTTTAATTGTAAAGATGTTATTGTACTTAAAAGATTATCCCACTTTTTAAAAGAGAGAGGGCATATCCTCCACGTTAACTGCATGCTATGTACAATATTGTATTCTATAGTAGGAATTACTTATCTACAATACCGACCGGTCGCTCAGTGGTTAGAGCGTTCGTTTTGTAACCGGGAGGTCTTGAGTTCGAGACCCGCTCGTGCCATGGCCGCGTCAAACCTAAAACGAAAAATAGTTATGGCTCCTTCGCCAAACGCTCGGCATTTAGAAGTGAGAATCACGGGTCTTTCGGATATGACCTTAAAAACGGAGGCCCTGTGTCACGGTAGGTTTGATTGTTTATAAGTTCTACGTCCCGTCGAGAATTTTTCACTCATATTGAGACGTCACCAGCTGTAGGTGAAGTACCACAAATTTTGACCTATGCTTACCGATCAAGGTCGTAGCAATGAGGGTTCTTTAATGTTCCAACGCATGCCGCGACACGGTCATATCCGAAAGAACCGTGATTCTCACTTTTAAATACCGAGCGTTTGGTGAAGGAGTAATCACTACCTATTTTTTCACGTCTTAAGTTTGATGCGGCCATGGTGGGAGCGGGACTCGAACTCACGACCTCCCGGGTACTAAGCGAACGCTCTCTTTATTCCTTATATTGTTTAACGTCTCTCGCTAGAATTTTTCACTCGTATAGGGTGATTCGGGATCGGGGTTGTTAGAATATATCCTCAGCACCCCTTGTTTTAAAAGGCGACTAAATATGGCGGTTCTTCGGATGAGACCGCTAAAAACCAAGGTCCCGTGTCACAAGAGGTGTGGCATGAGAAAGATCTCTCCCTGCTCAAAAGCCATAAGCGCTGAGCATGGGTCTAAATTTTCCGCCCCTTCCCCGGCAATGGTGACGTCTCCATATGAGTGAAAAATTGTTTAGCGGGACGTTGAACATAATGTAATCGATCAATCAATCTACCCTTGAAGCTGAGTAGGTAACGCCCTCCTTCAACGCAGGTGTTAAACAAACATGATTCAGTTTTATCTACTATCAAATGTAACATTTTTTACTGGGCATGTTTCGTTTTCAGGGGATGAATACGTGGGGGCCTCTTCCAATGTTATGCTATTTTGGAATTTTTGTTTTTATCCTTTCCGTGGCCAAATGGTTAGATCATCGCGCTCAAAATCACAAGGCCTCTTAACACTAGTCGGCACAGGTTCGATTCTCGCTCACGTCGATGTATGCGAGAAGTTTACCAGTTTACTCTCTGAAGGTCGGTAGTTTCTTCCCGAGTACATAGTATCTGGTTTCTCTCTTCCACCAATAAAAAACTGGACGCTACCAGTTAATGAAAATTGTGGAGTGTGGCGGAAAACAACAATCATATTGAGACGTCATCAGCTGTAGGTGAAGTACTACAAAAGACCTATGCTTAGCTCCATAGCAGCGAAGGTTCTTTAACGTGCCAACGCCCGCCGAGACTTCCAATTTTAAGGTTATGTCCGAATTACCCCCCCCCCCCCCCCCCCCCCGATTTGGAGAAGGCTTAAATAGGCTTATAGCCTGCTGCCTAATCCTATTATGCTTTGTACATAATAAAATACTGTTTAAATTAATTACCCCCGATTCTTGCTTTCAAATGCCGAGCGTTTGGCGAAGGAGCTATCACAACCTTTGCTCTTTTATTTGGTTTGACGCTGCCATGGCACGATTGAGTGGGGCTCGAACTCATGACCTCCCGGATATATGATGCTAACACTGAACTACCGCGACCGGTAAAAAAAACCTTGAATGGCGACGCGAAATGAATCCTTTGAAGAGAATTTTAAAGTTATGAAACTAGCCATGAATTACCATATGCAATTAATAATATATAATTGCAATAACTTCGTCGATTTATGGGTTGATTTGTAAACGGATGTGTATCAAATGCATTCAAATAGGCATCTTCGAGAACTTTGGATATTAATTTTGTATTCATCTTGAGCCCAACAAAGATACGTTGACTTGTTTATTCATGTTTCATTAAGTACGCTACAAGTCTAGGTGTAATAATAGACTCCGTCGACTCTGTACGTCACTGTGTGATCAGCTAGTATTTCATTGTTTTTCCCCGGAACATAGTGGGTAGACTCCAATTGTGCGCGATGTTTTCAAATGGAAACTCCAATGAAATATTAATACTAAACAGTACTTAATAATCAAATCACTTTCATCAAAACCATTTATTATAATTATAAAAACCAATCAAGTTTAAATCATTCGTTACATTTCTTTTTTTTTTAATAAAAAAATTATACCAAAAATTTATATACCCGTTAGACCTCATTAAATAGATGCTAAGCTGGTTGACATTCTGATCAACATTCATGGATTTTCAATATAACATGTGATATCCGTTAACGAACAGTCATGACATTCAATGTGCAATTTTGATATAAAGACTTGTGAAATGCACCCTTATGGCGATCATATTTAACAAGCATTCTGCGAGCATTGCAGGAGCAATACATGTCCCCCACCGGCGCCACTATTAATTGACGGATGTAATATTCGAAAGGTACCTTTCATGTTGTTTGATCTTAAACTATGACCTGATACATTGGTACCAAGTACCATATATGCAGTATCGAATTTAATGCTTCATTGTTCATACCGTTCACGCATTTAGTAAAACTTCTTTTATAACATTTAAATTCAAGTCGTAATGATGTAGCATATACATCCTTCATGCCACAGTAAATTTGAGTATGGAAACTATAATGATAAATTCAGTACTCTGTCCTCGTGCGGCGTACATGTACCGTTGGCCTAGTTTCTATGCAGTTCACTGTATAGGTACAAAAACGTGGGGCAAATCGTGCAAATGGGACCAACCCTTTTCCCCCACCCGATATAACATTCATATCTGCATTTTAAATAGTTGTAAAGGACTTGAACCCTGTTGTGACACAACTTGCTGTGAACTGAATACCCGCGATTGCAATAAAAGTGCAGGAATGCGGCAAGTTGAGAACTGAGAAAGTATCAGACTTCGCTTACCGACTAAAAAAATACTCTCTGATTAACAGATTTTATATATCTATCCGGGTTAGAATAGATCCCCAGTACCCCTTGCTCGTCAAAAGAGGCGACTAAATGGGGCGGCCCTTCGGATAAGATCACAAAAACTGAGACGCTTGTCCAAGCGGGTGTGACACGATAAAGATCCCTCCCTGCTCAAAGGCCCTGAGCGCCGAGCATATGCCTAAATTTTGCAGCCCTTCACCGGGAATGATGACGTTTCCATATGAGTGTTTGTTTTACGTCCCGTCGAGAATTTTTCACTTATATCGAGACGTCACCAGCTGTAGGTGAAGTACCACAAATTTAGACCTGTGCTTAGTGCTCAGGGCCGTAGCAGTGAGGGTTCTTTAACATGCCACCGCCTGCCGTGACACGGGACCTCTGTTTTTAAGGTCATATCCGAAACACCCGTGATTCTCATTTTAAATGCCAAGCGTTAGCTCAGTGGTTAGAGCGTTCGCTTCATAACTTGGAAGGCTTGAGTTCTAGCCCCGCTCGTGCCATGGCCGCGTCAAACCTAAGACGAAAAATAGGTAGTGATTGCTCCTTCGCCAAACGCTCGGCATTTAGAAGTGAGAATCATGGGTTTTTCGAATATGACCTTAAAACGGAGGTCCTGTGTCACGGTAGGTGTTGGCATGTTAAAGAACCCTCACTGTTACTGCCCTGAGCGCTAAGCATAAGTCTAAATTTGTGGTATTTCACCTACAGCTAGTGACGTCTTAATATGAGTGAAAAATTCTCAACGGGACGTAAAACAAACAATCAATCATTTAGTCCCCTCATACGACAAGCAAGTGGTACTGAAGATCTATTCTAAGAATCCGGATCCTTACGGGGCTCAATCGTATGGGTCAGGATAAAAACAAAGAACACAAAACTAAAGTTGGCTTGATTTTTAAATGCAATGCAGGTCGAGTTTGTACTGAGCTAACAAATGAAATATTTTTAAACTTCTCATTCACATATTGTGAATTACCTATTTAGATCCAGCATGCAGATCATTACATCTCTCACGCTTCATCAGACTGGGAATATCACGTGCCTTTATTGAATCCTGACTTGTTGGGTATAACGATAGCAATACTCTGCTTTTCGACTGTTGTAATCTGCTGCAATCGCGTACATTTGTATCTTCCATTATGTATCCATGATCACGCCTTCAAAGTCATAATTGGTATATCTTTAATATGTCATCTAAATGGTGGGAATGTGCAAAAATCAGCATCTTCTAATGAAAATTATCTCGTTGCAATTTTTCTACTCTATCAACTACCCGCATATGGGATTTGGGGATTTGTCATTTGCCTAATACTTCTGTCGAAACAACCGAGAATGTTTAGCTGCATCAAAGTAATCATTATCAGCCACCCATTCTTCCACTTCAAGTTAAATCGGGATGTAGGCCTCACGGCCAGTGTGACCGGTCAACAGGGTATGCTTTACTCCAAGGCATCTGATCCCACCTCTGGTATGTCAAGGGGTCCGTGTTTGCCCATCTCTCTGATTTTTATTTTCTGTAGGAATTACGAGATTGAATTCTGTTAGGTGTCTTAGCCTTTTCATGTTGGTTTGAATGCTGGGAACAATCTGCTTGTTAATTGATTCATCTACATGTGGTGTATTTAGAATTGCCGCATTCTTTCCATGCTTATGAAGAAACTTACGATGATGCTAATGAATAAACACCAGCTATTCCAGTCTTACAGCGCAAGTGAGTGAAAATATGGGAAGAGTCTATACCTTTAGTCAAAAGTTTGACAGCGCTTTTATTCGTCTCGGGCGTTTGAAAACCATAGTTCAGTAGGGTTATCAATGCAGTCTACTACAGTTGCAACAGGACTAGAAGCAATACATGTAGGAAAAATTAAACAAAATCTGTATAAAGGAAGAAGCCGTGTGACAGCTTTGAAGTTAGCAGTATAAACCCATAAAATATCGGTCCATATTGAATGGACCTGATGTGCAATTGTCGAGGTGTAACCAATATACGTCTTTCGGACGAACGGACGTCAACACTGTATGCCTCTCTTTCAGTGGAGCATATAACCCTTTAAACATGAAGTACGTATATATAGTCCAGTCAAATTAGCCCAAAAAAGGGTCAAACTTGCAACTAATTGCAAAAGAATTGTTTTCAATGACTTTGACCTCGCTAATATGTGTACTAAAACATAAAAAATCTAATGTTTCAGTTGAAGTGGAAATACCGTTTTTGGGGGGTCAAAAACAGAGAAAAAACGACAAAACTGGAAATTAGCTTTCCATCATTACCTATCAAATAAGAATGCAGTTTCTTGATTGGCATTTATAAATTTTTGTAAGAAATAGAAATTGTAAAATTTCCATGTAATAATTTCACCTTTAAGAGGCTTTTTTGGAAAAGGGGGGGGGGGTAATTTCAGTGAACAGACCATGGAAATCAGTTTGAATTGGAACAACTTGTTCCTCTACAATGGCCACATCCAATAGTACATTCTAGGCCATGTTTTCGGCACGTACACCTCTTTGTGTCACAATTTACCTTGCAATTACAGTGGATAATATTCAGAAGACGATTGGGAGCAAGCGGCATGCATTTGCTATCATCAGTGACTGTCCATCCCCAATCAAGTGGGTTCAGATCAGTGCCATCTAGTTTTATCCACTGCTGACACTGATAGTATGACCTTCTAGAATGCAGAGCCGCAGAATCAGATGTTGGCGGGAGACTCTGCACCTGAACGCACTTATTGTTAGTGATAGCCTTATTTGTGTATAAGCGCAGTCTCAGAAGATCCAGTCCTTCGCACAATACTCCCCCATATAGGCTAGCAATAATCTGTTCGCCGCTCGTTACAACAGTTTCCAGGCTTTAAGAATTCCTCTATTGCCATTGTAACATTGTTTGTTTTCGAAAGCTTCTTTAAAGCAACACCTTTTCCTATCCCAAATAGGCGGGAGGTTGTATCGCATCCCGTGATTGCGTGTACTACTGGCAGAATTTTGCACTTGTGCATACCAAGCATCCGCTTTGTTTTTTGTATGTCCCAGTGCCTGCACTTATTAGAAAGTTCAGATCGGAAGTAAATGTTGTATCCATCCAGTGATGCATGGTAGCAGAGGAGAACAAGAAGATCAGTGTCTTCGCCAATGACAACGACTTGTGTTGACTGAGCACATGCTACAGCTGTTGAAATGATGAGACAATCTGCATCTTCCTCTGCAAGGATGACCGTGCATTCATTTTCCCGAGGTCTTTGGGCAAGAAGACTTATGAAACGAGACTTGTTATTTGTGAGAAAAATTTCTTTTTTAGATTTGAAGGTCATATCTGAAGTAAATGTTACATCAGGGAAGATGATGCCCTTTGAACGTCGAAGATGAGTCACGTCTTTGGTCGAGGGTTCATTGGAATATCCATCAAATACAATAGTTGGTCTCGAGTATCTTCTAATAATATACTCAACATACAACTGACATATAGCATTTGAATGACATGCCTTTTGTCCATGGGATACGCTGTAGCAAAGAACCGCCATCCAAAACAAAATGTACATCAAGCAATTCCTTCTCTGATACAGCACAATCGCCCATACTCCAAATTGCATCTGAAATTTGAGGCTTACTTGCTGCTCTTGAAAGTCCTGAGGGTTCAAAGATCGATGATGGATGCGTTGATAATTCATATTTGAAGATATTTGCAATATCTTCAACAGATTCTCTAGATGAAATTGCCGTTAGTCTTTGAAAAAGCACTTGGGGATCAACCTCAACTCTGCCTTCCTCAACCGTGATAGATGTTTTAGATGACATAGTTAACACCTGCATTGATTTTTTGAAGGAAAAATCAAAAATATTCTGACCAACCATAGAGTCAATGATCTTTTGTCCACATGCTAATGCATTATGAGCGTTGATATTATTGTCTGCATTCACACTGGTGTCAATGTTTCGAAGAGGGATGCTCTCAGTAAAAGGGTCACGGTCTCGTAGGTATGATATAACTTTAATTATATCTTGTTTGTCCCTTTCTTGGCGAGAGGTTGAAGATTCCTTGTGCTGCTCACTTGTGTGGTAGCCAACATCTGTCAGATTCTGCATTGCCTCATTTACTGCTGCACAAGAAGGCATAGACAAAAGCCACTGCGACCGCTGTACATCTGTCATTCCTCGACCTCTCGTTAAACCACCTGATGTTTTCACACTTCTCATTAATGCCTGCTCAATGACAAGATCACACGACAGACCCGCCCAATACCTCTCACTTCTTCTCAGTACATGATGAACTTGCTGTGTACATCGGGATGAGCTTTTTGAAGATTGATCATTGACATGACATAGATGTATGCTGACTTTGGATACATATTATGCCCAGCTGCAGCAAAATAGGGAAGCATTGCGTGTAGAGTTTGTATATGGAGTAACCAATTGCCTGGTCTTTCAGCTGTGATAAAAGCTTTTAAGAGACTTATCATTTCTAAGTACTGAAGCCAAAGGGCTGCTGTTCTGAAGCACTTGAGAGAGGATTTTGTGTCCGCAAGTTTCCCCAGTACTTGTGTAATGGTAGAATTATTGCACACGTCTTGTGCAGTAGCATCTCCCTCTAGCAACTGGTCATACAAGGCAGCAGCTTTCTTCAGCAGATGATCTTCTTCCAGTTGGGCTGTGGAAACGTCTGCAGATTGAGTAAGGACGTCATCAGGGGCCTCTGTGTCAATGGTCTGTAACGCGAAGAAATAGAAATAAGCAGTGCAGTATAGAAAAAAGCCTTTTCACTTTCTTACTTATTAATTTTACCTTGAAGAAATGATGCTCTGCGACTATTTAGTTTTAAAAAATGTTATTTTCCGTTACATTACGGCACCTTTCCCAAATTTTGAATGAACCCAGTAGGCCTATACATCTACATGACAGGGCTCGACATTAACGCTTGTCCGCTTGTCCGGTACCAGACGAAAAAAAAATCGGACAAGTGAATGTTGATGGGCACTTGTCCGACTGGACAAGTGCTTTTTTTATGAAAAGAAGTTTCCAAATAATAAAAAGAACGATCGGTGAAATATTTCGGAAGTCCAATGCAATGCACAATCGGAACTCCTCAAATGTTTTTGATCCTAATCGCTGTGTAACAAGCTCAATCGGGATCGGTGTTCACCTATTGCGTAGTACGTTCAATTTCGTTACGAGAGAGATGGATCTCAGAAAGTTTGGATTCACTTCAAACAAACACGGTAAGAAAGAACAGGAATATAAAGATAAAGAAAAGAAAAAGGAATATGAAAAGAAAAGAAAATGAACATTCGTACTATCATGGGTAGATGAGTACCCAGGCTTAGTATATGAAAAGCCTGAAGGTGCGCAGGACGAACCGGAGGCCAAAATGTTCTGCGAAATTTGTCGCAAAAACGAAGTAACCGCAGATAAGTCATGTTCAATGTTTATTGGAACAAATGCTTTCAGGAAAGATACATTGAGCTTTCACTGGAAAAGTCAAGCACATATAAAATGTGCTGAAAGACAGGCCATAAAACTGAAGAGCGGAGAAACTCAAGGCAGCAATCTTGTCGGCCCAATTGTTGATTGCGTTCGAAATATGGACAGCAATCTTGAAGACCAAATCAAAAAGCTTTTAAACACTGCTTACTTTGTATGCAAAGAGGAAATGCCCTTCACATCCTACCCAACCCTTATTAAATTGCAAGAAAAGAATGGCCTTGATGTTGGGGGATTTTATAGATCGGATAATGCTTGCAGAAGGTAGTCTTACTAATTTTACACAAAGTTACTTACCTATATAGTATAATTAACTGATCATGCATGCTCTATTAATAATAGCTTCTAAAATATGGTAATATATCATTTCTAATATTTTAATCTTTGTAGTAACATTGCTAATCCAGTGTAGCTTGGCTGATTTTTATTATATAATCATAAATGCTGCATTGCCTTTTGCTTTTCTGTGTAACACAAGGGTAATCATATTTAACCAGGTTTGTAAAGTACATCTATGAAGACATGTATGGAAGATCAGTGCGTAAAATTGCAGAGAAGAAATTTTATTCTATCCTGATTGATGGAGCCACGGATTCGTCAGTAACAGAAAATGAACTTGTGTATGTACGGTTTGTAAATGGTGGAGTACCAGAAAACCACTACTTGAGCATTGAAGACATTCAGAATGCAAATGCACAAGGTATTTTGGATTGTATTGATAAATCATTTGAGAGAGCAGAAATAGCAGATTGGAAATCAAATCTTGTAGGCTTTGGTTCAGATGGGGCCTCAGTAAATCTTGGCTCTAAGGGTGGTGTTGCTGCATTACTGAAAAATGAAGTCCCCCATCTAGTTAGTGTTCATTGCATTGCCCACAGGTTAGAGTTAGCTGCAAATAATGCAATCAAAAGTCAAAACATTATGAGGGACATTCAAGATGTGTTGACAAACACATACAAGCAGTATCATTACTCACCAAAGGCTTTAAGAGAACTGAGAGCTATTGCAGATGCTTTAGAAGAAAAGGTATTAAAGCCAACGAATTTACATGGAACACGGTGGTTGCCTCATGTGCAGAAAGCACTTACAGTCCTTTTGAAAAACTTTCCAGTAATTATCACTCACTTTGATCACATTAGAGGTGGTAGAATTGGAAATGCTGAAGTCCAAGGGAGGGCAACCAATATCAGCAAAAAGCTGAAGGATTACTCATTCCTGTACATGTCTTTCTTCATGCTGGATGTACTCAATACCTTGAGTATGTTGAGTCTCAAAGTACAAAAAGACAACACCACTCTATCACAATTCTTAGAATCTGTAACTGTGGTGCATTTCTCTCTCATTGAATTAAAACAAACAAATGGAGAAGAGCTTAGCAAGTTTATTGAGGAGATTAATGGAGATGTAGTATTTCGCAACATCACCTTGCAGAATGTGAACTGTGCAGAAAACTACGGTGCAAAAAGAGAAGAAATCATTACTGTTTTGATTGAAGCTATTGACAAAAGGTTTGCACCAATGGAAAAAGACCCAGTCTTGAAAGCAGCTGCAACACTTTTGGATCTTCATGAATATCCCAGAACTAGGGAGGAATTAGCTCTGTTTGGTGTAGAACAACTTAATCTATTGATGCAGCATTTTCATGCTATTCTGCAAAATGCAGATTGTGATGTTGCTGTCGTTGGAGATGAATTTAAGGCCTTCAAAGCACATGTTCATGCTCACAAAGCAACACCAATTGAAAATTACTTTCAGTCAGAAAATTTGGCACAAAGATTTGAAAATTATCTCATGCTAATTGAGATTCTCTTGGCCCTTCCAATTTCCTCAGCAGCCTGTGAAAGAGGATTTTCATGCATGAAGCGAGTAAAGTCCGATTGGAGAAGCTCATTGGCACCATCAATGCTGAGAATGCTCATGTATATCTTTATTGAAGGGTGTCCTTTTGAAGAGTTTAATAGCATACCTGTGCTTGACAGATGGTGGAGATCAGGCAGAGCCAAAAGACCAGGATTCAACCCATTTGACTTTAGAGGGGAGAGTGACACTGATTAAAATATAAATTTGATGTTGACAATTTCATATGTGAACATTATAATAAGTTTTCTCTGTTACTAAATCAAGACAGGAAGTCTAGATAAAACTTTGTTTTATGTGTGACTGTGTTGTTTTTATCAATTGAAATCAAAAGTCAGTCAAGCAAGTATAAAATGGACTATATTTTAAGTAATAGTTTTAAAGTTTTGACAATATTAGATCTTTAACGAAAAATTTTCGGACAAGTGAAGTTGAAATTCGGACAAGTAAATATCTTTGGCACTTGTCCGAATGGACAAGTAGGAAAAAAAGTTAATGTAGAGCCCTGCATGACGACACGTGTTGTGACTTTACCAACCTGTTTTTTTTCTAAACTTTTGAGAAGCTTTAGAACGTCTCGTTTGTAAATAAATTTATAGTATTACACCTAGGCTATATTGATTCAAGCGCTTACACGCTTGTATGAACATAATTATGTCATAAAATTCGAGCAAAGACTTTGATCAATGTCTACGTAATGATAATGTATACGTCACGATTTCGGTGAAAGCACGCTATGATAGCGCGGCGGTGACATAAAACAAAGAGAGCTATCAGCAAATTTGATGCATCAAAATATATTATTTCTGCACATTAGATAAAATTAGATTTTTTATATGTTGTTTTACTGATACTAAGGAATACTTTGCAAAAAAATTTATTTCTTTTGCAATTAGTTGCATGCGAAATCGTAAATTGACTGGACTAATATGATCAACTACATTACAATACAATCAGAACCGAAAGTACAGTATCATTTTTAGTTATTCATTGATCGTTCAGTTCATAATAGACTTCTTGTTGGTTTACCGCTGCATTTTTCACATTACAGTCAATTTTCATAAAAACACACGTCAAAATTTATTTCCGTCCCCGTGTGCCTTTTCTCAATATAACTTTCATTTATCTTTATCAACGAGAAAAGATGATGCAAATATGTTGTTTCGGACGAGAACGATCATTGGAAAACTTCGCATAATAACCGTTTCATTTCCATTCATTCCACACGAATGCATATTGCCAAATCTAAAAACGAGAGGTTGACAACTTTGTGCATGCTATTTTCAAAATTTCTAATATTATATAAAAATTGTACTCTGGTATACATAGGTATTATCGAGTACCTCCCGCCGTAAAATGGCTGAAATATTGCCAACTCGGCGTAAACCCCCAATCAATCGAAAAAGAGTAGGCTTACAGGGGGCCATCAGGGAAACATCAACATTCACAACCAAAAATATTTCGGTTAGCTTACCGCCGTAAAATGGCTGAAATACTGCCAAAACGGCGTAAAACGCAAAACACTCAATCGAGTACCGCAATGTAAATGATGTCATATGTTGATATGCCAACATACCTGATTCCTGTCGCTTCAAATCCACGTCCCTGTTACAAAACATCTCCGTCCTCATATGTTGCATTGGACGCGGTGGGTGTCATTTCTTAAGAATTCGAAACCATGGCTACTATCTATCTATAAATAGCCCCACACGCAAGGGAATCCCCACAAGATGTATATACATGTAACGTCAAAACTCGTAGATTTGAAAAAGCGCAAAATAACGAAGATATTTAGGGTTCACTAAGATGTATTTGATATTTTTAGTATGATAGTGACCAAATTCACAGTTTTACACACAAATGATCTTACCTGTGGAAGTCTGAACAGGACACGTGACTGTTAATTCATATATCTTCTGAATTTGCATTAGAAGTGATCGAGTGACTGTTGTTTGTAAGCACCAATTTACAACCAAATAATTTTTGTTAAAACAGGTGAAAAATGTATGATATTGTTGTATACCCTCATAAACACATACGTGTGATAATTTTTAACCACGCGGACAAAATATGTCGGTAGTCGGACTATACAGCTTTCACTGAATACGATTGATTGATTATTTATAGTTTAAAGTTCTGCTCGAGCATCTTTCACTTGACTGATATACAATGTGGCTTCACGAAAAATCGAAGCACAGTCGACCAGTTGTAAGACTTGAAACGTATATTCGAGATGCCTTTGTCAACAAAGAGCACGTCGTCTCTATATTGTTTTGATTTAGAAAAGGCATACGATACCACATGGAAATACGGTATCTTAAAATATCTTCATAATATAGGTCTTAAAGGCCATTTACCAAACTTTATTAAGAAATTTTTAAATAATAGGCATTTCAATGTTCGTTTAGGATCTACATTTTCAGACAATTTCGATCAGTTACATCATTCAGTATAAAAATAAACAGCCTCGCTGATGTACTTAAAAACGACTTTCATGGAAGTCTATATGTCGATGACTTTGTTCTCTGTTATAAATTAAGGAATATGAATTCCATCGGGCGTAAATTATAGTTATGCGTAAACAAAATCCAAAATTGGGGCTAATGATTCTTTTAACGCAGGTAACCGATAAGGCCCGTGGCCGTCTAGTTATTTTCAATTTTGTACATTGAATCTCTTCCCCTATGGTGTTGTAATAGTTTTCGATAGACTAAATATAAGGAAAATTTCGTAATTGCAAAAACTGCAAGGCAAGTATATAAAATGGGCAGATCTATTGCCTGGTAAGTAGAAATCAAATTATTCGTTTTCAACATGGTGAAGGATATAATTTAGCATTAAATTCACATAATCGTTTACTAAATAATAAAAAAAATACCTTTTGTGCATTGTTTGGTGTAAAAAGAACAGGAACCACAACTCGAGATGTCCTGTGGATCTGATCTTGCTGACTTGAAGCAGTAACTACTTCCACTGTTATAACCAAATCCAGCGCAACCAGAGTCTGCTGAACACGCCGTCTCGCATTTTGCAACGGTGTAGCCCGGATATGATGAGTACCACGAATGTGTCTTGTGGTATTTACCATGGTTGAGATAAGTGATTACACAATCTGTAAAATTACGTAACTCTTTCTGTTGGTAAGGTAAGTTCATTAAATTGGCATTAATGCCGAAAAATCACACATTAAGAGGACTGTCATTAATCGACTTCTCAGTTTCCCCCACACAAGAAAAATTATGCACTATAACATCGCGGAACCCCTGTAGGCTTGGTAATGGTGCATCCTCCAGTATCCGCGATCACAAGCCTAGGCGAGATAAATAAAAATAATGATAATACCCGAAACTATATTTTAAAATTAAACATGCGATATCATTTTTCACGGTGGGGGTTGGAGGTGGAATAGAAGTTGACTTCAATATTCTGGCAAAAGAAGACAAGAAACCTAAGTGGAACTTTTGCTAAACAAAATCCTAAAGCGGAAACAAAGCCCCCCACCTAAGTTTTTAATTTTACAAGTCAAAAGTATTTATTCCGCATAGTACGTATTTCAATCTAACCGTAAACGAATTTTACACACCATGAGCAATAAGTTATACATGGTAGGGGCGAAGATTTGCATTCAAATTTACTTGAGTCGCACAAGTTACAACACAATACACATGTATCAAGTTTAAATTCAATAAGCTTTATTCATATAAAATAGAGATATCGGTGACTGATTTTTCAACGGCGAGCTGTGATTCAACGGTTGGTTAGTTGAATATCGTTTTACGTCCCATTCGAGAATCTTTCACTTATTTGGAGACCTCACCATTGACGGATGCAAAATTTAGGCCCATGCTCGGCGCTTACGGCCTTTGAGCAGGGAGGGGTCCTGCTCTGACACGGTTCCTCGGATATTAGGTTTTGAAATGTTGTAGCTCTTTTAGGAATAAGGAAAACTGCAATCCCATATATGTAAAGACGCACTTGTTATATATATATTTGTGTGTGTGTGTTTAAAAATTTAAGCATTTTGGTCGAATGTTTTTTAAAATGTTACAGATGTCACTTCACTTTGACAGCCCTCAGCGGAGCCCTTGTCACCTTTCTAGTTTAGATACTTAATATAGATTTAATTAATTTTTGTTATGCTGTACTGAAAGGGCTCTGAAACGCCTCAGACATTCAAACATTAACAAAATTTACCTGGTCTCGAATCCTATATAATTCATGGTAGTTATTGCTGTAGCACGTAATCAATAAGGTGTGTAAGATGTCATTTCAGGACTTGGATATATCCTTTATAGAACATTTGAATGATCGTTTCTGAGGACGTTTATCATAGATGTCAGCATATGACATTGTTACGCGTCGTGTATATTGGTCTGCACTGACACTCGTACGAAGCAAATGTCGGATCAATAACACGACGCGTAGCAAATTCATTTTCTGTTATCTACTTTGGCTGCCAGTGGAAGAGGAAATCTCCTGTCCGATAAATGCACACAGGATTGTGACAAATAAAAGAGATAAGATGGGTTGAGTTTAAGAGAACTCGTAGTATTTCCATGACCTGCCTCTAGCCAAACTTCTTTAGGAAACGCTGCAATTACTTGGAAAATGTGCCCCGAAGCCGGAATTCCCTGTTTACCAAGTTTTGCTTCTTAATTTGTGTATTATACGGGTAGAAAACCAATCTCTAAAGCTTACAAAAAGCGTGAAACACTTGCATAAATGGAAAGTGGGACACATTTCGGAGAAATTGTCGCCGCAAAAAAAAAAATCAGAAGGGGGAGGGTAGTACTATCCATACTTCAGGTGTCTATGGTACTTTTTGCGTTTGCCCATTTGCGGGGAGAATAAAAAACGCTAAAAGTACAACGTAAGTGACCGGTCGCGGTAGCTCAGTGGTTAGAGCGTTCGCTTCGTAACCGTCAAACCTAAGACGAAAAATAGGTAGTGATTGCTCCTTCGCTAAATGCTCGGCATTTAGAAGTGAGAATCACGGGTCTTTCGGATATGACCTTAAAAACGAAGGTCCCGTGTCACGGTAGGCGTTGACACGTTAAAGAGACGTCACTGCTACGGACCTGAGCGCTAAGCATAGGTCTAAATTTGTGGTACTTCACCTACAGCTGGTGACGTCTCAAAATGAGTGAAAAATTCTCGACGGGACGTAAAACAAACAAACAAACAACGCAATCACATGAATTCAATTTTGGGGCATATATAATATAAATTGGTTTGGGTAAGTGTACGATTTATTTCTAATAATTTTATGTAGAAACACAAAAATACTAATCTTCGTTTATCAAAATGTACATAAATCCAAAAAAATACCAACCACTTGCGCCGCGCAATGATTCATTTAGCAACTACGACGAAGCGTCGAGCTGTGAACACAGCCATTTTTGTTCCACGGCCTATTTATCAAAATTGTAAACTTGGCCGTTGAAGATCGAGTTTCCTACAAACTTCTTTACATACCATATGTATAGGTTAGGCAACGCATCCACATTTCGTTACCCTTTAAATATTGAGAAAATAAGGGAAATTTGTTTTGTCTTTCACATTTATACAAAACAAGTCTTTAAATATCACAATATGCAATAATTTGTTTTGAGTTTATTAAAATTTCAACTTCATCAAAACCTGCCTTTGAATGCAACAGTGTCATTAATATTAATATGGGTCGCGGTAGTTCAGTGGTAGAGCATTGGCTTCGTGACCGGGAGATTGTGAGTTCGAGTCCCGCTCGTGCCATGGTCACGTCAAAATAGGTAGTGATTGCTACTTTGCCAATCGATAAGCATTTAGAAGTCTTTTGGATATGACCTTAAAAACGGCAGTCGTTTGCACTTAAAAGAATCTTCACTGCTACGGCCCTGAGCGTTAAGCATAGGTCTAGATTTGTGGTACTTCACCTACAGTTGGTGACGTCTCATTACGAGAGAAATATTCTTGGCGGGACGTAAAACAAACAAATATCAGACACAAGAAAATATATGAAGAAGTGACGCAAATCTTTTTTTCTTCTTTGAAAGGTGGATCAAGCAATCCCCTCTCTCTCAGTGGGAAATCAAATTTCAAATTGAATGGGGCAAAATTACAAATGCTTAATATACTATTAATTCAATTATAGTATCTAAGCTATTATTCAGGAGAGAAAATACTGATTTATCACCAATGTGATTTGAGTACTGTAAGTAGATTTTAGTGTTACGTCTTGCTTGACATTGAGGAAACATAAATGATATGTCTGCTATTACATAGCAGTGTCTTATTGGATACATTGACTGTTTCATATAAAGCTTACGACAGCGCTGCGATATAAATTAAAACGAAGAGTAGTTCAAAATAACGTTTCCCTATCGGGCTTTCTTACTTGCATTATGTAGCAAATGACATAAATAACGATCGGACATTTGATTCATAAGATACCTAACACAATATAAATATATATTTTATAGATATTTAATTTCATCGAAATAAAAGAAGATGGAGTAGGTGTAAAATAAAGGTAATTTAGAGCGTCAATTCAACTGAAGACTCGCGAAGCGGTGTAATCTACATCCGAGATGCGATTTGGCCGATCAGCACTAACGTGGATCGAGAAACCGTTGACCTATTTGAAGTTTAAAACGCAATTCTTGAACACAGAATTGGATAGCAATTCGAGGATCTGACGAAGGATGGATGGGTAAGTTGATGGTAAGCTGTCGGTCAACTTTTTGAAAGGAACAACGGCATGTTCATCGTCAGGACACGTGGCTGAATTCCTAACAGATTTTGATGAAGTGCAGGTAGGTTGCTTTCTTTGATCTTCAGGGTGTAAAGAGACACGAGTTGACAGAGTTTTTGTTTACTTGAGAGATTTCTGTTGAAGCCTTGATATTTATGTAATTGATCGTGCCTCGAAACCACCCTTGATGGCTGTGGCCAGCAAACTGTGGATGTGTAAACGTTGGCACATTTAGCAGATTTAGATGTCAGCCATGAATCCTGAAAGTTCCCTTGTAAAGAGGTTTGCAGAATACCATACATCTACCCTTGAAGCCGAGGCGGTAATAGCCTCCTTTATCAGGCGTTAAACAAATATGCTGCATCTCGGTTTCATCTAGTAGCAAACGTAACATTTTTACTGGGCATGCTTCGTTTTCAGGGGATGAATACATCCTTTTGTCACTTGGGGCCTCTTCAGAGTTTATGCTACCCTGGAATTTATTTTTCCTGCCTCAGTGTCACGTACCCAAGAGATTCTTATCAGTATGGAAGTCAAGAGGAATCGCGTACGCAACTTGTGATGGAACTCCGGGTCTGGTGTAACAAAATAGATTGAAAGGTGATAACAAACACACTAGTGGAGAGGAGGCTTCTCGTAGATATCAATTGAAAATTGGTACCAAACACATTGCCGGAGGACAGAAGGAGGCAGGTCGTAGATATGAGGATATTTTATCAAGATCCCGAAAATTTATGACCCCCGTGTGAAGTGGACCATGATGTACCAATTTTGGTCATAGTTTTCAACATTCCATCTAAAGTGTGATTCGTCAATTTGGAAGTCCTTATCCCGCACAATGTCGATAGAAAAACCTATGTCCTGCAGATGCTAATTTATAGCTGATCATATATATATATATGTGTGTGTGTGTGTGTGTGTGTGTGTGTGTGTGTTTTAGTTTCATCTTATGGTAATAGCTACTTTGTGCTTCCACCTTATATATGTATTTAGTTGAATCAATTTTCACTGTTTCAGAATCCATTGGAGTACCATAATCCTCCCTGTGGCAATCTAAAATCATATCAAAATATTTTGCTTTTAAATTCTTGTTCTTTCTTTGGATTGCGTGGAGAGTTTTCATAGTAATTATTTGAATCAACAGTGAAATAATTATTCTTGTTTCTTTGAAATCTAGTTGTCAATTCTATTCTATTTATAATTTTTGTTTGTTCATATAATCTATATATTTTTTCAATCTTGCAATTTAAAACTATCTTTAGCCCCCTTTCATCGTCAGTATATGTTTTAATTCTTAATTTGTTTGCTTTTGTTGTTTTTTAATATTGTTAATGAGTTACCCGAGTTTTAGACCTACATTGAATGCCTCGTTTTGTATTTCTTTTGGTAGACAGACTGTCTGGCGTCCTGAAGATTCTATAATTTAGAATCGGTAATGATCTGAATCTCTTGGGTGCTTTTGATCTGTTTTCGAACACCAACAGGCTGGTGTCTCTGGTATAGGAAGGCAATCCATGAAAAAGCCAAGAAAACTAACAGTATTCAATCTCGTAATTCCTATAGAAAATACAAATCAGAGAGATGGGCAAACACGGACATGGTCATACAAGAGGTGGGATCAGGTATCTAGGAGTAAGCATCCCCTGTCGACCGGCCACACCCGCCGTGAGCCCTATATTCCGATCACATAAACGGAGCAATCCATAGTCAGAATCAGTGTGTCAAGAACGACCTAACAATTGGTAGAAAAGACATCAGACAGCATTTGACTTAATGGTAAGTGTACTGACAAACTAGATCGTTATAACGACCATAACATTTGCGAAATGCTGACTTTAGACGAGACTGTACAAACCCCTGTAACATCAACTTCTTTTTTAGTAGCCCGCCTGGATTTAAAAACTGATTATATGAAGAACAAGCTCTTGCATATCGAATCAGTTGGAAATTATAAACACCATATGCAGGTGATGATGGGATAAGTAAGGGAAGTTGACGATGGAGAAATTGAAATCATCCCGTTTGTCATAAAGTTGAGTTTTTTTAGTTTGCCGCCGGCAACTATTTTCAGTAAAATGTTTTAAGTACTGTCTGAGCGATCTATTCTGATATTGGTTTTCAAAGTGCATATATTTTTCATGATTTTTCCCAAAAACTTAAACTAGTTAAATCGGGGATTAAACGTTATTAGTGTTCGAGTTGTATGATCTATAGATATAAATCAAGTGTATTTAGAGCAACAAAAATTATAGTCGTCAATTTGTACTGCGTTTGTTTCGGGTTCAATTTATTTCATTTATGTGAAATACAAAAAGGATGTGCAGTGTGTTGTGGATTCAATATTCACACATCCAAGTGGTCTTGAGGTGATAAGGATAGTTGAGAAAGGTGCATAAAAGTTCCTTTTAAAGTCATCATCCTCCATAAAATGAATTTGGCTTACTATAGCAATTTATATATCAAAATTAAGTCTTCCGTATTAACTCGTCATCCCGAAGGATGTACATACAAAATGCAGTATTGTCCGATTTAAAAAATAATAATAATTTTTAAAAATAGCATATAATTTCTTTCATATCTTCGGCAGCCTGATACCTTTGAAGTTGATTTCGTGTTTACCTTGAAATAATTTAATAGCCCATTCTGTGGTTAAATTGCTGTACATTTTGACTTTCTTGAATCCTCCATTTTGTTTTTCTCATTGATTTAAATAGTTTGGATACAGGCAGGGTCTGTGGAAGTGAAGGCACTGTGACAACCACATCACGGATAGAGGGTATTATTTGCATATTCGATGGATGTTTTCCATAATTTCAGAATCAAATAGTAGGAATAACTTATCACAAACTTAATTTTTGTCCAACTCAAACACCGTATACACGGCCCGGTCGCGTTAGCTCAGTGGTTAGAGCGTTCGCTTCGTAACCGGGAGGTCGTGAGTTAGAGCCCCGCTTGTGCCATGGCCGCGTCAAACCCAAGACGAAAAGTAGGTAGTGATGGCTCCTTCGCCAAACGCTCGGCATTTAGAAATGAGAATAATGGGTCTTTCGGATATGACCTTTAAAACGGAGGTCCCGAGTCACTGTTACGGTCCTGAGCGCTAAGCATAGGTCAAAATTTGTGGTACTTCACCTACAGCTGGTGACGTCTCAATATGAGTGAAAAATTCTCGACGGGACGTAAAACAAACAAACACGGCCCTTTTGCATATATATCAAATTTAAAAGAAAACGGATTTGTAATCGTATTAATATTTCATCATACATAGTGCATTTTTATTTAATAAATTAAATGTGCAAATATTTTAATAATATCATAAAACAAATACACTTTTAGGTATGTTTCTACCTCTTTACGTAATTGTGTTACCTAATTTACAATGTTTACATGTTGAAAATAGTACTAATGTATATATTATTGCGCCATGTAATTAGGACATGCAATAACTTGAAAAACTTCCTACAGAAATGAATATATTTCCTTTTGATTTGATATGTTATAATTAGTTAATTGTATATTGTTTAACGTCCCTTCTTGAGAATCTTTCGTTCATATGGAGACGTTAACAATGAAGGGCTGCAAATTTAGGCCTATGCTCGGCGCTTGTGGCTTTGAGCAGGGAAGGATCTTTTTCGTGCCACGCCTGCTGTGACAAGGGACCTCAGTTTTTGCGGTCTCATCCGAAGGACCGCCCAATTTGTCGCCTTTTACGACAAGCAAGGAGGTATTGAGGATCTATTCTAGCCCGGATCCCCACGGAACTGGTATGTTATTTAACAGAGATATAACACAAATGTATGTATTTTGAATTAAAACATTTGCTCTTCTTTTATAGATGTGCTTAAACCAGAAATGAGAAATAGATATGTACATTTTATAGACAATAATTTATTTCATCAGGACTTGTGCATTTGGATATTACTGAGCCAAACAGCTCCGTAACTTCACCCATGTTTAACCCCCTGTCACATCATACTCCTTTTTCCTAAGTACTGAAAGCGAAATGGTCTCGTGTTTTGGAATCGGACTCATAATACTTATTAATATGTAAATGTAGTATTGTTAGCAACAGTGCATCTATTTCCTTTCGGGTTTTTTTGTAGCAAAGACACTCGCGAAATTCAATAGATAGCACCACGCTTCTCATCCACGGCGTATTGTTGTCGTATTACGATCAATAATTTTAAAAAAAAGTTTTAAATTTACGAGGGGGAAACAAGTGCATAATTGATCATAATTAAGAAAATCTTAAAAAAAAAAATTAGAACATTCTTAAAAACAGTAATCTTACAGCCAGGGGGTCTCTACATTCTATCTCAGTATTATATATAGTTAATTACAATGTTAACAATACAGTCTATTTTGGATATATTGAAAATCAAGAGACTTGCATGAATTATTCATTATATCCAAAACTCAATATAACCAATGTTGAACTATGAAATAACGTTATTGGTGGTTTATTTTTACTTCAGTATAACATATACTTGTAGAAGTGGTAGTTCAATATAAGCAACTTCAATATAAGTAGAGTTAACTATACAAAATACCGAAAATACACACAATTACTCAGTGTAACTTTTTAAAGAGTTGATTTCATCAAGCATGCCCTGATTCCATACCTGAAGTACAAATCTTGTTGGCAAATGTACAGAAACTACAGCCACTGTCGTACTGGGAGTCTGCCCGTTCTGATATCAAACACTGGGTAGTACCAGTGTTGTAGCTGTAACCAGCACAGTGCGGATCCGCTGTACAATGTGCTTCACACTGAGACTGGGTTTGACCAGTCGCTGACCAGTAAGAGCTATGGGTCTTGTAGTTGCTGCCATGATTCTGGTATGTCACTGTGCATCCTTTAAAGACAAGAGTTATTGTCAATTACTGAGACGTCTCCATATTCCTTAAACTATACATGATCAATCAATCAATAATTGTTATTGAAGTGTTAAACCTATTACAGGCTGCGCAAGAACGCATTCTGTTCTACTATGAGTTTTCAAACTGTATCTGCATTTCTGTGGGATTAACATCAATATTTTTTTTAAAACAAAATCAATGAAAGTATTCAATTCGGGATTCAAGTTATTGTTAAATTAGCGCTCGCGTTGTTTAATATCTCTAGTTATATATCAAGCGTAATCAAAGTTAACTTTAAAATTTTTCTCGTAGTGGATATTAAGTCGAGGTCACAGCTTACGAATAGTCTTGGAAACGTTTGATTTGGTAAACGGGAAAATGTGCAGAAAGAATTAACTTTACGTTATTTGGCCATTTTAGGATCTTTGGATGCTTAATTCTTTAAAATAAAAGGATAATCAACTAGTTGCTATTTCGTTCTATGTTGCTTGGTCAGCAAATCGAGAAGATTTTATTCAAAGTGTGTATGACAGTACAGATTGTCCTCCGATGTCACATATTTCAGTTCTGAATAGATTCGGTTCCAATCGAAACGTTAAATACCGATAATTTTCGTTCCGTTCCAACTCACGTAAGTTTAATTCAGGTCATATAGCTTTGGTTCAGGGAAAACACTTATTCTTTAGAAATAGTTTTAAACACTAAACTTATCAGATCGACAGATGTTTATTCATGGTTTTTTTTACGGTGGTTTGTTTGTTTGTTTTATGTCCCATCGAGAATTTTTCACTCATATTGAGACATCACCAGCTGTAGGTGAAGTACCACAAATTTAAACCTATGCTTAGCGCTCAGGGCCGTAGCAGTGAGGGTTCTATAACGTGCCAATGTCTACCATGACACGGGACCTCCGTTTTTAAGATCATATCCGAAAGACCCGTGATTCTCACTTCTATGTGCCGAGCGTTTGGCGAAGGAGCAATCACTACCTATTTTTCGTCTTAGGTTTGACGCGGCCATGGCCCGAGCGGGGCTTGAACTCACGACCTCCCGGTTACGAAGCGAATGCTCTAACCACTGAGCTACCGCGACCGTTTGTTTTTTTTTTTACG
Source organism: Ostrea denselamellosa (assembly GCA_024699665.1). Classification (NCBI taxonomy): domain Eukaryota; kingdom Metazoa; phylum Mollusca; class Bivalvia; order Ostreida; family Ostreidae; genus Ostrea; species Ostrea denselamellosa. The sequence goes on along the minus strand of JAMZEH010000005.1, from coordinate 7,786,587 downwards.
GTGGTTTGATCCTAAATTCAAGGAAAACACGTCTAATTTTGTTGCTTTTTTCAAACAGGAGGTGTGAAACCTATATACATAGACATTTTGTTCAATGCCTTTCTACCCACGACGGGGCCTCCGTGGCCGAGTGGTTAGAGCATCGGGCTCAAAATCACAAAGCCTCTCACCTCTGTCGGCGCGCGTTCGAATCTCGGCCGTGGCGTTATGTGAGCAAGTTTGCCAGTTTACTTGCGGAAGGTCGGTGGTCTCTTCCCAGGTACATTGTATCTGGGTTCTCTCCTCCACCAAAAAAACTGGACGCCACCAGATAACTGAAAAATTGTTGAGTGTGGCGGAAAGCAATAAATAATCAATCAATCAATCTACCCACGACAATATGCAGTGACAAACCAATGTAACTGTAGTATCAGGTACTTATCTACATATGAAACCCCGTGGGGATCCGGGTTAGAATAGGTACTCAGTACCCTTGCTTGTCGTAGGAGGGGACAAAATGGGGCGGTCCTTCGGATGAGACCGCAAAAACCGAGGTCTCGTGTCAGCCCTTCAATGGCAAGGTGACGTCTCCATATGAGTGAAATGTTCTCGAGCTGGACGTCAAACAATATAGAATCAATCAATCGAGTATGACTGAGACTTATTGAAAACCGGTCGCGGTAACTTAGTGGTTAGAGCATTAGCTTCGTAACCGGGAGGTCGTGAGTTCGAATGTCGAGTCCCGCTCATGCCATTGCGGCATCAAACCTAAGTATTGATTGCTCCTTCACCAAACGCTCGGCATTTGGAAGTGGGAATCACGGGTTTTTTCGGATGTGACCTTAAAAACAGAGGTCACGGCAGGCGTTGGCACGTTAAGAACACTCACTGCTACGGCCCTGAGCGCTAAGCATAGGTCTAAATTTGTGGTACTTCACCAACAACTGGTGAAGTCCCAATACGAGTGAAATATTCTCAACGGGACGTAAAACTAATCAATCATCAATCAAGAGCTCGACAGCCTAGCGGTAGCACTCCCAACATATTAGAAGTGAATGGTCGTGGAAATTGTGTATGGAACCCATAAACTTAAGGATTAATCCAATGATTTATATGAAAGAAATCTTTACCCCTCCACTACGATGTGCGATTTTCGGACGTTCTCTACACACTACGGGTGACTCCGTTTACCTGATTTTATATATATATATAGAGAGAGAGAGGGGACTCTTGGCTGCCTGTAATTACGAAGCATGGGAGAAAGCTTTGATAGTTGTAGACCAGGGATCAAAAACCGAAACATTTCCGGTTGACCGTCACAGTTCTGAATTACCACCCGCTTTTTTCAAACGATGTACTGCGAAACTTTTAACAGATTGTAATAATATTTTGTTATGAAGACTTACCCATTGGTTCGATAGGTATTCGGGTCGCGGTAGCTCAGTGGTTAGAGCGTTTGCTTCGTAATCGGGAGGTCGTGAATTCGAGCCCCGCTCGTGCCATGGCCGCGTCAAACCGAAGACGAAAAATAGGTAGTGATTGCTCCTTCGCCAAACGCTCGGCATTTAGAAATGAGAATCACGGGTCTTTCGGATATAACCTTAAAATCGGAGGGCCCGTGTCACGGTAGGCGTTGGCACGTTAAAGAACACTCACTGCTACGGCCCTGAGCGCTAAGCATAGGTCTAAATTCGTGGTACTTCACCTACAGCTGGTGACGTCTCAATATGAGTGAAAAATTCTCGAAGGGACGTAAAACAAACAATCAATCAATCCTCTACATGACTTTCGAATAAAGGAACAATTTGTACCTCCGAAGCAAAGTCTATTTGACTTGCTTTTGAGTATATTAAAATTTCTAATGACAAACATTTTACTATTCTCAGACTCCTTATTTTGTCTACAGCTAGTAAGTAACATGAATATTGATCATCGATACGTTTCAGATATTTTATCCCAGCACTATCTTCCAAGGTAAAATAGTTGAATTTTGCTGGATTCTAAGTTATATTGTTATCATCAACACTAATAGCATACAAAGCGACAAAAATGTACATCAGTATGATAGGACATTGTACATTTTAAAACTTCCTACATTGATACAAAATATTTCATAGCACTATATGTACATTCTCCTAGCCACATCTATTGGAATTGTGACACAAGTACACTTTATTCTTTTCCAATCAATGTAAACAAATCGTGTAACGTCGTATGAAATGCCAGGACGAAGTGATTATTATACTAGAACGTATCGGTAATTCAAAATTGACATTCTTACTTCATCCTGAATGTATATCTTATGACTCCATTAACTATCAATCACATTCTTTTCAAATGTAGTGATTTTCATCCATACGAAATAGACTTTTTAATGTTGTGCAATCAATGCAAGAAGTTCGTACACATATTCACAATTAATTATACAATTTTACGAGAATGCAATTTTTACAGTAAAATCTGATTACTGCTTATATATACAAGTGGGTTTTTTTTGGCTTCTTTTGTGTCCGTTGGATTGGACGTCCAAGGGTGCTCCGGTGTCACGTGATACAACCCCTTTAGCATGCAAGTGGTAGACTTATTGGGAGCCGTCAGGAAAGCTCAATACCGAACATATTTCATTTAGTTCACCGCCGTAAAATGGTTAAAATATTCACAAATGGCGAAAAAAAAGATAATAATAAATCTTACCGGCTGAAATCATAATCTGTGCCAAAAAATGGATAAATCCTCTCATTTCCAAAATAGAGCTTAGAACACAACGGCAACTGTACATGCAATCACCTGTTCTACTGAAGAAGCCTTTTACAGAGGCATTATTTAAGTAGCATTCAAAAAATAAAATCGATGAAGCGTCAAAATAAAGAAAATTCAAATTTCTCTCTAATTAGTCATTGGCCATTGGATTCTTTACACCTAATTGAAATAATTAATAATGTAAGTGACAAATGCCGCTGTTTCACAGTTCTCAATCTTACATTGTATTTTTTATAAATATGCCTTTGTGAATATCAACCCTTTAAATTGAATACTTAATTAGCATTCTGTCATGACAAGACCTATCTAGGGATCTTTTTGTTATAATTTTAATTATATACACGTATGTTATTGATTTCAATTTAAATTATTCAATATATCATTCGATCAAATATCGATTTTTCCTGTTTTTAATACATGAAGATTGTTGCACAGGAACATATCTGAATCGCGACTTCACTTTCCTCAACTTCTTTTGAATGAAAAATAAAAATCACCAATAGTGCGATTTCCATAATCATTTTCAAACAGTGTCATTAGAGGTATACGACTTGGAAATCATGTTTTACACAATAACGAACGATCGACAGTCACATTTGTCCATCTGCGATGTAAAAAAAAGTATGTTTTGTTAATTTCTTTTCAATGAATACGTTTCCATGAGTAGTTTCATCCCATGGGGATCTGGGTTAGAATAGGTCCTCAGTAGCCTTTGCTTGTCGCAAGAGGCAATTAAATGGAGCGGTCCTTCAGATGAGACCACAAAAACCGAGGTCCCGTGTTACAGAAGGTGTGGCACGATAACGATCCCTCCGTGCTCAAGGGCCGTAATTTGAAACCTTTCACCGGCAATGTTGGCGTCTCCATATCAGGAAAAAGTTCTGGAGAGGGACGTCAAATCAATCAACCATGAGCAGATTCAGCGGTAAAGGATTACAAGAATGGATTTTTGCCCGATCAGCTTAATCTGAGCCCGATACTTCAAAATGGCAGTACTCAGGACCGCCATGCCCAGGCACAATGATTAAAAATAACAGTGTTAAACGCCGTCTTCTTACAACAGGATGGGACGATTCTCATCTGTTTGAGTTACCAGTAAGGTAAATAGGAATATAATCAATAACAGGAACAAAACAATCATCAAGTTAAAGAAGCCCTTTAGCTCAAGATGAATATTATACCCATATATATTTAGTGGATTATCCCCTCCCCTTTTTTCACTTTGGCTCCTAGTGCCACTGAGAGAAATATGTTGCTGTGGCAGGGGACAGTTAACTTATAATTCTTCGAATATACAGTAAATTAATAGGTGCGCCTCGGGAATTAATTAGGGGTGGAGAGAAGCGTGTTACTATTTAACTTGCAGCCAGTAATTAGGTATATGCTATTTAAAAGTCATTAAATAAATATCGTTCGGGCATATAACGATTTTCAATAAACAAAATGCACCATTTCCTACAATCAGAAGAAAATTTTAAGTCATTAAACGAACAAGGCTAAACACCGGGATATTGTGAAATCTGTTCGAGAAACTAAGGTTGACTTTCAAATCCTGAAAAATGAGAGAACGGATGAGGTTGTATGGAATGAACTTCCCGATTGATTGATTGATTATTTAGTGTTTAGAGCCACTTGAGCAATTTTTCAGCTATCCTGCGGCCGACTCTATGTAAATGAAAAGGCATGATATAAAAGTAGAAATGTATTTAAAACAAAAACTTATTTGCAAACATGTTAAAATATAGCACTATCGCTGTGTATTTAAAACCATCCTCACATAATTATAATTTCGTACGATCAACTTCAAAACTTTTGATAAAAACCAGTCTCACGAAGAAATTCTAAGATTTTATTCAAATCAACATTTGTTTAAAGATCTCTCATAGATCGTGTATCAAAATAATTATACCTAATAAGAGCTATATCTCCACATTCTAATAAAATATGTTTGACTGTTAAAGGACATTAGCAGAAAACACTCTCGGGTGGATCTTCCCTTTGTAGAAGAAACGAGTGTGTCATCCGCGAATGTCCTATTCTACATTTAGTAATAACGACATCGTCTCGACGTTTAAGATTTGCATCCAGTGCTTTATTAACAATAGGGTTGATATCATGTAGTTTGTTATTTATTTTTTCGTTCCAATCAGTTTGCCACAAATGTATAACATATTCTCTAATTAAAGATTTACGGTCTGAGTAGGGAATTTTAAAATCTGTAATTGGTAATTGTAAAGCCTGTTTTGCGGCATTATCAACTTTCGTGTTACCACGTATGCCAATATGACTTGGTATCCAACAAAACACTATTTTATATCTTCGACTTTTCAGCAAAACATATTCTTTCAAAATGTTATAGATATGAGGATGGTCAATTTCACAGTTTTTGATTGCTTGAAGACAAGAGAGAGAATCGGAATAAATAACATGTTTCTTATGTTCTGAAAGTTTTATAAAATTAACTGCTAATTGAAGAGCTTTTGCTTTAGCGGTAAAAATTGAACTGCTGTCCGGTAAACGTACTGAAAAAGTATCATTTCCATGGAAAGCAGCGGAAGCAACTTTAGTTTTATCTTTTGATCCATCTGTGTAAATTTCACTCTGTGCTGAAAAACTGTGTTTCAATTCTTTAAATTTCTGAATAAATTCAAGTGAATTTGTGTCTGACTTTTTATCTTTCGATAAATCTAAATTAACAACAGGTTTTGATAGTTCCCAAAGTGGGATATTAGGAATTTGTAGGTCAGAAATAACATTTAAATCTATTTTAGAATCTTTAATATGTTTCTGAAGTCTCAATCCAAGTGGTTTAATAACTTTTGTCTTTTCATTATATTTTGTTTGAAATTTCGGGTTGAATACACAGTTATATGACGGATGTTTTGGATTGGAACGAAGTTTAATTATATACTGAAGGCTCAATTTTATACGTCTATTTTTAAGTGAAGGTTCATTTGCCTCTCCATAGAGGTTATCTATAGGAAAGGATGGAAACGCTCCTAAACAGATACGTATACCTTGATTGTGAATTGCATCTCAGGCTTGGAGATACGATTTTCTAGCAGATCCATAAACTGTGCATCCATAATCTAACTTGGATCTAACTAGAGATCTATAAAGTTGAAGTAAAACTTTTTTGTCTGCACCCCAATGAGTGTTGCCGACAACCTTTAAAATATCAAGTGCTTTAGAACATTTAGTTTTAAGCATCTTAATATGTGGGACAAAGGATAATTTACTATCAAAGATGACTCCTGAAAATTTTAATTCTTTTACTATTTTGATTGGAGTTCCATTTAATTTGAGTTCTGGATCATTATGATGTGTGCGTTTTTGACAAAAATGAACGCCTGTTGTTTTTTATTTCGAAAATTTAAAACCATATTTGTCTGCCCAGTCTTGGATTTTATTTAAGCAAATTTGTAGTTGTCTTTCGATACATGTCATTTTTTGAACGATATGAAATGCCGAAGTCTACAAACAAACAACCTTCGACATCATTTCTAAGTACCTGAGCTAAACTATTAATTTTTATACTGAATAATGTTACTGATAAAATACTTTCTGTGGAACACCATTTTCTTGGTTGCACAAGTTGGAGTATGTGGAACCCAAGCGAACCTTAAATTAACGTTCTTTCAAAAAGTTTGAAATAAATATTGGTAAATTACCTTTCAATCCCATATTGTGGAGATCTTTTAAAATCCCATATCTCCATGTTGTATCATGTGCTTTTTCTAAATCGAAGAAAATTGATACAGCATGTCCATTATTAATAAAAGCATCACAAATAAATGTTCCAAGTTTGACAAGATGGTCTAATGTACTTCTTTGGCCTCTGAAGCCGCACTGAATGTCAGCAAGTAGGTGTTTTGACTCCAGAAACCAGACAAGCCTGTCATTTATCATTCTTTCCATGGTTTTACATATACAACTTGTCAGAGCAATTGGGCGATAATTTGATGGATCATTGTGATCTTTTCCCGGTTTTGGAATTGGAATAATGATACCTTCTTTCCAAGATTTTGGAAAATTGCCCGTTTCCCAAATTTTATTAAATATTGATAGAAGACATTTGAGACTGCTTTCTGGAAGATGTTTAAGTATTTCATAGTGCATTTCGTCTGGACCTACAGCAGTGTCATGCGATTTTGACAAAGAACGTTTCAATTCACCGATGGAGAATGGTTTATTGTAATTTTCTAAATTATCCGAAGTAAAATTCAGATATTTTCTTTCTTCTCTATTTTTCACATCAATAAATTTGGCAGACATATGTTCTGTTGAAGAGTTTTTAGATATAGCATTTGCAATGCTATTAGATATGTCTGTAATATCAGTAATTGTGGCATTATTCACATTCAAATGGTGGAATTGTTTATTTGTGTTTTTGCCTTTAATCTTTTTAATTGCATTCCAGACTTTATTAATAGGGGTGTGTGAATTTAATTTGGAAACAAAGTTTCTCCATGAATTTTTCCTGCTTGTGTTACAGGTTCTACGGGCTTTAACTTTCCTATAATTATCTAAATTTACGTTGGACGGGGATAAATTAAAACGTTTTTCAGCCTTTTTCTGTTTTTTATCGCCTCATTACAGGCATCATTAAACCATGGCTTTTTAATTTTCTTCGGATTTGTCGAGGTTTTTGGAATAGCTTTCTCGCTATTCTCTAAAATAATATTTGTAAATTTTAAAATTGGATCATTTTCGTTGATTAATATGTTTTCTTTTAGTGTATCAATACAAAGTTTGTTGAATAGATTCCAATCTGCTTTATGTAGCTTCCAATTTTTATTGGAAGGAATAATATCTTCAATTAAAATGGGGAAATGGTCATTGCCACATTGGTCGTCGTGGACAGTCCATGACAGGTCACAAGCCAAAGTAGGGTCTGTTAATGAGATGTCAATAGATGTATAACAACCATTTCCAGGATGAAGATAAGTATTGGAACCATCATTTAAGATACAAAGATTATTTTGATTTGCAAAATCCTCTAGCTTTTTGCCTTTATCAGTTAAATTATCACTACCCCATAAGGGATTATGACCACTAAAATATCCCATAATGATGTTAGGAGAAGGGAGTTGATTGATTAAATTGTTTAATTCTTGTAATTCTAATTTGTATTGTGGGAGAATATATATTGAACATAATGTAATGGCCTTATGAAGGGAAACACGAACTGCTGTAGCTTGTAAGTTAGTTAGTTTGATTTCACTGTGTAAGATATTGTTTCTTACACATATTGATGACCCACCCTTTGCTCGATCGTCACTTTGGTCATAACAGTTATATAGGAGTAATGTTTCAAAGTTATATTGTCACTTTCTTTAAAGCAATATAAGCTGCCAAAATTGCAATTTTTTATAGTGGCATTAAAAGATGTTAAATGAACGTTGATATGATTGAAAAAAAGAACTGCATCGAATTTCCTCTCTTATGCATCGTTTACACACCTTTACGTGATGAAAAATATATTCCTCGACATTCCGTGTGACTCTAACAATGGCAGCTGATTAATCGTCGGCGACAATCCCGAAGATAACCGATGTTGACACGAATGATTCTGATGCTGATCGGGGTGGATCGGGTTGTATCCGGGTCATTAAAATATGGACGGCGAGGTGAGATAAAATTCTAGTTACCATCATTATTTTGGCATTGTTAACGATGTTGTATGTTTTTATATCTTTTTCGTCCCGAATCAGTCAAAGTCGGCTTTCTCCCTCGCTTCGAACCTTTCGTGTCAGACATCTTTCGTGCTTACCGGAAATATTGCGCTTGCGCATTTGATTTTGCCGAATGAGTTCAACTTTAGGTCATTGCATACGGAAATAATGTCGGAAAAATTAAGGTACGGGAAGACTTAATTTCAACTGTCGGACAATTTTTACATTTAATGCAAAAAATACAACATGTCAAAAGTTTAATCGATAAAATAAGGTATTAGAAGGTAGATGTTACAAAATTTCGATTAAATTTTAGGGACCCCAAAATAACAATTTTGACAGCTTATATTGCTTTAAGGTGTGTTTCTTGAAGACAAAAAGCTACGGGATTACATTTTTGTATAAGAAGTGATATTTCATTAAAATTGATTTTAAAACCTCGACAATTCCATTGAATGATTTTAGATGGATGCATTAAGATTTAAGTTAATTTGATCTGGATCTTGATGGAGAGATGCTATGGCTTCTGGACTGAGAGGAGGAAGTGTCCATCTTCTCATCATCCAGAAAGCTAAATCTGTTATGTGTCACATTAAATCTCCTTTATTTTATCATTCCTTGTAAATAGATATGTTGTTTCATTTTGTACACCCCCCGTGTAGACCCGGGTGTGAAAAGAATAGGTCCTCGGCAACCCCCTTGCCTGTCGTAAGAGGCGACAAAATGGGGGCAACCAGTTTGCCGTGGGTTGCAACCCGAAGGGACGGAGAAAGGGATCCTGGTGGCTGAGGTTTGCAGACACTGGGGTTTATAGTGTCTGTTGACCAACACTCCACTTTGGCCCCGACTTCTGCTAGACGGGTGGCCAAGTTTGGCCCGACTTGATCAATCGGCTGGTCATGCCGAGCTGATGATATCTTCATGTCAAAGTATTGATGTATTTGCAATGTCCTTATAAATATATACCCAGTTTTTTGCAATTTTCCCAATACGCCAACATTTCAATGTCGATATCTATACATCAAGCGGTGGCTTAGGGTCAATCAGATAAAACGTTTTGTCTGAGTATAGATTCTTTGTATCCTCTTGGTGTCGGTCTTACTGGAAATCCGTTTGACCTGACATCGCCCTTGTTGGCGCTCCGAGGCGGGCGGGGAGCAAGGAATCCGAAACATTACTCATTTTACTATGGCGACTACAAAAAAACGTTGTTTCTCAACAGCTTTAGAGACCTCTATAAATGATGAGCAGATTATCCCTATTAGCGAACACTGGCCCCGTTTCATCACACTTGAAGCAGAACTGACAGACACGCAAAAGAAGCCCTTAACAAAAGTCTCCCTTTTTGTTCTTCAAAAAAGTTTACAAGGAATAATTGGGACTCCGAAATCTGTTAAAATCTGGAGCTCTACTTATTGAAGTTTCAAAAAAACAACATTCTACTTCATTATTGACCTTAAAACATCTAGCCGGTATACCTGTAATTGTTAAAGCCCACTATGGACTAAATCAAAGCAAAGGCGTACTGTTTGACAGGGACCACGACCTGGACGACATTCCTGAACAGGAAATCCAAAAAGAATTGGAATCCCAGGGAGTGATCCATGTCAAACGGTTTACGAAAAAACGAAATGAAAACATCGAACCAACGAACACCTACCTGCTAACATTTGGAATGCCGATACTTCCAACAAATATTAAAGTCGGATTTTATCAAATGAAATTAGAAATGTTCGTGCCAAATCCGCTCCGTTGCTTTAAATGTCAGCGATTTGGTCATGGCCAAGCAAATTGCAAAGGCTCCGAATCCTGCTTCAGGTGTGGTGAGGAGGGGCATGATGGAAAAAGCTGTCAAAACGAACACAAATGTAAAAATTGCAAAGGTGACCACATGGCGTCCTCTAGACAGTGTCCAATCTGGATGAAAGAGAAACAAATTCAGAAGGTTAAAGCAGAAAAACGCGTAACTTACCACGAAGCGAAAAAAACTTGTCAATATGTAGTGTTCCTAAACCAAATCTGCCATCATATGCAACAGTTTTAAAATTATCCTCAATGAAGGATATGTCGACACAAGTCTGTGAGAATGACATAGTCTCACAGACTTCTGCAAAAATAAAAAAAGTTTCGGACAAAAGTAAAATAAATTCAACATCTGCATCCTCGGGGTCCGCAGCTAAGAGTGTAGCTGCGACCTCTCCAAAGTCTGTAGCTGCAACCTCTGCGGGGACTGTAGCTGCAGATGCCCCCAAATCATCTAGGAGACGTAACTCGTCTCCACAAAAAAATAAACCAAAACAGTATAGCGATCGGTTGCCCAAGGGGGCGAAGGATCCGGTCGCTATACATAACAAATTTGGAGCCTTGGAGGAAATGGATTTCGCTCCATCACAATCCTCCTCACGAGCCCGGAGTCTTTCTCCAAAAAATCATAAAGGGAGAATATCCCCTGTAACGCACAAGAAATCATGAATCATCCAACATTTATTCAGTGGAATTGTCGAGGTTTTAGAGTAAATTTCAATGAACTATCCTTACTCATTCAGAACTATAATCCGGTAGCCATATGTCTACAAGAAACACATTTGAAAGATACAGATAAGATAAACATCAAAAACTATACTATGTATAACCATTACGCTCAAGCAGACAGAGCCCCTGGTGGTTCTTCAATAGCAATCCATAACAACTTCATACACAGCCAAATAAATTTGAATACAAATCTTCAAGCAGTAGCAATTCGTCTATCCCTCGTTAAAACAATTACTCTTTGTTCTGTTTATATTCCTCCAAACTATCAATTACAGTCTCAAGAACTTATAAATTTAATACAACAACTTCCAGCTCCTTTCCTACTTATGGGCGATTTCAACGCCCATAATCCGCTATGGGGTAGTGATAAAATGACGGATTAAGGCAAAAAACTCGAAGATGCAATATCTCACCACAATCTTTGTATTTTAAACGACGGCTCTAAAACGTATCTTCATCCAGGCAATGGCTCATATTCTTCAATTGATATTAGCATAGTGGATCCCTCTTTACTGTTGGATTTAAACTGGTCTGTACATGATGATTTGTGCGGAAGCGATCATTTCCCTATTATTGTTAAAACAAATGATCCTCCACAAAAGAATCCTGTTAAAAACTGGAAACTTGACAAAGCTGATTGGCCATATTTCGAAACACTGTGTCTGCAAAATATCTCCGTTGAAAAATTTGAAAACCACCCAGACCCCATTCAAAATTTTACCAAAACTTTATTAGAAATAGCAAATAAATGCATACCTAAGACCTCGACAAATTCTACTAAAATAAAAAAGCCATGGCTTACAGAGGAATGCAATGCAGCAATTACAGCTCGCAAAAAAGCAGAAAGACTATTCAATAGATCACCTTCTTTAAATCTGAATAATTTTCGCATATATCGAGCAAAGGCTCGTAGAACCATAAATATAAGTAAACGAAAATCCTGGAAAACATTTGTTTCAAGTCTAAATTCGCATAGTCCTATAAATAAAGTTTGGAATGCAATAAGGAAAATAAAAGGAAAAGATCTCGGTAAAAAATATCAACATCTGATTTTGTTTGTTTGTTTGTTTGTTTATAGCCGCCTGAGCAATTTTTCAGCTATCCGGTTACCGGTGACAGGGCTGCAAATTTAGGCCTATGCTCGGCACTCAGGGCCTTTGAGCAGGGAGGGATTTTTATCGTGCCACACCTACTGCGACACGGGACCTCGGTTTATACGGTCTCATCCGAAAGACCGGCACCCACGTCCCACAGTGGGATTCGAACCCCCGACTCAAGGATCATCAGATCTTTGAGCCCGACGCTCTAACCACTGCGCCACGCGGGCGGCTATCAACATCTGAAGGTAGGAAATCAAATAATCACAGATAAGAAAGATATATATAATAATATAGCGAATACTATTTCTAAAAACTCATCAAAAGACAACATGAACCCAAATTTGAGCTGAATGAGCATGTGAACTAAAGGAAAATGCCGAAGATGAATCAAAATTACTGTCTAAACAACTTTTTTAGATTTTTTGTTTATTTTTTCCCCCACATATATCCCAGCATTTTCATTTCAAAATGGACGGATTAACATGTATTAATCAACCAACTAATTTCAAATTTCCGAAGCGGTCTTTCGGCAAAAAGAATCCAGAACTACGTTCGTTCAACTCTTCCTGGTTCAAACCATATCCATGGTTACATTATGACGAGGTAAGTGTATGAGATTATTTTATATATATTAATTTATTGCATTATATTCTACGGGTTAATTCAATGAACTAATCATTAGTTCATTTACAGTATTTACACTAATGTTGATAATACTGTTTATTTATACATGTATTTAACATATTTTCAGGCAAAAGATTTGGCTTTCTGTTTCACTTGCATGGGCGCCGCAAAGGAAGGCAAAAATTCGAATTCCAAGGCAGAGAGCAGTTTTATATCTACAGGCTTCAGTAACTGGAAGGATGCCACGTCAAAATTCAGGACGTTCTTTTGAAGTCTGTGCGTGGTGATAAGACATACACAGAAGATCTGGATTTCGTGACAAAGTTTTACTGTGATGATTTGGACCAAACATCTCTATCTTCGCAGCTGGAATCATTCACGTCGTTCGCGAGAATCAACTTGAAAGATCCATCAACTGTTGCTGTGTCTATTTCCTATTTGGTAAAGTGTCCGAAATGCCTTCAACTACCAGATGTCTATTCTCGGAGATTGTAACTCTCTTAAGACTCATTTTAGTGATGCCAGCCACTAATACCACAAGTGAGCGCACATTTTCTGCACTGCGCCGAGTGAAGACCTATCTTTGTGCGACTATGACACAAGAGAGGCTGAATGACTTGATGAGTCTACACACCCACAGGGAAGCTACGGATAAAATGGACATGTCAGAAGTCGCTGACGAGTTTGTCTCAGCGCGGGATGGACGGGGGCTTATTTTTGGACGTTTCTGAATTGTTCAATGACTCAGTGCACATATATGTGTTTTGATAGAAATGAGTTTAATGATTGATTGATTGATTATTTATTGCTTTCCGCCACACTCAACAATTTTTCAGTTATCTGGTGGCGTCCAGTTTTTGTTGGTGGAGGAGAGAACCCAGATACAATGTACCTTGGAAGAGACCACCGACCTTCCGCAAGTAAACTGGCAAACTTGCTCACATAACGCCGCGGCCGAGATTCGAACACGCGCCGACAGAGGTGAGAGGCTTTGTGATTTTGAGCCCGATGCTCTAACCACTTGGCCACAGAGGCCCCTGAGTTTAATGTGTTTGACTTGCATACAACTTTGATATCACTTATGTTATTAAATATTTGAGTTGAAGTAAAATATATAATTGCATTTTTTCAATAGATGGAAATATATATATATATATATATATATATATATATATATATATATATAAAAGGAAAATATGGGGGTGTTGGTGACTATATGTACATATTAGCTAAAATACGTCACCCTCCCCCTTTTTTTAAAATCCAGTTCGCCGCCCCAATATCAAAAACTTGCCGACGCGCCTGTGACTTAGGTGTCATTTTTTATAATAAACTCACTTTTATTCCGCATATAGCAATGCTCAAAGAGAAATGTACAAAAGCCCTTGATATAATAAAAGTTGTTGCAAACACAAAACGGGGAGTAGACAAGAATACTCTTCTACATCTGTATCGCTCTCTCATCCGGTCTAAACTAGACTACGGCTGTATAGTATATGGAGCGGCAAGAACATCCTACATTAAAGTCCTAGATGCAATCCACCATCAAGGACTTCGACTGTGCACAGGAGCTTTTCGAACCTCTCCTGTAGATAGTTTGTATGTTGAGGCAAACGAACCACCTCTAGATTTACGTAGAATAAAACTAATCTTACAATACGTTGTTAAATTAAAAGCTAACAATGACAATCCTGCATTTAACTGCGTTTTCCACCCACAGTTTGAAGATTTGTATGAAAAAACTAAGACCTGTATAAAACTAATTGGTCTCCCGAGTCAAAAAACATTTATATGATTCTGACTTACTTATGGACATCATAAAACCCGCATCATTTTCAGAAATACCCCCATGGAAATTACTAAAACCCAAAGTTGACACTTCACTTTCTGAATATAAAAAATCTGAAACAAATTCCGCTATTTTCAAACAAAAGTTATCTGAACTAAACCAATCTAAACATTCTACAACTGATATTTATAGAGACGGTTCGAAAGACCAAAATAAAGTTGCTGCTGCTGCAGTAATCAATAACAATGTTTTCTCAGCACGACTCCCAAATGAAGCAACAATTTTTACCGCCGAAGCAAAGGCTATCCAACTTGCGTTAGAGTACATTAAAATCTCTAAGGACAAATACTTCACTATATTCTCAGACTCCCTATCTTGTCTACAGTCTATAAGTAATATGAATATTGATCATCCATATATTTTAGACATTTTAAACCAGTATTATCTTCTAACTAAACAAAATAAAATGCTGGATTCCTAGTCATATTGGTATCCATTGTAACAACAAAGCAGACAAAGAGGCAAAGAATGCACTACAAAACGATATTGTACATTTTAAAATTCCTTACACAGATTTGAAATATAACATAAAACTATATGTAAATGATCTTTGGCAAATATATTGGGATTTCTGTGACAAGTAAACTGTATATTCTATTCAAAACAAAGTAAACAAATCGTGTAACATTGTAATGAAACGCCAGGACGAAGTTATTATTTCAAGAATTCGCATTTGACATTCAAAATTGACACACTCTTATTTATTAAACAGAGAACTTCAACCTGAATGTATATCTTGTGACTGTCCATTAACTATACAACACATTCTTTTGGAATGTAGTGATTTTACACCCAAATGAAATAGACTTTTTAAATAATGTGCAATCAATGTATCAACTTTTTACAAATATTGACTATCATCTTATTATAAAATATTTACAAGAATGCGACTTTTACAGAAAAATTTGATCCTTTACAATATAACCTATTCATATACACAAAATGACATGTATTTTTACCTGTTTACGATTTTTAACTTTTAAGTCCTTCGGATGGGACATTAAAGGGTGCCCCGTGTCAGGATTACAACCCCCTTGGCACGTAAAAGATCGTTTCCTTGATTTTCGAAAAAGAGTAGGCTCACTGAGGGCCGTCAGGGATACTTCAGTTTTCATAACCAACCATGTTTCAGTTGTTCAATCGCCGTAAAATGGCTGAAATATTGCCAACACGGCGTAAAACCCCAACCAACCAATCAATCATTTTGTACACATCGAACACTCCCAACTCCTGTGGGGAGCCTCATTTTTACTGTTCCCCAAATGAAGCCTCAGCTGACTGGACATTTAAACCGCCAGTCCTAGTCCGTGTGAGATTCACTCTGGAAGAATGCTTTAATACTTCTATGCTTATTTATCAGCAAATTTACGCTACATGACATAGGCATGGACACTATGATCTAACTTTTCTGAGGTAAGGTGTTTTATTTACTTTTCAATAGTTTGTCAGTTTTATTCTACTTTAATCGTCCAAATATGGGAGTTTCTCAGTGTTTTAGTTTCATGTATTTTTCATGTCAGGATAGTATTGACAGAAACTAGTGTTCATTGTATGGTGAAGTATTTCGGTCTTATATACTTCCTACGTTGTATGTAAATGCATAGCAATGCATTTATCTTTGTGTATTTGTGTAGTCTTTTCAATAGACAGTGTAGTAATGTCTTATATATATGACATGTGCAAAGTATTATCTGCAAATATGATAATATTGTGTATTTGTGTAGTGTAACGCTAAACAGTGTACACGAGTGAAAACATAATCAAATTATGTATGTGTTCAAAACAGGTCCTCCACCCCTGTGGTTCTGCAGTTGGTGTGATGCAGAGCGTGTAGTGCGTGTTGGCCAGGAACGGGAGTTTCATGAAACGTATGGATGGCCAGGCACGTGTGGCGGGAACACCCCAGCTTACAAGGGAACACCAGTTATTGTCTATGATATTTTTCCATTAAAGATTCTGACTATAAAAACATCATTCTTTTGTCGGATTGAAATTGAATTGCCAAAGTTATCAGAATGCCAGCTCGTACATCCGTGACATTATGAACAGATATTGGATCCCTCATCCCTTTCGGGATTCTATCACTTCTTATGAGTGGTTTGGCGGGCTTTTGTGATGACTCTGAGTCTTTGACAGTCTTTTGTTCTGATTGCTTATGAACTCTTTTTTGAACATTTAACTCTTGTGGAATTTGTGGCTTGGAGGAGCCAGAAGAGGAAGCTGCAGAAGAAGCAGCAGTAGAAGAAGTAAAGGAATACGTGTCAACAAGATTGTTCATAGTTGCAGTCGAATTATTCTGCTTGGTAGATGTAATTGCCAGATCTGTGTAGCATGCAATCTCTTTTTGTATTTTTCTTTTTTAAAACAGCTGCATATGAAACATTTGGATGCAGAGATTTGATAAAGTTTTCTTGCATACGGGTAGCTGAGGTGTTTTTCAACTTTTAAGTTTTGAATTTCCCTTTCTTTTAACCAAACGCTACATTGTTTTGATGAGGATAGGTGTTTTTCCCCGCAATTGACACATTTAGGTTCTTTTTGGCATCGATCTTCTACACAGTCTTCAGAACCACATCTGAAACATACATTTTCATGTCTACACCGATCTGATGAATGGCCAAACTTTTGGCAGTTGACACAACGTAAAGGATCCGGTATAAATGTTTCTACTTTCAAGGAGTAATATCCAATTTTGATTTTATCAGGATGGTTTGGTATGTCAAAATCAAGAATATAGGTGTTAGTTGGAATAACTCCCATTTTTCTTGGTTGTAATTCGTTTGGTAAGAAGAACACCTTGAATTTTCAACTCAGTTGTAATTTCTGTCTCCTCCAAGTCACAAAGTCCACTACCTTTGTCTCTATTGACACCCTTGCTTCGATTCAATCGGAAGCTCGGTGTTCCAACGACTTTAACTCCGCCAAATTTCAAAGCGGATTGCAGAACTAATGATTGTTTCCTGTTTTTGCATTCAACCAAAAGAGTTTCATTTTTCATGTTTTTAACTGATTGGGCCTCTCCAATTATCCCTTTTAATGTTTTGTCGATGACAAACGGAGAAAGATTCGTTACAGGATTTTCATTTTCATCCAAGGTTGACAAAATAATAAATCTCGCCCAATTTGCAGTTCGTTCCGAGTCAGACTCAGAGTCATCGTCTTCCACAAGTCGTCTTTTGTTTTTATTTTTGTTTTGTTTTGGGTTTTTTTTGCGCCATGATTAAGTTAAATTTGTTCAGCACCATTGGTCCCCGCCCGCCTCGGAGCGCCAACAAGGGCGATGCCTTCTTCCGGGGACATCCCAGCAGAAGAAGAACACCAAGAGGATACAACGGTGTTTATACTCAGATGGACATATCCACCCAATTGACCCTAGCCACCGCCTAAACGATATCACTTGATTGAAATTTTATATTATTTGTAACAAGTTGTCTTCTGAGCTAGACAAGACAAGAATTTTCCAATTTATTACTATAAACATTAAACAATGATGAATACAGTGATCTGAAAACAGGAAAATATTAACCAAATAGTCACTAAAATTGATGGATATCGTCTAAGCTAGGCGTGACCAGCCGATTGAACGTGCCGAGCCAAACACGTCCGCCCGTTTAGATGAAATTAGGGCCAGAGTGGAGTGTTGGTCAATGAGCGTTGTAACCTTAACACCCATCAACCTCAGCCACCAGGATCCCCTCTTCCACCGACACGGGTCACATCCCACGGCAAACAGGACGCCCCTTTTACGATCAAGCAGAGGATACTGTGGGCCAATTCTTATCACCCCGGACCCACACGGGGCTGAACTTCTCGAAGCTTCGAGGCAAATTGCACAATCAGTTGGAGTTAAACTATCCACATCTAGACGTGTAAAGCGGCATATGCATCGTGCAAACTCTCCAGAGAGTGATTCAAGGGCTTACTAGAAGGTTGCTCTCTATTTTCTATACCTGGTCATTTGACCAGTGAACTAGAAAACAGATTGTTGGAGAACGAAGGAAGGTCCTTGCTCAGCAATTAATTCCAAGTAACTTGGACTGCCTGATAGATGAAGTTAACTTCAGAATTCATGAAATATGTGGTTCTGAACTTCTTATATTGGAACGACTGGAGAACTGGGAGTAGAAATTTGAAGATGGAAAGTGCGCTGGTCTTTGTTTCGCACGCATGAGAAACCTACCACTCCGATTGATACACTAGACAACATACCATGTGGTCTATACATGCAAATTATCAAAATTTTCCTTACAATGACAGTGTCCACTAAGCCGCCCGCGTGGCGCAGTGGTTAGAGCGTCGGGCTCAAAGATCTGATGATCCTTGACTCGGGGGTTCGAATCCCACTGTGGGACGTGGGTGTCGGTCTTTCGGATGAGACCGTATAAACCGAGGTCCCGTGTCGCAGTAGGTGTGGCACGATAAAAATCCCTCCCTGCTCAAAGGCCCCCCCGAGTGCCGAGCATAGGCCTAAATTTGCAGCCCTGTCACCGGTAATGGTGACAGCCGCCGGATAGCTGAAAAATTGCTCAGGCGGCTATAAACAAACAAACAGTGTCCACTACCACTGATGAGAGATCATTTAGTGCAATAAAGAATCGAGACAGATATCTACGCTCAACTATGACAACAGACAAACTTTCTTCATTGGTTATGCTGCATGTTCAAAGAGATAAAGACATTAATATTTCAACAGTAGTTGACAAATATGCTCAAGCATAAGAAAGGCATTTTCAATACCAAATGTGAAATAGTACAGTCAGGAAAATAACGGGCAGAATCTTTCAAATCTTCGCATTTTACAGTTAGAACCACCAAGGAATCCCCCCCCCCCTCTCTCTCTCGTTTTTTACTTTGAATGTGACATTCATTTGGTTATAAGCAGTGTAAAAATACATATTTTCTTCAGTGTTTGATTTACGGGTGTTCAAATCGTCAGAGATTAGGAGCTTCGTCCCCTGGACCCCAACCAGGGCTTCCTCTAGGACCCACTGAGACCTTAGGGCGGTTCCAGACCCTTTGCACGTCTGAACATGCACTTCAGTTTCGGCTTAAATAGCCACTATATATATTCACATTTTATTCCATATTTTTATAACTAATATTTGAAACAATTCAAGTTATCTGTCTCCACATGTATGAAAGCATTTATGACTATTAACCTGTCTCATGGTTTCATTATCTAGATTGTTATCGTTAACAATAAGCGGTTTGATTTGGTCTTTAAAATCAAATGGAGTTGTATTTGTTCTTGTAAGTACAGTAGCAAAATTGTTACACTGTATTTGCTCTTCATAGTCGGATTTTTTCCTTTTGACAAAACTATAATTTTCTAAATCGCATACAAAACACTATTTTTCTTCAGTTTTGTCAACAGTGTTTTACATCTCTTAGTTGTCTGCATCTATCAGTGCTCATATTTATATAATCATGACTTTTGATATGCCTCTGATGTAAATACTTTTCTTAATTTTCCACGCATCCTGGACAAAGGCATTCCAAATCTAGAGTCTGTCTCAGGAAGTGGACAGATGCATTACGTTTGTTTGTTTGTTTTATTTATAGTCGCCTGAGCAATTTATTACGTTTGAAAATTATACGGGACAGCAAATAAAGTTTTGTAGCGAAACATTAAAATGATCACATAGGAAACGTCTGATAACATTTTGTTTTGTTGGTATAGTGAAAAAATATTTCCTCGCGTTGACTGAGGATTTCTTCATTGTGGTCCACCAAACCGAATTCTTGCTTACTTTTCGTTCTAAAAAGTAGATTTAAATATATACATTAAATACGTTTACTAATGTTATAACCTTTATCAAAATGAAATACAAAGGTTAAGGTGGAGATAAAGATGAAAACGTGGTGGTGGTTGTTGTTGTTTGAGTGAAAAAATTCTCAACGAGACGTCAAACATATTGAGACGTCACCAGCTGTAGGTGAAGTACCACAAATTTAGACCTATGCTTAGCGCTCAGGGCCGTAGCAGTGAGGGTTCTTTAACGTGCCACCGCCTACCGTGACCTCCGTTTTTAAGGTCATATCCGAAAGACCCGTGATTCTCACTTCTAAATGCCGAGCGTTTGGCGAAGGAGCAATCACTACCTATTTTTCGTCTTAGGTTTGACGCGGCCAAGGCACGAGCGGGGCTTGAACTCACGACCTCCCGGTTACGAAGCGAACGCTCTAACCACTGAGCTACCGTGACCGGTGGTAATTTCTGCAAAATCATTTTAACCTGTTATACGAATTACCCCCATGTTTCATTGGTTTTATATCCCAATAATACAACCATCCTATCTGACATTTTATTCGTTACATACATCCACGTGAACACATGCACGTAAACAGCTCTAGTCTATTTGAAATGATTATGGACACGACCGTTTTATTCTAAAGGGTATGAACTTAAAATATCTATTAGCATACCGCGTAGAGGCAAACATGTAAACTCCCGAAAAAGGGTCTGTTCTCAACATTTTGTTTTGTTCTGTAATATCTATTCTTAGAAAGGAGTTTCGCTCTCCATGTCAAAGATAAATCTCTTTAAAAATACCGTAGTGGATCCAGTTTAGAATAGGGGTGCTTGTCGTAGGAGGCGACTAAATGGGGGCGATCCTTCGGATGAGTCCCCATGTCACAGCAAGTGTGCAAAGAACGCTCTCTGCTCAACGTCCGTAAGCGCCGATCATAGACTTAGAATTTGCAGTCCTTTACCAGCAATGGTGACGTCTCCATATAGGTGACGTTAAACAATATACAACCAACCAACCGGCAACTAAGGATACTTTTTTGACTTGGTACATGTACAATGGTTCTCGAGAAGTCAAAATAAAATGAAAAATTAACGGTGACAACGATGACTGGCGGAAAAGAAAACCTTAGGTTAACTTGGTCATTCACCTTAGCTCAGTGGTTAGAGCGTGCGTTCGCTTCATAACCGGGAGGTCGTGAATTCAAGCCCCGCTCGTGCCATGGCCGCGTTAAACCTAAGATGAAAAATAGGTAGTGATGGCTCCTTCACCAAACGCTCGGCATTTAGAAGCGAGAATCACGGGTCTTTCGGATATGACCTTAAAAACGGAGGTCCCGTGTCACGGTAGGCGTTGGCACATTAAAGAACCCTCACTGCTACGGCCCTGAGCGCCAAGCATAGATCTAAATTTGTGGTAGGTGATGTCTCAATATGCGTGAAAAATTCCCGACGGGACGTAACACAAAATAAACAAACATCTCTCTTCTATACACCATGTGAAGCATTTCTTTCTGTTGAAACTTAATTACTTTTTTTGGTACACTCCTTAAAGCTGTTTTCTTAAAGTCGGCTTTTTGCAGTTCCTCTAATACACTGATGCTGTTCTGTTTTCATTAAATTGTGCAGTAATTTCTCGTACCCTCTGTTTACAATTCTCTGGAACCTTCGATATTCGTCAATAGAACAAGGTCGACCCGATCTTCGCAATTTTTCTATCGATCCAGTGATTTGAAATTTACGGACAACTCGATAATACTGACACCAGGTATTTGTTGACTCCGTTCGCAATCGCTTTTATTTTTTTAAATAAAGTTCTATAATAACCTGTTTTAAGAGTTGTGAACCTATCAGGCTGGTATAGGGGCCGAGTGGTTAGAGCATTGCGCTCAAAATCACAAGGCCTCTCACCTCTAGTCGGCGGGCTTCGATTCCCGCTCGCGCCGATATATGTGAGAAAGTTTGCCAGTTTACTTTCGGAAGGCCGGTGGTCTCTTCCCGGGTACATTGTATCTGGGTTCTCTCCTCCGCCTACAAAAACTGGACGCCACCGGATAACCGAAAAATTGTTGAGTGTTGCGGAAAGCGGCAAACAAACAATTAATCAGGCTGGTATTAGTTTCAGTCTTTACAAAAAGCTTATTGATTCCAGTACCGGTCGATGACTTTAAGCCACATGCGTGTAGTTATTTGTTTCTCATGCATCGATTTAGTTCTAGTCAATACACGCAACTTGTAGACATGGAAAATATTTCAGTCATTATTTAATAAATAAATTTTATTTTGTAAAGCGTAAAGTCCACACTGCTCTAAACGCTATTTAAACAACAATAAAATAAGTGAAATGAGGTATATAAAAACAGATCGTAGTAGGTCCCAGATTAGTTGTAGCATGTGAACAGATGAGTCTTTAATTTAGATTTGAAGGTACAGAGACTGGTGGCAGTTCTGATATCATACGGAAGAGCGTTCCATAGTTTAGGGCCAGCAACACTAAAGGCTCGAGTTTGAATCACCGTTGAGGTGGTAAATGGCACTCGTAGTAGGCTCTGGTCACTGGACCGAAGTATTCTGGAGGGAGCATAAGGAGTTCTTGCAGATAGGATGGGGCTGTGTTGTGTACTGTTTTGTACACCAACACCAATGTCTTGAAGATGACTCTTTGCTGAACTGGAAGCCAATGGAGAGAGCGTAGTACAGGTGTAATTCTGTCATATTTGCTGGTGCCTGAGATGATTCTGGCAGCAGCATTTTGGATAGATTGAAGCCGCTGGATCTGCGTTGATGGTAAGCCGCAAAAGAGAGAGTTACAGTAGTCCAGCTCTTTGTTGTTATAAAGGCATGGACAACATATTCTAACGATTCCCTGTCTAGATATCTTCTCAGATGGCTCAGGTTCTTAAGGTGGATGAAGGCACCTCTGCACACTGATGATATATGTGCCTCCATGGTTAAGTGTTGGTCAATTGTTACACCAACTCCCTTGGCCTTAGCAACAGGAGGGATAGAATCGTTTCCTACTTGCAGTGATGGTATGTGCAGCTTAGATGCCATTTGTTTTGAGGATATTACTAGCACCTCGGTCTTGTCTGTGTTGATCTTGAGGTGATGTTGAGCCATCCAGGTTTGAACTGACCTCAAGCAAGACTCCATCTGACTGACTGCAAGAGCAACCTGTTGAACTTTAAAGCTGATATACAATTCATTGTCGTCAGCATACATGTGGTACAAGACATTGTTCTTTCTGAGAAGGGTCCCCAGGGATGATGTGTAGATGTTGAATAGGACAGGTCCAAGGACCAATCCCTGGGGAACACCGCAGCCCAACTCAGTGGCACCAGATTTTGCCCCCTTCACTTTGACAATCTGGGTCCGATTGGTAAGATAGGACGCGAACCACATGAGCACAGTGTCCTTAATTCCAAGGTCCTTGAGTATTTGTAGCAAGCGTGAATGATCCACAGTATCAAAGGCAGCCGATAGGTCCAACTGCACTAGCAAGACAGCTTTCTGCTCTCCAATGGCACAAACCACATCATTGTGAACTCGCAGAAGTGCCGTCTCAGTACTATGTCCCTGACGGTAAGCACTTTGGAATGGCTCGAGTAGATCATTCTCACTGAGGTAGGTATGTATCTGTGCTGCTACAACCTTCTCAATTAACTTGGATACATATGCAAGGTTGGACACTGGCCGGTAGTTCTTTGGTACATCAGGGTCTAGTGAAGCCTTTTTCAGAAGTGGTGTCACAATAGCTCCTTTGAAAGATGTTGGGAAGGAACCACTCTCAAGTGACTTATTTATGATGGACGTGATGATGGGAGCGAGAGTTGTGACCTCTTGCTTCACAAGAGATGTGGGCAGAGGGTCAAGTTCACAGCTCTTGTTGGCAGATGACATTATCAACTTCGTTACTTGATCTACAGTAACATGTTGGAAATGACCAAGTTCGGTTTCGTCTCCGAGTGCTGGTAGTTCTATAAGTGGATGGTGGTAGTCGCATGTAATGGGGCTGCGAATACGTGTAATTTTTTGTACAAAAAAGTCACTAAACATGACAGCCAGATCTGATGGTAATTTGTCAGCAGGCAATGGAGTGACTGAGTTTCTACCAAGCAGCTTGTTGACCACCCTGAAAAGCTGCTTACTGTCACTTTGTTATCATGCACCAAGGTCCTGTAATGCTGGAGCTTAGTCGTATCTATGAGCATGTTCACCTCTTCCCTGCGCTGAATGTAAATCTCTCTGTGTACCGCGAGTCCTGATTTGCGCCACATTCTCTCAGCTTGTCTGCGTTTCTGCTTCGCCTCTCTGATAGAGCTGTTGTACCACTCAGATTCTGGCCTGATGGTGATAATGCGAGTTCTGAGTGGTGCAAGCTTGTCCATAATGGATGAGAGTTCACTGCTATAGAGATCTGTGAGGTCAGTGAGTGAAATCTCAGTTGCAGCCGATGTGCAAAGAGAAGAGCTGATGACAGCTTGACTGAAAGTACTGGGATTAATGGTCCTGACCTTGCGATAAGTCACTGACTGTTTAGGCAGCTCTGAATTGTACAAGGAGAGATTCACAAACACAGGGAAATGATCCGGGAACCCATGGTCCTCAGCAAGGGTGGTAAGCACAAGTGAGTCTACTGATCGGGATAAAACAAGGTCCAGTGTGTGACCACCGCGATGGGTACTCTGAGTGACATGTTGCTGGAAGCCAAAAGACGTCACCATAGAGAGAAATGCAGCAGCATCAGCATCACTAGAATTCTCAGTGTGGAAGTTGAAATCACCCACGATGAGTAGAGATGTAGTGCACGAAACTAATTGTTCAAGGTAAGCAGAAAACTCACTGAAAAACTGTTTTACTGTGTAGTTGTTGCTTCTGGAAGGGGGTGGGCGATATACAACGCACAAACGCAACCTCTTAGTAGCAATCACACTACAGTCCATTACCTCAAATGACTCCATAGAATGAGTGTCTGGTGTAGGTTTAACATTGAGGTTAGACTTGTGAATAACAGCTGTTCCTCCACCACGGGACATTCGAGGATTGTGTTTAATGTTGTAACCCGGTGGAAGAAGTGCACTAATGATAGGATTGTCTCTTTCTGAACCAGTGAGCCAAGTCTCTGTGACGGCCATTATGTCTAAGTCCTGATCTATAATGAAATCATTTAGACTAGTGGTTTTTGTTGCACACTGACCAGGGATTAAGTAGACAGATGTTAAAATGTCTCACTTTGGCATTGAAGGTGTAATATTGGGAATCTCTAGATGGTTTGCTTTGATCGCCATGTTGGCAGGCCTGAGAGGAATCCCCTTGAGATGTCATGTTTAAGCCAGCCAGCAGAACCAGATTGTTATAGCCTGCCTTACGTTTCATGTTCGGCTTACCCTCCCATTTACACCTCAACCATCTAACACACACTGTGTTGATATGTCTGGCAAACCTTCGTCCTGCTTTTGTGCCTCTTCTTACTCTGGAATTATTCGTACGACTTGCCAAATATTTGAGCAGCATGGGTTGTGGACGCATTTTGAATTCCATTCGTATTTCTCAGTTTACTTTTAACAAAGCAATTACTTCATATGCGTTTACTTACAACTCATTTCTCTGGATATAATATTTTTAAAAAACTCATTGGTGTAAGAAATACAAATTATGAAAATAAAATTCAAGAAATTAACTGTCAAGGTATACAATTTTTAGATGTAATTTTAATATATTTAGCACCCCCTTGTCGTAACCTGGCGAGGGCCCTGTTCTATCTTTTGAGTATGAAGGGATTTCATGTAGACGAACGCTTAAAAAGTTTGGGGTCTTGTCTTAATTGAATGAATACAATACGAGATTCATTCAAGAATATTTGCGGCATGTTGGATTTTTGGAAGGAACTACTGTGTAAGGCTAATCTCTCCCACAACAGTACTATTTCCCAGTGATGTTCTTGAAAGGCAATCGCAGCCATTTTTGCCAGGTATGACTTTTTTTCGTGACACGGAGTGCATGTTTCTTGTCCTCGAATAAGTGTGCTTGCACTGAGATATAGTTCCGGTTGATTGCTTTTAGTTAGAGAATTTATGATCTGCATTCTCATAAATGTCTTTTATATTAAGAGCAAACATGCATTTTTAAAAATTCTCTATGATATACGAACAAATGAGATACTTACCTCGTATTTATGTCAATTTAAGTATGGTTCCACGTAAAAATCAGGCAATATTAAACTTTCGTGATAAGTCCATGTTCACGAAATGATTCCAAATTTTGCATACTAAGTCGCCGTAATATGTTTACCAAATGTACAAAGTATTTTTGATTTATTTCACTTTGTTCCAAAAATATGGAAAGATGTTTATGAGCACCGAGAGATCCATGCTTAGTGTAAATCTATACAAAAGACTAATTGTATTACCTTTGAAAAAAAAATACAAAACAAAAAAACAATTCTGTGTATGTGGAATAATTTTGAAAAAAAACAACAACAAAAACCCACCAATGTGGATTGATTTGTTTGTTTGTTTGTTTTGTTTATAGCCGCCTGAGCAATTTTTCAGCTATCCGGCGGCTGCAATGTGGATTGAACTCAAAACCTTTAGTATGAGAGTCGAGGTGCATAACCACTAAGGTATCCGTGTTTTTCAGAATGTTGTAAGATATTGTATATAATGTTGTATACCACACCAATTAATTCTACTGAAAATGACATGTAATACCTACACTCCTGTGAGGTGAAATCCTCAGTTAGGCCAAATCTACTTTTTTTTTCTGGGACAGGAAGTGAACAATGCTAGATTTATAATGATTATGCCACCAAAAAAAGGGGGGGGGACTAAAAAAGCACTTGTTAAACTTGTTTGATTTTATCATGCTGTATGGTAATTGTAAATATGGCGAGTTTTGTCTTAATATGTAAATACACAATCTTTTGTATAATGATGTTATGCCACTTCATAATGCTGGGGTTTTTTTTGTTTGGTTTTTGTTTTTTGTTCTTGTTTTTTGTTTTTTTTATTTCATATACACAGAATATTATTTGTTGTAGTGATAACTATACCCAGCCCTTGACAAATCATAATTTAAGATATATTTACATACACAGTCATATTAAAATATACTTGGGGTCTGTATTTTATAAAAGAATTCTGTTTTGCTATTTTACTGTCAAACAATTAGTTTTAATCAATGTTAATTATCATCTCCATAATCAATAAGACTAAAACCAAGTCTGTTTCAGTTCACTCATTTTCTCTGCTTGGGCTCTTGAGTGTACATTTTTGTAATCAATATATTTTTCTACAAGTCATATTTAGCTAATGTATAATTCTCTTTAAGTTTTAAAACCAGTATTATGAAGTGTCATAACATCAATACACAAAAGATTGCATTGGAAAACTCTTTGGTAAATAATGTACTACTACATGACCCTTTCTGATGAGGCCAAAGACAAAATCCCCCTTAAAAGGAAAATAATGGTCACTCATATTTAGAAACCCCAACACAAAACCTGATACAGTCGTTTCCCCAACTTGTATCTAAACCTACCTGTGACAGATTCAAAATATTTTGAAATACCTTCTCAATATCATATAGGTTTCTTTTAAACATTTCTCATTTTCAAAAGTTTCCAATGCTGTTTTAGTATTTTTATTCCCTCTCACTATCATTTAGATATTAATATGTTATATGAATACTAGACTCTGAAGGGTGTACTGTTATTAAGTTTTATGATAAAAAATGTATATTCTCTCTAAAAAACTAAAGAAACATGTATCAAGAGGAAAGAGATAAAGTGATTTTCTTGTGTCCAGAAAAATGATGTCTATCTTATTCTGTTATAGGACTCTGAGGTGGCAAACTTGCATACATCAAATTGGATTGACAATTTTCAAAAACCCAAGGACATACCAAAAGTGGTGACAGGTGGGAAATAGGCCAGCTCAACACAACTCTAAGTGAAAGTATGAGATGATATTACAGAGGGAAAGCAAAGGAGTCCACAAATTCATTGTTGAACATCCAAGACAGTCTGAAAATTAATCTGAACACAATATTGAAAATTTATGAAGAAATAAATCATGACAAATAAACATGAAAGCATTCTTACATGATGTATTTTCAAGTTACTTCAACTGCAAGTCCCCATGTACTTAAATTCAAAAGAGAAACAACCTATGAAAAAAAATTAGACATCAATGGGTTCAACTGTGTAACGAAGTTGTATTCACATGCAAAAATACATTTAAATTTTATTATCTGACACATCATAAGATGGATCAAATATTGGTCTATTTTTTGCAATTTTGGGCTCTTCACCTGCACCTTTCTGGGTGGAAAAGGTACAAGCTTGGGTCTCAACCCTTGAAATTTTTCTAACTCTGCCCCTGCTTCATAAATATGTTTGTTACAAATGTATTTGACCATTTGTTCTTTTGTGCCTTGTTTGGTGTCTTTTAAAAATATAATTTTAAAATACATTTTCAAGTTATATCCCTGTTTCTGTGTACATATATAGTTTACAGAGGATCTAAACTTACAAGTTTCAGCTGTTAAAAAATAAATCTTACAGATTATGGGATGTAGTGATGGAATAATTAAGGATTCATTTTCAATTAACATTATATAAACTAGTATTTACACGATTATGTAAAACACAGTTATATTTTTATTAAATCTGAATGCAACCTGTAATAAGACTACAACATTGTGCCATAAGTAAGATGACTTCTATTTTTTAATACCATAACTCAATGAAAGTAATCCCTTTTCTACAGTATTTTCATAAAATTATCTAGGGTCATTTTATTGTAACTTTTACACCATTAACAACACAAATACCTGCAGTTTCTGTATTCAATGTCTTATTTTTTCTTAACAGCCATACATATACAACTGTAAAAACATCACTATCAATACTTTTGTTCCTCTCAAACAAAGGATAATAATATATGAAAATCAAGTGGTTTAAGTTAATGGTGAAGTTTGAGTCATAATATTTCTGAAATTGTTGACCAGATTTTTAAAAATCATAAATGTCCTGATATTTTGTAAAAAATGATTTAGATTTCATAGCAGAGCAAAAAGTGAGTTCAAAATTATTTTTTAAACAAACCTCTTTCAATGATATATATATAGCATAAAACACAAAATTAAGTTGGCTATGGGACTACGCTATCAATTAATCAATGTGGCTAACACACTATAAATTACATGAATAATAATATGTACTATATATGTATAATTACATTATCTATCCTTTTCTTAATAATATAAATTTCTTTGAACGCATTCACAATTTTGTATTCCTGGGGAATACCGCTTGAAAGGCGCACGGACATTCATTCTCTTTATACTCGGGACTGTAAAGTCAATCTCTTGTCACTTGAGGAATCTACAACGTACGGTGTGTTCACCATGAATATGAAAATGTAAAAATATTCCACAAAGCATTTTCCCTTTAATGTATTAATCACCCACCCATTTGAAACTATCTAGCCAAAAATACTTTTAAGTTAAACTCGCCACTAAGAGTAAAACATAGGCCCTAACACTTGTTAAAAATTGTTTATGTTTACACAGAAAGAAATCTGAATTAATGGGTTAATAATAATCGATCCCGACCCAAATTTCTGTTCTTTATTATTTCTTGTATTTACATGGATGCATGTGGGATGTAAACACATAAACAAGATAATCTTAGATATAAATGAATACTATATTTACTAGAAAATGACAGAAAACTGTGTTTTTCATATAGTTTGCAAGCAAATGAAAACTTTGAAACATTGAAGTATATTATTTTCCCGCCATTTTTTTTTTACAATTTTCACTGATACTGAGGATCTATTCTAACCCGGATCCCCACGGGGTTACCGAGATGTAAACAAAACTATAAACAGGCGGTAAAATATACGTAATGTCACACATGACACTCATTTCATGGGGGTTTCTAATTTGTCAACTTTTAATACGAGGATCTCTAACATGTTATAGTGACGCCATATTCTTCTCAACTCTTCTGACCCCTTAAGGAACATACAAGGGATACATTCTGACATGAGTATATATCCAGTTCTTGGGTATGCGAGGTTAAGTCGTTATGGGTGAATTATCACGTTTTCCATTGCTAATAACCTCACATACCCAACAAACTAACTATTCCTTGTATTTACATGCGCATACATGACATTTATTTGAAAAACAAAAAATATGAAATATAAAGTCGACTTATCAAAAATATTGCCTAAAAGAAATTGAAATGAACATATGTCATGTGTTAATTTCCATAGTCCCCGCCTCCGTTTTTAAGGTCATATCCGAAAGACCCGTGATTCGCATTTCTAAATGCCGAGCGTTTGGCGAAGGAGCAATTTAGGCGATGGCACGAGCGGGGTTCCAACTCCCGATCTCCCGGTTGCGAAGCGAATGTTCTATCACTGAACTACCGTGACCTGTTGTCTGGTATAAGTAACAATTTAAAGTCGTGAGATTATCTACATCTCGAGGATAATTTTAGCAACCAATATTTTCTGATTTATATTCACATGATAAAAATGATCAGCAGCAGTTTGGTAGACCTGTCCATTCCAAAAAAATGTATGTACACACAGATGCTACCTACCTGCTTTCTATCTATGTTTGGTCATAACCCTCTATTCAACACACCAGAGTCAACGCTAAACACGTGTGGATGATGTGCTATTTTAAGATACAAGGTCTCAATAGCAGTACCAGGGAAACCAATCACATGAATATACGGTAAGCAGCGGATAGCCTCGTCATTGGTGCTATTCCAAGACGAGTCTACGTGTTTAAAAATGATATCCTTGGCTGAAAGTTTTAAAAATAGTAAATGTATTAGCAACAATAAATGAATCGCAAAATGTGTCGATTGTAATAGACCGACGTTCCCCCACTATATTCCCACAAGAGTTACCTAACCTGTCTAATAGCCTTCTATTGGATAAAAAGACAAAGATAACGAACAATACTCAATCACATAATTCAGATAGAAAATTCAATTCAGAGAAATGGGCGAACACGAACCCTTGGACATATAACAGGTGGGAACAGGTGCCTGCGAGGAGCAAGCAACTCCTGTTGATCGGTCACACCCGCTGTGAGTCCTGTATCTTGATCAGGTAAACGGAGTAATCCGCAGTCAGAATCAGGGTGCTAAGAAAGGCCTAACAATTGGTATGAAACAAACCAGACAACATTTGACCTAATGGAAGGTTGTACTGGCAAGCTAGATTGTTATAATGACCACAGAATTAGCGAAATGGATAGTATAGGTAACACACTGTATAAATTTCTGGATTAATTAAAATTATGCTGATCCCGTAAATTGGTTGTTTCCTTGAAAAGTCTATCGAATAATCAAAAATACACGTGTTGCATACATGTGACTGATTGATTGTTTGTTGTTTTCCGCCACACTCAACAATTTTTCAGTAATCTGGTGGCGTCCAGTTTTTATTGGCGGAAGAGAAAACCCTAATACAATGTACCCGGGAAGAGACCAACGACCTTCCGAAAGTAAACTGGCAAACATTCTCATATGTATCGGCACAAGCGAGATTCGAACCCGCGCCGACTAGAGGTGGGAGGCCTTGTGATTTTGAGCGCGATGCTCTAACCACTCTGCCACGGAGGCCCCTATTGCATACATAGTTAATCAAATTACGTTGTTTTTATTATTATTATTATAAGTTAACGTCTTCATTTGGCGCGCTTTACGAGAGAGAGAGAGAGAGAGCATTGTTGTCTACACGTGCTTTGTCACTTGGCCCCCTTAGGGTATTTTTTTTCTCTGTGGTTTTCTGCATGCTGCACGATTTTCATGGGTCTGGGAATTTGCGATTACTTTTAACTCTTCCTTTACAATAAACGACTGACGTATTTTACTCATCTAAATGCAGAAAAAATTGGGAAGGTTATGTTTGAATTCTTCGTCTCCTTGCCATTACTTTTAAAGACAGAACGCCGATTATTTATGGCACCAATTAAATTTTTGATTTTGATTATTATTTGTTTTAAATAATTACCTAGTGGGGTCGATATATTGCGCCTTTAATGTTGTATCTCATTTCGCAGCAATGATGTTGTGTTGATTACAACACACTGAACTCTTCTTCAATATTTTGAATTTACGTTTAAAACGGCGGCTATTGACTTGAAGTTTAAACAAAGAAAATACTGAGTCTGTTGAAATTTTGAAAATGCTACAAAATCTTGTGGTTTATTAAAATTAACATTATTTCCCAAAAGATATTTACAGTGTATAAAGACAAGATTAGCGTTTTCTTTAAAAAAAAGAAATTGTTGCCAGTTGTTGTGCTCTGAGAATTTACATTATGTGCACAAAGATTTCTAGTGAAATTAATCAGGAAGACAAGATTACCGCTTGATCAGACTTTTTGCCGCTTATTATACATACAAACTGCAATTGTCCCTTGATTTTAACAACAACCCCCCCCCCCCCCCAAAAAAAAAGAAGGGGGATATCAAGTACCAGTGTGTATTGTACTCGACAAACAACAGCATCTCTTATGTTTTACATGTTTGTTTAACTAAAATTTAAAACTATTAAAGGTGACTAAAATTTGACCTTTTTTCTACAATAATTCACACACAAACAATTAAAGAAGTGAACAAGACTTAAAGATAGATCCAGCACCTTATCGCTTTCAGATTAGAGTGTTGTTCTCTGGATTGACGTCAAGAACGTCATGACATTATGCTGATGTTATAGAATATATATCACTGCTTCAAATGCAGAGAAATACGACTTAGAAGTGAAGGAGAGCCATCAAATTTCATATTTTGAATATTCTACCTATTATCTATATGAATCTACCAAAAAGTGAAAAAAAAGTGAAAATGGGTAAAAATTGTCATAAGGACCCTTTTGTCGTGGGCGCAGTCATATAATAACAGGTTATCTGTACTGTATTTTTACGTTACCAAATATAAAACGTCTTCCACTCCATATCGTTCTCTTGAACGATCCTTTGAACATTTGTATACCGTAAATTGTTCTCAGCCTCTTCATTTAACGCTCTAGGGAAACGGCTAGAAGTTTTCTCCTTTATTTTGGTTGATGGTCTTTTAGACAATAGTGCGTACAGAATATAGTAAAGATCTCCAAAGACCAAATCGTTGCCGCATTGAACAGTCTCCTGGAAGGAAGCTCACTGATATATGTACAGGAACTCTCCTGTTTCCAGTGCGTTTGTCTGCTTATCATTGGTAGGAGAAGTACATGTAGTGTTCTTCTTAACAGGGTTTCGAAGAAAAAAAACCCCCAACTTTGAATTAAATTGAAACTGATAGTTTTCTAATAAACAGTCAAACACTTACCATTTCAATATACTCATGTTGATAACCTTTACTTCACATTCCGCGAACTACTGTTGTTAAATAATGTATTCTTGTATTGGGTTCTGGATATAGTAAGCGTCAGACCAGTGGGTTTAACAACGGGCACAATATTAAGACGACTACCGCGGAAAAGAGCAGCGTTGGTCAACGTTACGTCGACGATATTAAACATCGCATTTAAAAGATCGACTTAAGTACTATTTAAAATCGACCCTATTGTTTAAAAATGTGTTTCTTTATTTTCCAACGTTCAGAAAAATCCAATTCGTTACGTGTAACGTTCTTCCATATTCAGTTAAAGAGTCATGATTATGCATATACATGTAAACTGGTTACTTAGAGATGAAGTATTTTGAACTAGCATTTTAGATTAATATATGAACGTAGTATAGAACATTGTAATATTTCCGTAGACTGGCGCCTCAATATCATTCACATTTTGAGCTTACTTCCAAGTGATTGCTGACCTTTCAAACTAGCATAGTGCTGAACAAAGAACAATAACTCGCGCAAACATATTCTTGTGCTTAGTAGCGTATAGGCGAACTAAACCCCATTATCCAATGGCTGACATCATTTTGACCATTTTAAGAAAATCGAGAGATTCGTGGGCCACACTATAAACCTCCAACACTATAAACACCCTACACCATACAAACAATATAAAATCCTGCACTATAAATATTTAAAACAATAAACATCCAACACAATACACGTGAGGACCGGGGTTAGAATAGGTCCTCAGTACCCCTTACTTGTAAAAGGCGACTGAATGGGGCGGTCCTTCGGATGAGACCGCAAAAACCGAGCTGCCGTGTAAAGTAAACGATTATTTAATGCAAGTTTTTTCTCAAAACCAAGCAACACGCCTTTTTCTGTTGATTTCCTAAACGACATTTTTTTCCCCTGTCTACCCACACCGGTCGCGGTAGCTCAGTGGTTAGAGCGTTCGCTTCGTAACCGGATGGCCGCGTCAAACCTAAGACGAAAAATAGGTAGTGATGGCTCTTTCACCAAACGCTCGGCATTTAGAAGTGAGAATCACGGGTCTTTCGGATATGACCTTAAAAACGGAGGTCCCGTGTCACGGTAGGCGTCGGCACGTTACAGAACCCTCACTGCTACGGCCCTGAGCGCTAAGCATAGGTCTAAATTTGTGGTACTTCACCTACAGCTGACGTCTCAATATGAGTGAAAAATTCTCGACGGGACGTAAAAACAAACAAACAATCAATCAACAATCTGTCTACCCACTGCTTAAAATCATGACCACGCAAAAATCTGTTATGTTATGTCTTCTCCGTTAGTTTTATGTGTCGCATGATTCAGTTCTCATCCCGTTTTTGACTAACTCAGGGGGCCTCCGTGGCCGAGTGGTTAGAGCATCGCGCTCAAAATCACAAGGCCTCTCACCTCTAGTCGGCGCGGGTTCGAATCTCGCTCGCGCCGATATATGTGAGAAAGTTTGCCAGTTTACTTTCGGAAGGTCGGTGGTCTCTTCCCGGGTACATTGTATCTGAGTTCTCTCCTTGCCCAATAAAAACTGGATGCCACCAGATAACTGAAAAACTGTTGAGTGTGGCGTAAAACAACATAACAATTAATCAATTTGACTACTTCCAAGGGCGTACATTTCTGCTCAATGTTTAGATTTCACCAGTTGCCAAATATTTTTTTCCCAAATCGATCTTATTGTTGACGCAGGTATGTGTAATAAATTTTCAATAACTGTCAACAATTAGTTTTGATTTTCTAACATATCTGAGACTTATCAGTCGTATTTGATCGCTTTGTTTATGTAACAGTCCAGAGCGCAGACGATAAAAATCTACCAATTACATCATTTAACTGTGCTAAAAATTTGCCGATCATGGGCAGAGTTATCGCTCATTACCTGATCGAAGCGAGAACGTGGCCATAACTTAAAAATCACGAATGTTTTTGTCAAAGCGTCGTGTGGGGTTGGGGGGGGGGGGGGGGGGGGGGACGCACGTAACGCGTACAAACGAGTGATAGCATGGTGGGAGTGTCAAGAAGCGCGAGACAGGCAATAATTGGTCTCGCAGTGAAATTGTTTGTATACATCGTTTCATTTTGAAATAAGTAGGAATGAAGAAAAATGCTAACATTCCCTAGATTCTCAGATGATAATGATCATGACGTTATCAAAATAACTTAAATTGTTTTCGTAGCAAAATCCAATGTGCACAATAATTTGTATAGGTGATCTGAACTGGAAAAAATATCTTCATATTTAACGCATAATTTTAATGCTACAGAAAAATAACGAGAAGGTTTTCAAATTTGGAGGTTATTTATTCTCTTTTATTTTTTATTAATATTTATAAGAAATATTTTATCTTCTGGGGATCCGGCTCAGCACCCCTTGGTGTAAGACGCAACTACATGGGGCGGTCCTTCGGATGAGACCTCCAAAACCGAGGCCCTGTGTCACTACAGGTGTGGCACGATAAAGATCCCTCCCAAATCAAAGGCCATAAGCGTCGAGCGCAGGTCTAAATTTTGCAGCTTCACCGGCAATGATGAGTCTCCATATGAGTCAGAGTAAAAAAAAACTCGAGAGCGGTTCATTAAACGATATTCAACCAACCAACCGACAACTTTTCAAGGGAGCATAATAGTATAGTCCCTGTCGGTCTGTCTGTCCGCCCATCCGTTCGAAGTCAAACTTCGCAAAGCTTTTGTCAGAAATTGTTCACAAATATATCTTGGGACAGGGAGTTTTGGAAAGATTAAAGCCACTCAGAACATAAACGTCGCGCACGCTGTTGGTGTTAGTTTTGGTGAGGTCAAAATGACGTTAAAAACGCTGTGTCAAAATATCGATGAAAAGGCTAAGATAACTAAGTGTTCAATCTCGTAATTCCTATAGGAAATACAAATCAGAGAGATGGGCAAACACGGACCCCTGGTCATACCAGAGGTGGGATCAGGTGCCTGGGAAGAGTAATCATCCCCTGTCGACCGGTCACACCCGCCGTGAGCTCTATATCTTGATCAGGTAAACGGAGCAATTCGTAGTTAGAACTTACGTTAAAAGAAGTTTTGATGAAAGAAAAATGTATAATCGATATACCAGGGGTATCACAGTTGAGTCTAGCGCAGCGTAAAACTAATTGGATATATTTTCTGGGGGAAATTAAATAATTAAATTTAGGTAATGACAAGAGTAAACGTGCTATTAATAGCAATATTAGTCGAAATGTCCCCCGTGATCTTCATTAAACTTTTCTGTTTCAATTAAACTAACATGAGTATATTATCACATTTTAAAAGAATACCCCATAATAAATGTTTGCTCATTTTGTGATTTTCAAGTTGTCATGCAATAACTGTAAATTAATTTGATATGATAACACAGAGAGAGAGAGAGAGAGAGAGAGAGAGAGAGAGAATTTAAAATTAGGTAATTGGTACATAACAACTAGCACGTCATCCACAATTACACAGGTATTAATTCTTAATACAAGAAAATAAAATATCAACAAGCTATAACTGTTGGGATGCCAGTGCATATGTCCCCGAACACTTCCCCATGTCGGAAATGGTGACAGAAAAAATAAATGGATGCCAGACATGGACTCCTGATCCTGTATTCACCTTAGACACAGAATTTCGTTGAAATCCAGCAAACCTGATTTTTTAATGGCGACCATTTTAAAACATTTGAAAAGTGAATGGAAAGTAATACAAATGCTAGAAATGAAGCCAGGACCCTCAAATGACATTAGAACCCAATTTTCCTGGAGATTTTAACGCTTTGAAATATTTCCGTAAATGGCATAATTCAATGCATGTCTCCAAGACCATGTGTAGGAATGAACAAGAAACATTTACACTGTAAAAATGCGAGATGAATATCCTCCGAAATTACAATTCCGTTCTGCGTTTCATTTTTAAAATCACGTATAAAATGATTGAACAAGCACAATTACAGATATTTTTTCTGCTTAAATTTGAATTTTGAGTGGTTTTCATGGCAATTCAGGCAGGTAGAATGGGGGGGCACTTTTTTGACAATGATTTTCATATTCAAAGGAAGATATTTTGGGTGAGTGTTTTCTCCAACGCACTATTTCCCATTGTAGTAATGAGAAGAATGTAAGCTTGCATGAAAGCTATGAACTGAAGCCATGTAGTGAAGGATCACCCTTTAAGAAATCGATTGATTAATTGTATATTGTTTTACGCCCCGCTTGAGAATTTTTCACTCAAATTCATCACCATTTCCGATGAAGAGCTGCAAAATCTAGGCCTATGGTCGGCACTTAGGGCCTTTGAGCAGGGAGGAATCTTTATCGTGCCACACCTATTGTGACATGGGGCCTCGGTTTTTGCGGTCTCATCCGAAGGACCGCCCCCTTTAGTTGCCTCTTACAAACAAGGGATACTGAGGACCTATTCTAACCCGGGTCCACACGGGAATTAAAAAATCGAAGCCTGGGAGAAAATTGTGGCAGTTTTAGTTGATGGGGACACTAACACCACCACCCCCTCAAGTTTTGGTTTGCTTGAAAAGAATTTCAGACGAATCAACTTCTGTCGTCTACTCATCCGGCTACCGCCCTTCAAAAAAGATGCTACGTGCCGGTATTGAATAAGATATTTTCTATGAACAACCCCGTCTCCGGACTTGAATGATGCTCACCACTTGTCGTTTTCATCTTGCTGAATGACACAACTATCTATGTAATTCGCACGGACGAGAATTGTTCAGCTGGAGTGTCAAGGGTTTAGATGTTCGCTTGAACAAATAGATACCCCATTCCTAAGACAACAGGGCCAATTAGGATGTAATTTACAGAAATTAGTTCGAAGAACGAATGATACTTTTTTATTATTTTTAACAACATCAGTATCATTTGCATTCAATTCAGGCGAAAATTCATCAGATAATGAATGGATTGGCTAGCCATTCTGTTCTGGCGCATTTGGCCACATCACCTCCCATACACTCTTTCTTTCAATTCATTTTTCAAACTTTGACTACAAGTCTCTTTCTTTCTTTCTGATCCCATTGTTTTCTTTCCCGTTCGCGCTGTATCGCTGTGTTATAAGGTCTCAGGTTTTTTAAATATGTGCATCTAAATCAAATTTTCGGTATAACTTTCAGATAAGATTATTCTAATTACTTGCATGGAGAGTGAATCTCTCTCTCTCTCTCTCTCTCTCTCTCTCTCTCTCTCTCTCTCTCTCTCTCTCTCTCTCGTTGAAATTATTCATTTATTGTGAAATCCAAACTTTGTAAAGATCAAATATATATTTCCCTGAAATGTTAAGTGTCTCGATTTCTTTTGTGTTTTCTGTT
Source organism: Ostrea denselamellosa (assembly GCA_024699665.1). NCBI lineage: Eukaryota > Metazoa > Mollusca > Bivalvia > Ostreida > Ostreidae > Ostrea > Ostrea denselamellosa. The sequence continues at coordinate 7,747,613 of JAMZEH010000005.1, read as the reverse complement.
CAATTATAAATATGTACTTCCTAGACTATGGCTATTTGGTAATATACTTCCGGTATTTAACGAAAGTCGAATTATAAGCTATAATGGTAAACTTGTGGAATGTGTAATTTTAAAATATGTTTACAAATTATTTCTATTCAAATGACTTTCTGTATACCTTATATAAGAAATAAGTTCCTTATTTCAACAGGTATTGATCATATATCACAAAAATAAGTAATAGGAAAAAAATGGTTTTCAGACAAAGGTCATTCAAGGTCACTCAACATATACGTTACAATTATTTGAAAAAACAAATTTCATTTCAACAAGTATTGATCATTGTGCGAGTCTTTCGTCATATGAAGTACTTCGTAGGTTATATACAATTCGGGGAGCATCCATCACTTTTAAAATGGAAATTTAAAGCAATACAAGCTGTAACTGACGGTATTTTTTCAACTTTACAATTATAAAATCTCCAAGACCTGAAGAAAAATTCAGTAAAATAAACAAGGGAAGTTTGTTTTAGAGGATACTTATAATGAGGATTTCGTATAAACCGCCACTGCGTCGTATACACGGACATGGGAACGATGATTGCCGAATGTAATCGGACTGCACCGAAACCGAGGTCATACAAAGATGGAGACTGACGTGAGTAACTACACATTTCGTTTGTTTTAAAATATTACATCGTGTCATGAATGACTTTAAGTTTTATAAGTGTAAAAAAGTAATTAAATTACGCAAATGTGCCACTCAAATGAAATTTTATCAATGAATTTTCTATAAATTCGGCACATTAAATTGTTTAAATTTCAGACACGCGCATAGTGTCTCTCTTTCGCATTTTCCCGAACTAGTGATCGACGAGGTCAATGCACATCGGATATTACGAGCAGGAATTACTTGAGAGATGACAATGATTCATGAATCAACATTTGTGCTGATTTGACGGGTTTATTGCTTCAGATTCACTCTGATTCTATGAAATTATATACATTCAATCGCAAATATGTTATTAATTTGTTCTTTTATTTTGCAATTTATTTACCGTCAGTGACAGGTAGTATTGTTTTAATGGATAAATGATATTCAGACAACGCATCCGTACATGTGTAATTACACGTGATTAGTTGGAGGCGCAACAAGCAGGAATCAAATAGAAATACAAAATTGTAAAACCAAGATGTCCATGGGCCACAATGCTCACCTGAACAAACTTGGACCTGTTGGGTTTTTTTCATTCTCTGTTATCCCATCACAAATTTTGATCCTATATTTTTACCCCAACCTAGCTCCATGGTGTTAAGATTGAATCCATACAATATGGGAATGTTACAATATCAATAAAATGAGGTAAAATTCGAAGCCCGATTTTGCCCCACCCAAACAATGAAAACTTGAATTCACACAACTTTGGAGTGTTTGCATGTTGCTATGATTTATTTGACCCTGCTAGTCTTTAAAAGTCAAATACGTGTATCAATCTGCACCACATTGGAACAACTGCATATTATTATATCTAATTAGTGGTTCTTGATATGAAAAGATTATATTCCCATATGAATATCTATCGAGGCAATATCCAACACCTCCCTAGGTCATGACTTGAAAAGACTTCAATTTGCAATGGCTGAGGATGTTTGCATACTCTGACAATTCATGGACCTACTGGTCATGAGACGATTTTTCCTAAATTCTCAGACATTGCTATGTTAAAATTTGATCTCCTTTTGTAGTCCTATGCTACACTTTTGCACCATGAATTCAGTAAATTGAAAATTGCATTACTTAAGGGTGCTTCCACATCAATATGACTAATCATGGCCCTGATGGTCTCAAGTAGAGTTTTGAAATTTGTTCTCATAATTATATTACTATGTTAAATTTTGACCGTTACTGAGGTAACATCCCTCCTCCACTATGTGCATATTTGCATATTCATATGATTACGAATTATCGCGCTGCAGCTCTAAAGAAAAGCATTTTAAAAGTCTTTTCTCCAAATCGTCAATTTATAAAATATTGTTTCCCTATCCCACTTCCGGTTGCGACAGGATTCAAACACTACCCGAGAATGTTTCATATTTCAAAATATGACTAATCATGTCTCATTTGATCTTGATAAGATTTTGCCTTTATATCCCAATGTAAAACTTCAATCCCCTATTTTAGCCCTACCCTACCCTTAAGGGACTTATTTTGAACAAAATTTGAAATTAGATTCCGCACTCTCTGTTGATGCTTACATTTAATAGGACCTTACACTATTTCAGTTATCTCCCCTTGAAAAGGTTGTGTTGTTTGTTTGATTTACCTTGAGAAATTTGCACTCATAATATGGCGTCACCAGCTGTGAAGTACCATAAATTTAGACCTATGCTCAGGGCCGTAGCAGTGAAGGTTCTTTAACGTGCCATCGCCTATCGCGACAAGTGACCTCCGTTTTTAAGGCCATATCCGAAAGACCCGTGATTCTCACTTCTAACTGCCGAGAGATTAGCGAAGGAGCAGTTGAAGAGGTGAATTTTCCATTCAATGAAACTAAATCCCCTTCACCCAAGGGAAGTTTGGCTGAAAATGGTCCATTGATTCTGGTGAAGAAGTCAAACATGTTAAAAGTTTACGGACGGGCGTCAGGCAATATGTGATCACAAAAGCTTTCCTGAGCTTTCAACTCAGGTGAGCTAAAATTCTTATTTTGTCATTTGGTAAGCTAGGAAAAACTAATGCATTTTAATATTTTATGTTTTTTGTGGGAGTTTAATCTGAGGTGATTATTCAGCTATATATTGAATTTGAATTGTTGTAACACCACCTAATACAATCCCCGCCAGTTAATGTACAAGTAATCCGATAACATTACCTGTATGAATGCACTTGCTAATGTAATACCTTTCCAATGGATTATACAAGTGGTCGACGATGGAGTTATCACCTGCAATATCAACAGCTAATGTAATACCTATCTTATTTTGTGATTCTATTACAAAACTGAGTTTGGGAGATACTGTTTACTCAGTTTCTTCTGATGACAATTCGTATTATGACAGTGTTTCCAATGGAAGACCATATAGTGATTCTATTATTTCTCATTAAGGTCTTCCGTGTATAGTGATTTTTTCGTGTCATCATTATCTCCGTAATGTGCCGTTCGATTGCTAAAATGTTTACTGTGTTACACAGATCGATTATTTGCCAACACATTCTTTTCAAATTACTTCCACTTCGAATCCCCATGCTGAAAATTTTGACCTTGTATGTTCTCGGCTCAAGATATTAAATTGAACAACAGAAACTAAGAAGATCTATCACGGGTGAACTGTCGCGGTCACTTCTAGCCGCACAGGAAGTGATAAAATAAAAAAATAAAAATACCAAATATTAAATGAATGATATATCGCAATAGATTAAGTTTATGTCCTAACACACTTTTTACTAAAATCGGACAATATCTAATATTTGACAAACCAGAGGCCACCGTGGATAACATCACGACAATTTTCGATTAAATCTAAATGTCATACTACACCCGTATACCAAATTTGAATTTAGCGCGTTTTTTCTTCAGTTATGCTTTTCCATGTGTTTTTCGATACATGTAACAAGCTATCATGAATTAAAAATGCAGACTTTCAGCCCCTTCAAATCCCTAATTATGGAAGATAAGGGACTGATTTTTTACTGTTAGGTATCCTCACCATAAACAGCTTTGTTTATATGATGCATTATAACTTCGTCTTTTTTCAGTAAAGTCAAAAAGGTTTTAGAACTTTTCGGTCCCTATATGTAGCCCTTTTTTCTTGGTGTCACATTAACGCCTTTGTAACTCAGAGCAATTTTCATTCTACATATCTCAACAAACTTTACAATCAAAAACACACAGTATTAATGACACTTTTTAAACCCCAACAACCTCTGGAGCTTTGCACGACAGGTTTACGGAAATGCAATATGGCACGAGTGTAAGAAATAATGAACTGTCTACCATAAACGTTTCAGTTTCTCGGGTTTCTTCTTTCTTTCTTTTCTTTTTTTTAGGAGATACGTCACGCAAGATGATACTTAAGGTTACTCCATATTTTAAAATTTCAAAGTGATTAGAAGCATTCCACATTATCTAAATCCGTATTTGCAATAAATAACAGAATCATTAATAAAATCTTACTTCTTTCTGATTTCAAATGTTATTATCTCACAAATATCTCAAAAGACTCTTACATAAATATTCACTGACATTTATTTCAAGATTGATTTTTAAAATATCTTGATTCTAATATGCACTGCTAAATAAATTTTCTGATAGGAAACAAAAATACATTAATAATGCACGCCTCCTTCCTTCAATCAGTTTTAATTATTTTCTTTAAAAATTGAAAAATGTCTAAAAACTAAAATAAATAAATAAATGTTGTAACATTCTCCAGAAAAATTCTGGACCTGAATTTTACTTTTTATCTTTTTCTTCTCATGTTTCAGTTTCCATTCATCATTAATTCTATGAAATTATATGTTAACAATGTTAGTTGTTCGAAGGTATCACTTGAATTCCAATACAAGTTTATTCAGAAATTTGTGTACATCATACCTTTCAACTCTTCCTCATGTCTGTCTTAATCTGGACACCACTTTTGTGCTTCTCAATGCATTGTCTGCAAAAACCAAACACCTACGAGGGCGAATCAGCAGGCGCGGATCCAGCTTTTTTCATCCAAAAGACCGGGGACTTGGACCTGGTGGCAGGGCGAGGCCTCCGGAATATCCACGTTTTTACAGATACTAGACTACGCGAAATCTGCACCCAAAATTGATGATAATATTTAAGTTTCCCATCAAATATATTATAGATATATATCTATCTCATAACTCCTATATGGAATACAAAATAAATAGTTGGGCAAACATGGACCACTGGATATACCAGATATGGGATCAGGTGCTATAGCATCCTAGAAGGAGTAAGCATCCCCTGTCGACCGGTCACACTCGCCGTAGCCCATATATCTTGATCAGGTAAACGGAGTCATCCTTAGTAATGTAATGGGTGACAGCATGTTCTTCGAAATTCTTTATTCCAAGTTTTTATCCATGATTGGTAGAGACGCTGCTAATAAGTCCTTGCACACCAGTGCAGTGTTGTGAAGAATGAACAATGATCCTGGAATTTACGATATTTCCGGTGAACATTCAAAAGTCTCAAGTGTGCTGAAGTATACTTCTTGCAATCCTGATGTAACCACCCCCTCTTGCCTTCAAAGTTTCACCAAGTCTATAGTTCACCCGTGTTGTTGTCATCTGCCTTCTTGCATCATTCTTCCTTATCTTCTTATGAGAGTTCCATAAAATCAGATATATTTCGACTTTTGACCCCAAAATAAATGCATTTCTATTTATTTGAATTTTCAATCAATTTCCTGTTAAGTAGTGATAATTTATGCATAACTCTATGTTTTAAATTAAGAAATTATTCTCAAGGGTTGAGAGATAAAGATATTTCGTTTCTTCATCGTCATCATTTTCTTCTAATCTGCTATACAACAATCGTGAATAAATTCTTTACTTCCATCCCTTTTTTTCAAGTCTGGTTATTGCAATAGAGTCTTTATATTACGAGTAACAACACTCTCCATGTTGAAAAGTGCAAGGAACTAGCAAATATCAAAACGGCATTTCACAAGATAGCCGGTAAAGAAATTCCACTTCAAAATAAAATATTGTCTGCTACACTGAACTTGTACCTAGTGACCATGACCCTTTACATTAATGCGTATCTTGAGCCCGATTTCAGTAACACCTTACTGTAGATTTACACGTAATATAATCCAATACATAAATAGTGTCAATGACAGTCTCATTACATTTGATTTCTCTATAAATGATTAAAAAATACTAGAATATATCGTATGACAAAAACAATTGTACACGATAAATGATAGCTGTGTTATCATGATTAATGGGAAATTCAGGAGTGGATCTAACTTTTTCCATTCTGTGAAACACAAATCACTACGGAATAGATCACTAAAATTCAATCCCAGTCAATCATGGTACATGTAGCATGTCATAGGCATTTCAATGAATGACAGTTCTAATTTGCATCATTTGCGATTTCCAGAGCTACCTCGTAGTCCGATGTCATGATGGATAGTGAAACTGCAGACGAAATCTACATACGTCACAGAGTGATAAAAAATAACATGTGAAGTACATGCTAAAGCGTTTAAGTAATGTAAACAGCAAAGTGAAATTGGATATTATTTAAAGTAAGGCCCCTTGTAACAATAAAAAGACGCTGAGTTTTTTCTAAAATCTTAATTCGCGTGAGGTCACTCTGGGAAATTTTGGTGGCACGGTATTTTAGCAAAGTCTCTGCTGAGGTGGAAAACTGAGTTTGAGTCGGAGTTTGAGATTTTTATATGTTGGTGGCCCCGAAGCCCGATCACCAAACACTACGAAGATATTGTCGATGAGAAATTCTAGCACCTTTTTAATATCAACAAACTTCCCATTCGAGAATATTTTATCAGTACACGTCACGAGCTGTTGGATAATTGTCACAAACTTTGTTCTGTGTGTGGCACTCAATGCCGTAGCAGTTAGGGCTCTTTATCTCGTACAGATTCCATACTGAGACAATGGTCCGCATCACCCGATATGTTCCCTTCCGATTCCAAGCGCTTGACGAAGTAAGAGATATTCCTTATTTAAACGTCGTAGGTTTGATGTGGTCTTCGGGAACGAGAATCGAAACTGAGACCACTCCACTCTAACCACTGGACACCGTGAACAATATGGAGTACCGCTAATAAAAGCTACAAATGTTAATTTCATAATATCTAACTATACACTTAAGTTTTTTCCCTTAGTAAACCGTCTCCATAGTCACTATTTCTTGTAAACCGGCATAGTTGTTACCCAGAAGTTGCTTATGGATAAACTCTCATTCTTCACTGTCCCAGCCAGAAGCTGCTTATGGATAAAGTCTCGTTCTTCACTGCCCCAGCCAGAAGTTGCTTATGGATAAAGTCTCATTCTTCACTGCCCCATCCAGACGTTGCTTATGGATACACTCAGCCAGAAGTTGCTTATGGATAAAGTCTCGTTCTTCACTGCCCCATCCAGACGTTGCTTATGGATACACTCAGCCAGAAGTTGCTTATGGATAAACTCTCATTCTTCACTGTCCCAGCCAGAAGTTGCTTGTGGATAAACTCTCATTCTTTACTGCCCCATCCAGACGTTGCTTATGGATACACTCAGCCAGAAGTTGCTTGTGGATAAAGTCTCATTCTTCACTGCCCCATCCAGACGTTGCTTATGGATACACTCAGCCAGAAGTTGCTTATGGATAAAGTCTCATTCTTCACTGCCCCATCCAGACGTTGCTTATGGATACACTCAGCCAGAAGTTGCTTATGGATAAACTCTCATTCTTCACTGTCCCAGCCAGAAGTTGCTTGTGGATAAACTCTCATTCTTCACTGCCCCAGCCAGACGTTGCTTATGGATACACTCAGCCAGAAGTTGCTTGTGGATAAACTCTCATTCTACACTGCCCCAGCCAGAAGTTGCTTGTGGATAAACTCTCATTCTTCACTGCCCCAGACAGAAGTTGCTTATGGATAAACTCTCATTCTACACTGTCTCAGTCGTGGCGTGCATTGCTGCTTTCCAGAATAAAGTTCAAATATAAATCAAAAATCCAAACCATCCGGGCCTTTTTGCTACTGAACACAGGCTCCTACATATACTTGGGAAGCCTGCAATAGAAAGAAACCAGTCTTCTAAAAAAGAAATAAGAATGCTGTACACACTTCATGTTAATCAGTCCTCAATACTGTCTATTGATCTCCTGTAAAAGTAACTTTTTAATCTACCGTTCGAATTGTATTTCGCGTATACTTTCCACTGTTTAGAATTAAATCTGCATGTATTTTGCTGTAGCAGTCTTCCATGAGAATGAAATATAACGAAATTTGACAAAGATTGCTAACGTATTAAAGTGTGGGAAATAATCAGTGGTATTCATATTGATTTTTTGTTTGTTTGTTTGTTTTATTTATAGTCGCCTGAGCAATTTTTCAGCTATCCGGCGACTGTTATTCATATTGAAAGATATCAGTATAATAGTTCATAAAATGTCAAGTTTAGTTAAGCATACCCGAAACAGGTTACAAAAAACGTATTTAGGAAATTAAGAATATCGATTAAGGATTTATGTTCAAGCATTTTTTAAGATCAATTATTGTGTCCCTGTATCTTCCTAATGGTCCTCTTCAAAGTATCCATCCTTTTATTTGTCATCGACCTTCTCTCCAAGAGACTGTACACCAACTGGTTCAACTAGTCCTGCAAAATAAACCATTATTAAGAATGTCATGATTTCATCAACATGAAATAGAAATTAAAAATGGAATGCTAAACAGATAGTGTTAGAGAATTTGGTTTTCACAGAGACATGTTTAAAATCAAACTTCTCCCAGATTGATAAAAAATTTGAAATCCAGTTACCTCAGTTATACAGTGTCCCATAACCTGCATTTTACATCAAACGTCAGTATATTTCCAAAGCAGTGTAGTTCCATTTCTCCTCGCGCAAACCACATGAATTTATCGAATTGTTTGATTTTTTCTTACCTGTCATTACTTCGGGATTACACCAAAATAAATATAATTTTCATAAATCATTAGAAAAATAGCAGGAGATCCAAGATTAAAATTTAGTCCTTTCAAAATACCAAAATAACAAGGATAATTTCGTGAGATCATAAAAACTGTACTATATGTATTAAATGGTCTGTCTTATCTATCATCTCTTTTACTGAAGAATGTTAGTGTTTATATCCATCATCACAATATCACAATATTCAGAGGAAACATCTAAACCAAATATTATTGAAAACCATCCTCCTTCAAATCATTTTTATGCCCTAAGGGTAAAAGAAATGTGAATAGCAATTGAATTGAAATGTATTACCTAATGTTGGCACAAAGCATATCCGGAAAATAGCCATTAAATTTTATGTTACATTGCAACAAAGTTTACAAATAATGGTTAGATATAATTTACAAAAAGAAAAAATAATAAAAATATTGCTCGTATCATTTCCCCATCAGCCCTTGTCGTGTTGTACGTACTGGCCATGGCCAACTTCCAAGATCGAAGAACTAAAAACAACATTCTTAAGATTACAAAGATAATATTATCAATTTGTTTAATGATCTGAAGACACAACACTTCATTCCGACATTCCAGGAAGAATCAAAATTATGCACACTTTCCTCATCAGCAATCCATCTTGAATTCTAAATAGTCTCTTCGTCAAGGTTATTTTCTTGTGCTTGTGTAAATAAAATTCAGATCGGAAAGGAAAACATTTCAGGAATATATAAGTTATGTATGACTCTTTACGTCCAATAATATATATAAGCAATTTATCCATTATTTTGAACAAACAGCGAGTGTATTTCTCTTTATTGAAATTTAAATAAAAAACAAAAACAAGCAACGGATGGGTTTTTAAAAAAACAAAAGATACAAACTACAGTGTAACTTTGCAAAACAATGTTTCAGAGAATACAATATTCTAAAGTTTGGTCCATAGGCGCTCGGGTTATGGATAATGTAATTAAAGACTATAGAGCTACAAAGTGAATTCAAACTATTTTGATCGTAACACAGCAAGATATTTTTTCTTCTCATGTAGAAGCTTTTGAATAAATTCTGCTTTGTAAGAATACAAAAACAGGTCAGCTAACAAAGGAGCGCAATTCATGCCCATGGGACTTCTAACAGATTATTGGAAGACCCGATCACCAAAGACTACGAAGATATTTTCAATGCGGAACTCTAGCATCTTTTTAATATCAACTGCGGAGTACTTGTGCATGGAGTCATAGTGGTGTTTAACACAATAATTTTTGGGATGACCGATCACTAGATATGAATATTTCCTTTTAACATTTTTGTTGCCGAAGGAACTGTCTATGATGTCAAAAAATCTAGCCTTTGATTTGTTGTGAGGTATGATCGCGTAAAGTGTTGCAAAATCATACGTTTTAATGCTGTTAATTTGAGAAACATTTTGTGATTTTAAATTCATTAAAAGTTTTTTATAATTTTCTAAAGTCTAGTATTTAATTTATTGTGAGGTATGATCGTGTAAAGTGTTGTAAAATCATACGTTTTAATGCTGTTAATTTGAGAAAAGTTTTGTGATTATAAATTCATTAAAAGGTCTTTAGAATTTTGAAGAATCCACATTTGATTTACACCACTTCTGGCGTACATAGTGGCAAAGTACGTTTGAAGTTTCTCCTTCACAGAAGTTAATATTTTCGTGAGGAGCAGAGATAGGGGCTTGGGTAGAACATTTACTGGATTCAGCAATGTGTCTTTGTAAGGGTTTTTGTGGAGTTTGGGAATCCAGTATAGGTACGGTAACTCATATTCATCCGCTCCACTGACTGGGATATTAAATGTATTTAAAACTGAAGCATAATTTTGAAGAATTTCATCTTTTGAAAGAGCAGTTGGGGTATAAGTGCGATTACTAAATGTGGGATTAATGCCAAGTTCGTTTAGAATGCAGTTGTAATAATGAACCTTACAAACAAATACAATGTTGTTGCAAGCTTTGTCAAATAGAACCAAAACAAATTTCTCATATAATCTATCTAACTCTTTTATTACTTCTGGTTTATTAAACACAGAAGGATAGATGGTACGCATTTTTGTTTTGACATGTCTAATACGGGCTTTTAATATTCCTCTTATAGTTTTTATCCATTCTGACAAAGTGTCAAGGTCTTCTTTTTCAGATTTATCCCATCGTCTAGCATAATCTTCAGCAGAATATAATAGAGATGAAGTTCTGTCGTCAATTGAAAGACCAAAAGGTTCTTTGAATTTAGGACCTTTCAAAATAAGTGATTTTAGGTCTTCATTTTAACTATATCAACATTGCCAGTAATGACATGTCCAGCTGGACAATAGTTAAAGCAATACAAGCTGTAACTGATGGTATTTTTCAACTACAGAATTATGCACCAATTGACATCTATCGATATAACTTATAAAATACCCAAGATCTTAAGAAAAATTCAGCCAAATAATCAAGAGAATATTGTTTTGAGAGCATACCTACAATAAGCGTTTCGTATAAACCGCCACTGCATCGTATACACGGACATGGGAACGATGATTGCTGAGCATAATCAGGTTGCATTGAGACCGATGTTATACAAAGACGGAGACTGGCGTGAGTAACTACACGTTTAGCTAGTTTTATAATATTACAACGTGCAATGAATGACTTTAAATATTATAAGTGTAAGAAAATAATTACGATATGCAAATGTACTACTCAAATGAAATTTTATTAATAAATTTGCTACAATTTGTCATATTAGATTGTTTACAAATCTGACAAGTGCGCAACGCCTCGCTTTTACATTTTTCCGAACAGGCGACTTCCGAAGCCAGTGAACATTGGTGATTAAGAGGAATTACAATCGGAAAGACAGTGATTCATGAATCGGCATTTTTTGCTGATTTTACGGGTTTATTGCTTCAGATTCACCCTGAATCTATGAAATTATATATGTTCAATTACAAAAACATTATTATATTCTTTTATTTTTCAATTTATTTACCGTCAGTTACAGCTTGTATTGTTTTAAAAGACGAAGAATAAAAGTACGTAGGTGGATCGAGTACACGATGGACTATATCTAGGCACTGGAAAGTTTGTTTGTAGTTAAAGGTTTGGATGCAATAGTGGAAGTATATCTGTAGGAAATACAGGGTGTAGACTTGAACTTTAAATACTCTGGAATACAAGACTGAACTTTTTTATGACGAAGAATCGCTTACGATGACGGAATGAATTTCTTTGTTAGTAAATTTGAGTTCTTTTATTGAATGACCCTTTAGTTTCCCCCCGACATAAATTAATTCACAGAGGTTACATTTTATGGTGTAAGTAAACAACTGTGGGTATGTTCATCCAAATGTCTTTAATGACGTGTTCTAATTCATACAATGACTTTCGTTAGCTCCTCGTTTCTGAAGTTCCCTTTTCAATTCCCACCAATATTTTCAATAATATTGAGGTCGAGGCTCTGAGCTGGCGTAATTCTGTGGAATTCTTGACTATACGAGCCCTATGCACCGGTGCATTATCATTTTAAAATGTATAGTTTTTGTCGGCAAAATGCCATACAATTACAGGTTACAGATTGTCATCAAGCACAGAAATATACGATTCTGCATTTATATTCCCTTCTACGAAACAAATTGTTCCGATACCGTGATACCCCCATATCATTAAACTTAACTTACGGTTTGGTGACGGGCACATGCAATCAGGCAGGTACTCTTCTCCTGCTTTTCTCCAGACTCTGACACAGTTATCTTGTCCGCGAATGACCTTATATTCATCACTGAAGATGGATTTATTCCAGTGTCCATTAACAGTTTTATGGTGATTGTTTCTGCACCAGGTCATAGGATTTTTCTTGTTCCCTTTATGTATTCTTATCGCCTTCTTCGCTGCCTGCGTATTGTAGCTATCATCATGCAAGTTTCCCTCAATTGTCCGTTTAGAGAATGTACTATTTCTCCCGTTACTATATATGTTTGTAATTTCATTCAAGGACGTCATTCTGTTTTGCCTTGCTGTCCTCGAAAGCATCCTTACCTCACGAACACCGAACACTTTTGATCGCCTCGATCGTGATAAGTTTTCATTTTCTCTTAGAAACTATACAGGATACTTTGCTTCATGTCTGACAATCTCACAATTTTTATTTTATGTATATTTGCATCATGAAGCGTACATGTAGGCTTTATGTTCCTTTGTTAACTATTTTCCCTTCCGACCCATCTTTGTTTACGTTGGGTTTTCCCCAATATTTAAAGACGACTTACATGCAAGTGTAACGTGGTTACGTAGAAACAACACGTAATAAGTTTAGATAGTTCCAGAAGATCTACTTTTGGTGCGTGGATCAAAGATTTTATTGTAGTTTGGTTGTATCTGGCGGTCATTATGAATACCTACTACCCGGGTTTGTACCTAGTCCCCTTCCACGACCCACGAGTAAATTACCCCTCCCCCAAATGAACATAGAAAAACAAAAACAACAACAAAAAACCAACAAAAACAAAACACAGGAGACCAATTCGCTGCTTATTGTCAAAAGGTGAGACTTGTTTAATTTTTAATCCGATAAAACCATTCATAACCATCTATTACCGAAGTTCGCCATATTGCTATTATTTCCAACGTTTTACTCAAACATTGAAAATTCGCTCAACTAATCATGTAAGAGGTTGAATTATATCTGAAACTATATTGACCGTTCCGGATTGATCAGAGAGTTCCGAGTGAAGCATGGCCTATCGAAATGCCAAAGGATACCAAAATGCGCGGGAACCTGTCAGAGCTTTGTTATTGTTGTGTCACAAATTACATTTTCTTCTCAAGCAGGCACATAGCGTCATTTCTTCAAAGTGGGGGAAAGATGGGGGGAGAGACTTAAAGATGGCAGATGATGTCACATATGTCTTAAATTCTTGATAAGGATAAAAAACTTTCCTGTGTGTGTGTGTGTGTGTGTGTGTGTGTGTGTGTGTGTGTGTGATATAAAACTTCAAAATAATTTTTGGCCTAATTTTCGTTTTTTGGAAGGGAAGACGTGGAGCTCGTCCTAAGTACTTAAGTTCAATTTATAACTTCGAACAACCATTCTTACCAGTAACTAGTCACCGCTACTGAAAATTGGGGGAAGGCAATCACTCAATACATATTTGTTCACAAATAGTTTGTACATAACAGAAAAAGAACATTAGTTAAAAGAGGACGGACACTTTCTGATTCTATATGCCTGTCAAATATAGCAAATGTACATGAAATTGTAATAACCTTCATTTTTCGAAATTCATTGATTTGAATTACTTCATTGTGAGACGCAGGTGATCTACATGTGAATGGACCATGGGCCTATTGAAAATGTGTAGTTCATAACAATTACAAATATATACTTATCAAGTATCAACTAGAATTTTAGATAAAAGTTATGTAATCAAAATTTGTTTCACTTTAAAAATGATGATAATTTCATAATTACTCACCTTGTTGACACCGGAACGACGTTTTCTTTGTTCATTTTTGAAAATGACCGCTAAAATTACTAGGCACGCTTACGGTGTCCTCTGGCATTTCGATAGGCCGTGCTTCACTCGGAATCCTATCATCAACCAGGAACGGTCGATATCGTTTCAGATATAATTTAACTTCCTTGATTGGTAGAGCGAATTTTGAACATCTGAGTAAAAAGTTGTTGGAAATAATACATACAGAACTGTGGCGAATTTCGGAACTAGATAGTTATGGTTTTATTGGATATTTTCTGATTGGACACGTCTCACTTTTCGACGGATAAGCGGCGAATTTGTCTGTTTCGTGGTGATTTACTTTTCGTGGGTCACGGAAGGGTACTGGTTATTTGCAAGTCTTGCTTCATTTTAGTATATGTGTATGGGGTCCATTTTCAAACTTTTTATGAAATCAATATTTACTGCATAGTCAGATATATTAAGCAAAATAGATTAATCCACATCATAGAGTGGGGAAAAAATGACATGATCATAGATCGAATTTCCTCTATAGTTCTATAGTCTTTATCTACATGAACCGGATACCTGTGGTTTGATCAAGTCCAACTGCCATTGACCTTGATTACTCGCATAATTGTGATCGCGGCCTTTCATTTCGCCAAGCATATTTCTGAACCCTTTACTAATACATGTACTTATATTAATGTTATAGACGAAGAAAACTTCCAAAAAAAAACCCAGTGTACCCTCTCCAGTGATCCTCGGTCAAAACAATACCTGATTGAAAAAGTTTCTTGATGAAAGTACCCCATTTGGAAAATAGTTTTAAAATCTTCAACAGGAATTGCTAATAGCATGGTGAAACTGATATATAAAAAGCAACATAACAAAATCAAAATTGTTTAAGAAATAAATATTCATTTTAAATATGGCCCAGTGAAATTATTCAGCACTTTAACCACCCGCCATACTCCGTGTCGACGAGGTGAACCGGGAACGACTAACAAGATGTAGTGTTTCTTAATCATCAAAGTTTAAGAATAATAAATTGTATTCAATAATTGTTTATAGCGTACATGTTTTCAATGTTTTTGAATGACCTGGTAATATTTATAAGAAAGTAAAGATCTCGACTTTCTCTGCAATGCGTAAAGTGACTGAATCAAGACTTCAGTCAAAAGTTGAGACTGGTGATTGTGGAGTTGTGAGAATTTCAGTAGTCCAGAGTAGCTCACGGTACACTGCAACCGAATATTTAAATGTCCGTCAAAGATGGATTGCTCTGACGAAGAAGCGGAAGTCAACCTCTGACTTGATCGGCCTTGGACGGCTTGAGGGATTTGGGAATAGCGTGTGTTTTGTATTGGATGTATGTAACTGCAGATAGTATCTCGCTAGATTTTCTTTTCTGTGAGATTGATAAATTCCTATAGTACGTTTTCAGGGAGGCCTCAGACCAATGTCCGGACATAAACATGATTTGCCTATCCTCGAGCCCGGCGTTATTCATGGCTGTGATTGCTGAAAATAATGTGGAATGGGCGCATTTCGTCTCTAAACAGATTTACAGATGTATCTCATGACCCTTTTAAACGATTGTTTTCATGTATTTTCTTTAATTTTGGAAACAGGCGCAGGTTCAAGCCTTCTAGCAAGTTTTGAAGAACCTAGTGGCCCTTCGTTGGTTTGAACAGCGGGTGCAATATTTTCAGAGGACAGTATGGAGAGTCGGGAGCAGAAACATCCTTTTCAACAGGAGCTTCATAGCTGTTTAAACCATCTCAGTTTTTATTTTACTCTTCTATGCCTCATGAGAGAGGACGGTACATTACAAGCCATCTCCATCAGTGTGGAATTTGAAGGAATTGGTCTGTTGATGAAACTCTTAAGTCATGTAAAACAAAGTAAACCAAACACACCGACGAAGGACGATAGTTGGAAGAAGTAAGAAAAAATATTTAGATAGTCAATATGTCTTTTTAGTTGCATGGTCTAAACGCACCACTTTGTAGCAGAGCTTTCACCACTCCAAGGGGAAGATTTGTTACGTGCCATGAACAACATCGAATCTTGTAAGTGCCTGTTTGCAGCAGACTTGATGTTTTTCAGCGTGTTTATTTGATAGTGCTTAAAACTTTCAACATACAACTCGGCGCACGACGAACCCCAAACATTTTGCTACCATTTATGATAGTAACGTTGAGAAAAACCAAAGTGCATATGGTGGGATTTTAACAACATTTCATAATACATCTCACACAGCATATGCAATAGGGTTGTCATACGAAAGACACAACAGTATACATATTTAATGATAAACACGAGGTTAAATAGGGTTTTGATAAAATTCCTGAAAGAAACCGTGAATAATATTAACAACATGTTAACGGAATGGTGATTTGGAGGTTTGATTTCCAGTAGCTATCCCCTAACCCAAATTAATTTAATTCTAAGGAAAGATCAAGTCAAAGTATTAGAATGATAATAATCAGCTTGGGACTAATTTATTTGCTCCTAATATATTTATATGTTTAACTCAATAACACTGGTGTAAATTAAAAATACTGAAAATATAAATCACCTTATTATTCCCCCCTCTACATAAATGAAATTAGGGGCAAGAGTTGGAGGAAACTTAGATCATATTTATAGCGTGTTTGTAGTGTCTTATGATTACATACAATTCAAACTACAGATTGGTTGGTTACTTGTTTTACGTGCAATCGAAAGAGTGATAATGAATATGATTGATGATGAAAATTCAATAGGATAATTTTCCCCAACGAACTAATATTTGTTTTACATTGAGTAGAAATTACCCTACATAAAAACATACAACTTCTCCTGTGTAACATCGATAAATTTTCCAAGAGTTTTTTTCCTTCATTAGATAGAGATAGGATTAAAATCCTATCATTTTCCTTTATAGTTTTTTTTTCTTCAGAGGCTGATATCTTTTTATTGTTCAAAAATATATCAGCTCAAGGTTGTGCTATGAGACGCCGCTGAAATCAAAAACAGCATTTTGTAAATATTACTATTGTAAAAGGTAGCAAAACGTCCGTACTCTGTCGTGTCTGGAGTTGAATGTCACACTAGTCTGTAGAATTTACGTAATCGGACTGCCAAGGTCTCACTTGACACATCAGCAAAATCCAAATATTTCTTTAAATCTCTGTGATAAAAGCACCTTTCATTTCTGTAGGGATCCAGGTTAAAACGAAAAGGCTAACGCAACGAACAGTACTCAGTCTCGTAATTCCTATAGAAAATATAAATCAGAGAGATGGGCCAACACGGAATCCTGGACTGGACATAACGTAGGTGGGATCAGGTGCCTAGGAGGTGTATGCATCCTCTGTCGACTGGTTACACCCACCGTGTCCTCAGTACCCCTTGCTTGTCCTACGAGGTGACTAAATGGATTGGTCCTTCGGATGAAATTGCAAAAACAGAGTCTCGGTGTCACGGCATTTGTGGCAAGGTAAAAAATATAGGCCTAAATTTTTCAGCCCTTCACCGCAATAGTGACGTCCCCATATGGGTGAAAAAGTCTCGAAAGGGACGTTAAACAATATACAACTAACCAACATCATAATTATCAGTCGTAAGGAAATTATAAATAAATAAATGAGTTTACTTTTTTACTTTAATTTTATACTAAGTTTTCCCGAAATTTAAAATTATGGCTGAATTTGAAGATATTCATTTTGAAATTATTTGATTGCTCATTTAGAGTACAGGTAAATTTTAACTAGTTGGTTGTTTGTTTTACATCCCGTACAGAATTTTTCACTTATTGTACGTTTTAAACGTATGTTTACCTTACGGCCGTAGCAAGGCGGATTCTTTAATGTACCAACGCCGTCGCGACACAGGACTTTCATTTTAAAGACCATATTCGAAAGACCCATGATTCTCGCTTTAAGACTGAGCATTTGGCGAAGGTTATCGTTACCTATGTTTGCCGCGGCCATAGACCTTCTCGTAGATGTAACCACAGCGCGTTGCATTCTGGGACAGTTTGCGGTCTTCTACTTTCTTTTTCGATTAAAATCATGGCGTCGACCGAGGAATTACAAGACCTATAACGAGATGAATTAGGATATTTTTGCAAGATAAAGGTATACTATACAGCAGTCAAAATAAGGGAGATCATCTAACATTGGCTACAAACCCTCTTGAGCAAAACCTTCCCATAATACAGTCCGTCTAACAATATCTATCGGTGGTCGAAGAGGAGGTAAGACAGATTTTGACGCTGGAAGACGGCATGATCAAGTTGCCGCATCCATCAAAGATGACAGCGGGATGGTCCACGGGCGGTGCTCGAACTTACAACCTCCCGGTTATGAAGCGACCTTTTCCCTATCTAGCTACCGCGATTTGTAGTTAAAAGTCCGGGTAATGGGAACCAAAACTTCAATATAATAGAGTTCATTATAATTGGCACCATTTAGTTGATTTCTGAACTTTTCCTATCAATCCTTATTACATATATACATGTATACCGTTACAACCGAGTTCCTTAAGTTATATATGATTTTCACTGTACTTATAAGTCTAATTATTTGCATTGTCATCTTGAACTGATGGTCTATATATGGTAGACGATAGTGAATTCAGTAGTATCATAACAACATGCCAAGAGATACGCACATGACAATAATCTAACATGAAGTAAACAAGAAATATGTGTCATAATGTATGTTTCTTTTAGATCAGTGGGTTTTCGTTGTCCCACGTGGATTGAAGCAGGGCTTTAGACAAGCACTAAAAGCATCCTCGGTGTTGCAGCTTCTTGTCAATAATCATTTATATTATAATGTCTCTTTTGGGAGTGCATTATACGTCACACAGCGCATGTATATATTTTAACAGGCACATTCTATCTACGTCCATCGTTTTACATAAATGCAAGAAGCCCTTTATGTGTGATATAGGAAAAAATATCGCGACCGATCCAATCACAGACAAAAATGTTATTCTCGTACCAAATTGCATTCCTTTTGTTCTATTGAGGAACTTGTAGGGTAAATTACGAGTTTATCTAAATATCAATTTGTTTCATACTTTTCTTCTGGTTGCAAGTTAAAATATCAACAGGTGTCTCCTTTTCTCTATTGATTTACGTGCATCAGTGTGAAATACATAACGTATTTGAGATTCACGATGCATTAGAACACACCGATATCACCACGTCGTTCTTTGTGAGTTCGCATTAGGACAGTAGGAAATAGTCACGTAAATCGTACAGAAATTACCGCATACAAGCTAATGGTCAAGATCAGTATCAGATTCTGAAAAAACAGTAAACATACTCAGTTTTAAGTTAAAAAAAATATGTAACTCTTATCTAAGTAATTTACAGTTAAAATCTCAAAGGCTATGAATAATTATGTTTCATATATGAAAACTATTATTAATATAGAGTGGTAGCTCTGTGATATAGCGTTTGCTTCGTAACCGGGAGGTCTCGAGTTCGAGCCCCGCTCGTGCCATGGCCGCGTCAAACCTAAGACGAAAAAAGGTAGTGATTGCTCCTTCGCCAAACGCACGGCATTTAGAAGTGAGAATCACGGGTCTTTCGGATATGACCTTAAAAACGGAGGTCCCGTGTCACGGTAGGCGTTGGCACGTTAAAGAACCCTCACTGCTACGGCCCATAGCGCTAAGCATAGGTCTAAATTTGTGGTACTTCACCTACAGCTGGTGACGTCTCAATATGAGTGAAAAATTCTCGACGGGACGTAAAACAAACAATCAATCAATCAATCGAGTTCGAGCCCATATTGTGCTATAGTCGCGTCAAACCTACGAAGTGATTGCTCTTTAGCCAAACGCTCAACGTTTAGAAGTGAGAATCACGGGTCTTTTAGATACGACCTTAAAAACGGAGGTCACGTGTCACAGCAGGCGTTGGCAAGTTAAAGAATCCTCTCTGCTTCAGCTGTAAGTGTAGGTCTAAATTTTTGGTACTTCACTACAACTGGCAACGGCGAAAAATTTTCGACGGGACGTAAAACAAAGAACCAAAAACTAATATAGTGGAGCAAAGAACATTGCGGTTTTTGTATTCAGTTGGGGGGTGGGGTGGTAATTTTTGGCTTACTTTAGTGGTTTGGTATCATGTGGCCAAATTTGCAATAGCTAACTTGATATATATATATGTATTTCAATATGTATATATGTGTGTGTGTGTGTGTGTGTGTGTGTGTGTGTGTGTGTGTGTGTGTGTGTGTGTGAAAGGGAAGTAGAACTGTTCCGTTAATTCCTAGAAATATATATTGCTATAGATTCTACATAACAGTCACTTACGTTTTAATTCTCCATCTTCAACAGTGGTTTTATTCATAAATGAAGAATTGTCAGACTTGTAAGTGCAAGTTAGAGCACTGGGTCAAACACCTCTCCCGTTACACTAACGTCCGATAACTCTCCAGTTATACCAACGTCCAACAACTTCTTAATTCACTAACGTCCAACAACTCTCTACTTATAACGTCCAACAACTTTCAAGTGTAAGGTAACGTCCGACAATTCTCCAGTACAGTAACGTCCGATAATTCTTCAGTACAGTAACGTCCGATAACTCTCCAGTACAGTAACGTCCGACAACTCTTCAGTACAGTAACGTCCGACAACTCTCCAGTACAGTAACGTCCGATAATTCTTCAGTACAGTAACGTCCGACAACTCTTTAGTACAATAACGTCTCTATTTGCTTATTAGATTATCAACGTCTAACAACTCTCCAGTTACACTAAAGTCCAACAACTTTGCATATAGTTAGGCAAATAACGACTGGCAATTCTCCAATTAGAACTTGAAATACCAACGCCCGACAGTAACCAATTAGAAGGCCCATCAGACACGTAAAATTTGGACAAACTTTTCCTAAAAGCAATACAAGCTGTAACTGATAGTATTTTTCAACTACCCAAGTATGCACCAAATAACACCTATAGGTATAACTTATGTAAAGTCCATGTTATGATGAAAAATTCAGCGAAATAAAGAAGGGAATATTGCTTGAGGGGCATACAATGACCATTTCATATAAACTGTCACAGCCTCGAACACGTGAATGACGATTGCCGAACATAATCGGGTTACCGAGACCGAGGTCCATACGAATATGGTAACTGACGTGTGTAACTACACATTTCGTTTGTTTTAAAATACTACATCGTGTCACGAATGACTTTAAGTATTGTAAACGTAGGGAAGTAATAATTAGGAAAATGTGCCACTCAAATGAAATTTTGATAATAAATTTTCTATGAAATCGGCATATTGGATTCTGTCACTCGCACAAAGCCTCTCTTCCGCCCTTTTCCTAATTGGTGACTTCCGAGGTCAATGTACATTGAAAATTACTATAATTCATGAATCGACATTTTCTGCTGATTTGACGGTTTTATTGTGTTTGATCCACTCCGATTCAAAGAGATTATATATATTTAATCACAAATTACTTATTTTATTTGTTCTTTTATTTTCATCTATTTACCATCAGTTACAGCTTGTACTGGTTTAAAATCCACAAAAACCAAATCCTTAAATTTTTCTAACCGATGAATATGCAAACAAAGGTATCCATGGCAAAATCTCTTTGGTAAGAGTAAATGTGACCCAAAATTGGAATGTAATTACATTGCATCTAACTGTAATACGTCACTGTTGCTATTAATCTAAGTTCGTTTGAACGTAATCAGCGTATGAGTGTTTTACATGACAGCAGTACAAGCAAATTAGAGAGAAGAAATACTGGAGGAGAAAGATACGTGAATATACAATATATACATTATAAAAAAGTAACTAATTGCTAAAAGAAGTAATGAGGCTGTTTTCTTGTTTTGTTGCCATTAGTAAATGGTATAAAAATAATCTTATCGCATTCATGGATCATCACGTTTAATTCTAAAGAGATATCTAGAAACATTTAGTTCTTATTAATCCATATACGGCTTGCTGATGATGTTTTTCTCTTTAGTAAGCATGAAATTTGTCATCGATTATACAGATAGTACCTCGGATTGCCGTCTGGAGCAACAAAGAATGGCAATTAGCCCAATAAAGAATGCCCCGGTGTCATTTATCTATTTATTTAGCTATTTTTTCCAGACTTGTTTACAATATATCTCCATTGTAGCTTTAAACGTGGTCATTAACGACCCGGAGATACGCCATGGACATCGAAGCTTTAGAAACATATGGACGAATTTTGAACCCGATGTTAATCCTTCCCCACTGTGTTGAAGATGTCTGCAGATTGAATACGGTACGTTATGTAATTATCTCCCCTCTTCGATCGCGCTTGTGTGTAAGTTATACGGAAAGATGATGGCGTACAATGCGAAATGCACGGTTACACAACGGAAAAAAGAGCTACAATTACGCTGTGTGGTGACGACTGGGAGATAGACAGACCTTGGTAGAGAAGTGGTTTAATGTCTAATGTAGTCACAACATCTTATGTCATTTCTTCATTATATCGTCTATAATTACCAAATGAATCAATGAGTTCAACTTCAGAATCACAATAACGTTGTAGCAATATTTAATGGCATGCAAAAGCTACTTTCGACAGCCATTGATTTAATTATGTTATCTCTCACGGGTTTGCCAGAAGACTCGCGGTTCTGGGAGTGTATCTTTCGGTTACCGGTAAACATCCAAATCACCGCAGTATATTTATCTCCTTGAAAGAGCTGCGATAGATCACAGAGACTTTCCACATATAATTTCAATATATTTTTATAAATATAGTAACGATTCCATGCACAAGGGTACTGTACATTTTGTGTTCCTGACCAGCTGATTCAATGGTATGCATATGCAATCAATCATTTTTCAGCATATCAGAGTTATCAGACTAAGAAATATACCCTTTAAAATCAAAATGGATTTGTATGGGTTGCAAGTTATATTAAATACATTTGTTTTTGGATAAAATGTATAGACACATCAGTTTGCACTTGGTTTATGTTTATCTGAAGTTTGACTAGATGTGCATTAAGTGAGAGCAACATGGCCATTTGCTTCGTGACCGCGAGGTCGTGGGTTCAAGCCTCGTTCGTGCTTACGCAGTGTTAAACCTATAAAAATAGGTAGTGACTGCTCTTTGCCAAATGCTCAGCAAGTCGCAAGTCTTTCAGATGATATCGTAAAATCTAAACTCCCATGCCACGACAGGCGTTGATACAATAAAGAACTCTTGCTGCTTTGGTCCTAAGTGCCATGTATAGGTCTAAATTTATTACACTTCACCTACAGCTGGTGACGTCTAAATATGAATTAAAAAAGGGTACGTCAAACAAACATTTTTCATAGCAGTTACAGCACAAAATTCTACATGGGGCAGTCATTGATCAGTGTTTAATTTCATAACTCCTATAAAGAATACAAAATAAAGAATAAGGCAAACACGGCCCCTGGACACACCAGAGGTGGAATAAGATCTGTAGAGGAGTAAGCATTCTCTGTTGACCGGTTACACACGTCATGAGCCCTGTATCTTGATAAGGTAAACGAAGTAATTCGTAGTCAAAATTAGCATGTAAAGAACGATCTAACAATTTGTGTGAAACGCGTCAGACAACATTCGACCTAACGACAGGTTGTATTTGTTAACTAGATCGTTATGATGACCATAAATTTGCGAAGAGCTGATTTTAAATGAGACTAATTTTTGTCAGTAGCCTGCCTTGATTTGAAAACTTATAATACGCATAACATGTTCGCGCGTGTTGAATCAGGCGATAGACTATACATCATATGCAGGTGATAATGGAATATTGCTACATAAATATGATACGTTATCGATAGAAAACGTGCTGTAATCTCGTTTGTCATAAAAGCTGATTTGTTAGTTTGCCGTTAATATCTACATTCAATAAAATAGGGGGCCTCCGTGGCCGAGTGGTTAGAGCATCGGGCTCAAAATCACAAAGCCTCTCATCTCTGTCGGCGCGTATTCGAATCTCGGCCGCGGCGTTATGTGAGCAAGTTTACTTGCGGAAGGTCGGTGGTCTCTTCCCAGGTACATTGTATCTGGGTTCTCTCCTCCTCCAACAAAAAACTGGACGCCACCAGATACTGAAAAATTGTTGAGTGTGGCGGAAAGCAATAAATAATCAATCAATCAATCAATAAAATATAATTCAATTTACTAATCATTTTAATTGCATGTAAATATCGCTTTCGTTTAAGGTCAATTGAATGAATATAAAATGTAGTTAGAGTGTTGGTGAAGTGACCGCTACTATCCCGGTCGAATGCATACGGTTCCAGCTTTATTTCGATTTATTATTAAGATGGAGAGCAGTGCGGGAATGTTTTCTTTTTCTTTTCTTTTGTATCCCAGTACACAACAATAAATTGATGCTATCAAGATCTCGAGCTACTAGCAAAGCTAAGTTGTCAACAAATATGGCGCATTGAATACCCCGGTGTACACCAGAGCCTTTTGGGGAAGATTACTGTGTATAGCAGAACTTGTTATCATTTGCAACAATTAACTTAAAGGGACTGACTTTTCGTTTGTTTGTTTTTTTTGTTTGTTTGTTTGTTTATTGGTTGGTTTTTGTTTGTTTGTTTGTTTGTTTATTTTTTTTGAAAAAAAAATGTTTTTCATATTTGATGCTAAGCTTTAAAAATATAACTCATTTAATGCGGACAACCAACTTTTGAACCTTCTGAATACAAGGATAAGAGTAATCAAATTCAGTGCAGCCCTATGTACAGTGTATGAACCGTGAAATAAGGCTGATATCTCCAAAGCTCATATATCTTCCTTACGTCCAGGTTCATACATAGGGTTTGTCGTTTACTATCATATGGTTACGATCGATTTGATAAATGTTAGGAACATCATTTAAAAACAAAAAGTTTATGGTTAATATCGCTCACCCGAGCAGCTGCATTATTTCATGTAAAACTAGATGGGAATGCATTAACCTTTACCCTTGTTGTTCTTCAACAACAGAGTTATAAAGATTTGTAAAGCTTTAAATCCTTATATTGGTCCAATCTACGTAGTGTGTACACACTTTAATGTGTAGATTACTGTATATCAAGGTTCCTCCACTCTCATGTGACACCATGGGTTTTTTCTAAAAAATATTAAAACTTTGTGCATGGTAGAACTAAATGTTTTGGAAGAACATTTCATTCCCTGGCTAAGAGAGTAAATGGTAATCTAATGGTGCTGAAAAGGTTAACATTTTCTATAAATAATCAATTATTTATATTAAAATACGCTGTCAAGGGTACTTACTTCTAAGCTGGTAATTTTCTCTATTGCACTTCTAGACCTGTTATTCAGTAACTTCCCCCTATACCCACGATTGATTTATATGTATTTATAAAATAGCATTTTGTAAACTGTGGAAATTAAATTGTTGCCACTTTAAACAGTTTTTGTGCAGTTTCTGATGCTGACTTATACTTCTGTATATTTATGCCTGACATCTTTGAAAAGGTGGTAACATACATTTCCTTTGGTTATTAATTGAATTAAACTACAAATGTAGAACTTGATATAGTTTTTCTACCTCGAACCGTTAATTTTGATAAGTCACTTAACGGGGGTGCTACCTTAATTTTACATACCCTTTGTGATACTTGTGAGAATAATTGATTGATTGATTGATTATATAATAATTGTTTAACGTCCCGCTCAAGAATCTTTCACTCATATGGAGACGTCACCATTGCCGGTGAAGGGCTGCAAAATTTACGCCTATGCTCGTCGCTTATGGCCATTGAGCAAGGAGGGATATTTATCGTGCCACATCGCTGCTACATGGGACCTCGATTTTTGCGGTCTCATCCGATGGAACGCCACATTTAGTTGCCTCTTACGACAAGAAAGGGGTGCAGAGGACCTATTCTAACCCAGGTCCTCACGGGATCTTGAGAGAATGTTCAGATATATTGTTGTGTAGAAATTTTTAACCTCTTTTGTGGCTTCAGCCTAGTAATGCACTTAAATCTACATGACATGAAGATACTTGCATAATAAGGCAATAGTTATCATTGTGGCCCTTGAGAAGAATTAAAAGATATTTCCTGTGTTAAACTGATAACCATTAGTGTTGCTTCGTCTTACTATTCGTTAATCATTTCCTCTGGGATGGGATATAGTGCTTCATTTAAACAAAACTTGAAGTCTCTTTACCCAAGATTACTTTGTGCCAAGTTTGGTTGAAATTGATACATTTATTCTTGAGAAGACATTGAAAAGATGAACATTTTATAGATGACCGACGACTGACACTTCATCAGGAAAGACAAGATGAGCTAAAACGTTATCATTATAAGACTAAACTACACCATAACAATGATTTTTAACACGAAGTAGTTGTTATTATTCCGAAGCGAAAATGCAGTAAAAAAACCCACAGAAGTGGTTTCTCCATCCAAACACAATAATGAATTGTATATGGTATTATTAATATATATCATTTAAAATCACAGGGATTATAATTAATCAAATTACTTCGACTGAAGTAAAAGATATTGATTTTGATAGTATACCCCAAACACGATATTTAAGATATGAATGACTTGGATTCATATAGAATAAGCAATATGGTGAATGAAGCAATTTTGCCAAAAATCTTTCGTCTTCAATTCTAGATAATATCTTATTTTTCAATTGTCATATATGCTAGCTCTAAACTCCTTTCAAAAGTAAGACGTCATTAAAATGACCAAACATCACACTTCAGTCAAATTTTGTTTAAATTGGGTAATTTGATGCCGTTTCCTAATGATTTATTTCTTGAGCACATCAAAACAACAAACCCAAAATGTAACAGGAGATAGAAAAGCTAAAAAGCAATTACATCATTTGAAAGTTTCCGTGTATTGTGTGAATGTGCTCGCAATTAAATTGTCAATAAACTGTTGTGAAAATTGCACATTTTGAATCGAATTGATAAAATACAAATGCAATAATATAATTGTTGAACCCGTAATTACATAAACAATCAAAGGAAGTGCTAAACACACTTGTTTTCATGCATGCAATATTTGTAGCTTCAACTGTAGGGAATACTTTAGCTTAGAAGTTAAGGTATTAAAAATAGGCGTAAGTCCCACCACTCTCTGTGCTTTTGATCAAAGGGTTAGTTGTATATTGTTTAACGTCCCGCTCGAGAATTTTTCACCGGGTTGCATAATGTGCACCCGGCTTATAGAATGGTGAATTCCTACTTTGTGTAATCAACTCCTGACTCACCTCTGGCCTCAAATTTCCCAAACTTTGCATAGTTATTATGGACACATTAGAGATGAGCATGTGAATTTTTGGAAGTGCTCAGACATTTTTTTTTTAAATTACATGTAGTTGTACTTTGGCATGTTTTCAGTTTCTTTTGAATAGACGGTATCTACTTTGCGTAATCAACTCCAACACAGCTCTAGCCTCAAATTCCTCACACTTTGCGTAGTTGTTATGGACATATTGAAAATGTGCATATGATTTGTTTGGAAGTGCTCGGATATTATTCTAAAAAAATGCATGTAGTTGAACTTTGTCATTTTTTTCAATATCTTTTACATAGACGGTACCTACGTACTTTGTGTAATCAACTCCTTTCACACCTTTAGGTTGACATTCTCAAAACTTGGTTCAGTTATTGTGGGCACATTGAAGACGTGCATGTGACTTTTTGGAAGTGCTCGGACATTTTTCGAAAAAGTCACATGTAGTGGAAATTTTTTCAGCGTCTTTTAAACAGACGGCACCTACTTTGTGTAATCAATTCCTCTTACAGCTTTGACTTGGCATCCTTCAGACGTGCAGTCGTTATAGACACATTGAAGATGTGCACTTAACTTTTTGAATTTGCTCAGACGTTTTAAAATAAAAATTACAAATAGTTTAACTTTGTCATTTTCTCTGCATACTGTGGATAGATGGTACCGACTTTGTGTATTCAACACCTCTAAGCTAATCCGCATGTGAATTCTAGTTTGCGTATGAATTATATCTAGCTCTATTTTAACTCTCTTCTCGCATAATCTGTCAAAATTCTGGGTTTAGCCATTGTACGCTTCCTCTCACTGGAATGTTTACCTTCATGGGCATGCGTCCGAAGACCGAAAAAGGAAGTCTCAATCTTGTTAAAATAGGACCTTCAAAAAACTATGAATTTTTGCATTTAAACGAGAATTTTCAACTGTAGAAATGTGTCATTTTTGCAAAGTTTATACATTCAACTATGCAACAAAATTAGATAAAGCTCTGGGGAAAATGTCATTTTACGATTTTTGAGCAAAATTAGCTGTAGTGTTTCTTTAACAAGTAAGAACGATGCATTCAGTAGATTATGATTGATTGATTGATTATATATTGTTTAACGTCCCGCTCGAGAATTTTTCACTCATATGGAGACGTCACCATTGCCGGTGAAGGACTGCAAATTTAGGCCTATGCTCGGCGCCTATGGCCTTTGGGCAGGGAGGGATCTTTTACGTGCCACACCTGCTGTGACACGGGGCCTCGGTGTTTGCGGTCTCATCCGAAGGACCGCCCCATTTAGTCGCCTCTTACGACAAGCAAGGGGTATTGAGGATCTATTCTAACAACCCGGATCCCCAAGGGATGCATTCAGTAGATGATTGTCCTTTCGAAACGGTTGGTTAGTTGTATATTGTTTTACGTCCCGCTGAAGAATTTTTCACTTATATGGAAACGTCATCGTTGCCGGGTCTTTGCTTGGCGCTTACGGCCTTTAAGCAGGGAAGGATCTTTATCGTGCCACACTAGCTGTGACACAGGGCCTCGGAATTTGGGGGGGGGGGTTGTTTTTGTTTTTCTTTTGCAGTCTCATCACCCCATGTAGTCACCTCTTACGACTAGCAAGGGATACTGAGTACCTGTTCTAACCTGGATCTCCACGGGTATCGAAAACGGCTGCTTGGTTGCATATTGGTTAATGTCCTGGAGTTGGAAGGGAAGGGAAATGGAAGCGCGATGGTGCACAATTGCTTGGAAGTGAGTGATTGCGTAACGCCAATATATGATGCACCGGGTGTAAAGCAGGATTTATGAATACGCACTGTTAAGAGGGAATACTCTGCATTCTAGTTAAACATTGTATGTGGTAAATCTTGGAGACTGTCCTTGGTGTTTAAGATACACATCTCAACAATCTTATATATCTTCTCATTTTTATACGCCCATCTTTAGACGGGATGTATTGTGTTACAGCCATTTCTGTGCGTCAGTTAGTTTCTTCCATCCGTCCGTCCGTTTGGGTTTCCTGTTTCTATTTAAATTTCTTTGTCACGTGGGGACCTCCGTGGCCGAGTGGTTAGAGCATCGGGCTCAAAATCACAAAGCCTCTCACCTCTGTCGGCGCGTGTTCGAATCTCGGCCGCGGCGTTAGGTGAGCAAGTTTACTTGCGGAAGGTCGGTGGTCTCTTCCCAGGTACATTGTATCTGGGTTCTCTCCTCCACCAACAAAAACTGGACGCCACCAGATAACTGAAAAAATGTTGAGTGTGACGGAAAGCAATAAATAATCCATCAATTAATCAATCTTTGTCACGTTACAAGCTGAAACTTGTGAAGGTTCTTTCTGGGTCTTTATAAATCATTTTACGATATTGATTCATTCCAACCTCTCTTGCCACTTTATTTGATATATAATATTATATTAAATTGAAGGTGTATATTTCTATGTGTATTTAAAATGTGCATATTGCAAAGGTTTTGATTTTTCTTCAATTTTTTAGAAAATTGCAGGTAGTTGAACTTGGATACGTTGAGGAAATATTGCTTAGAGAATACTTGATTTGTCTGTCTAACTCCTCCAACAGTTTTCAATCGAGAACCTATTTTGTAGAGTTTTGTATGAATAGTGAAGATGTGCAGTGACACGGTTTTTGATTTCCTTCACTTTCTGAGCAAAAATACAGGTTATGTTGAACCTAGTCAGTTTTGAAGGAATTTTACAACGGGAGAACATGGTTCCACTCACAATTGTCAAGCTAGGGCCTTTGATGTGATGCCCAACATTTTTAAAAATTGTCTTTGATGTTTGAAAAAATTACTACAGGGCTTGAACTTAGTCAATCTTGGGTACATATATTTTACACACAGGCTCTTGGTGACCTTTCATTCATAGTATGCATAAGGAAGTATGTTGTAGCTTGATGATGGCTGATACCACCTTAAGTAAAGTTCTACAACCCATGTCTTAGGAAAAACGTCCTACATAAGCTTTTGACGCGCGTATTATGTAGGTTTCCGGTACTCTAATTAAGGTCCGTTAAAGCCTCGAACTTTCGTCACATAAGGAAAAGCTTATTTCCAACATACATATTCATTCTATTCGCAGCATTAAATCGCAGAAATCCAAATCGGTCAATAATGTTCCTCTCGGCCTCTCTCTATTATGTCCAGAAGGGTTGTGTTTGCTCTTTTCTTAATTTTGTATTCTCTACGGGATTTATGAGATTGATCACTGTTCGTTATCTTCACTTCTTCGATAAACAAACATGTACATTGAGCTCTTCTAACCCAAGGACAATGGCCTTTTCACCTTGATTAGTCCTGCTTTAATTAAACACAGATTTTCGTTCATGATGTTAACTTTAATTGAGATAAGCTATTGGTCTTCAGAGAAAGCTTAATGAGACTTAGAACGTAAACTAAAGACTCTTCTGGAATATATGTGTTATGACAGTTTTACTGTCTTCCCTCGAGAAAGAGGTCCATTGATCTGTATACATATTGGATTTCAAAGCAAAAACAGTAGATGTCTGGATCTAATTTACCAATATTGTTTGTGTGTACTATGACGATATAAGTCAGACCAGGTTTTTTGAACCAGAAATCCGATATTGACGACAAGAAAAAAATTGTCAGCAAATTAGCTACATTGTATAAATATAATACTGAATTTATGTACTCTCTTGGGTTTGTTTTTTTTATAATTGGTGGCTATAGGGTTTCTTAAAAACAAATATGAATATGAAGACCCTTGCCTATATTGCAGAGACTGGACAGTTTGCCCATTTTTGAACAAATTCACTCGCGTGAGAAAAAGTGAATGCTGGGCAAACTAAAATACGTTGTATTTAATGAAAATAAATGTTCTTTTATATAAATTTATATACATTGAGATTAAATATGTTATTTCCTATCTACCATTTTTGCCAGATGGACTATGTACGATAAGTGCATCATATGCCCACCAAAAATTTTGTTTCCATATTAAGTGCATTTTGAGCTAGAATCCCGATGAAACTCGTTATTTTCTCAAATTGATCAAAATAAAGTAAAACCGGAATTTAATAAAACCATAAATGTATGTATGACGTTATGCCGCCATTTTTGATATTTTGACATAAGATTGCTATGCACGCAGTTTTTCTTTTACAAAATATCAAAGGCAAGCTTGCACAAACTTAATACCGTACATATATCTTTCAGAATACATGTTTTTATTTGTCTACAGCTGCGCTTTACATTATCTGGGGGAAAAAGTTCACAAAAATTAGTAAAATTGTACATGTATCTGAATGATTCCGACAGAAATGAAAGTAGAATATAGATTGATTGATTGATTGATTATTGCTTTCCGCCACACTTAACAATTTTTCAGTTATCTGGTGGCGTTCAGTTTTTGTTGGTGGAAGAGAGAACCCAGATACAATGTACCTAGGAAGAGACCACCGACCTTCCGCAAGTAAACTGGCAAACTTGCTCACATAACGCCGCGGCCGAGATTCGAACACGCGCCGACAGAGGTGAGAGGTTTTGTGATTTTGAGCCTGATGCTCTAACCACTCGGCCACGGAGGCCCCCTGAATGTATATAGAAGAAATAAATTTTAGCTTTGAAAATACATAGGGTATGAACTGCAACGCTTCAAAACCGGCGTACTTTAAGAAAGCGTGCGTACTTTTCAGAAAGAGTGTTAGCGCTGCTGGCGTGAAACGTCCCCCCATGTGTTTTCAAAACTGTAACTTGTTTCTTAAATGTGCTCTAATCCATATTTTTATATTGTGTGATTAAACGAGCTTGTCCAGAAAACTGCACGGCGTATATTCTCAAAAGTTAAATTCGATTTGTGACTGTCTGCATATGACACATTCTACTCTGACAAAGGAACAATCTACTGCGAGTCAACATAAAGCCTCATAATCCCACTACTATGCAATAAACATATATTACATGTATTAATATCAATTAATCATCGCCATTTTGACCCGTGCCACTAATTACCCCAAAAGATGAAAGTACCCATAACGATTGAGAGTCTCCAATATTAATTTTGATCAATGATAATTCATTATAGAACATGAATTATGCCAATAACATCTTTGTAAAGATATACAGTTCTTGTTATGTCTATTTTCATCCAAACAACATTAATACAGGTGTTTGACGATTTATATTACTGAAATCAATTTGGGTTATTAGTGGCACTGGTCAAAATGGCTGTGATTAAGTGAAAGTGCAGACGGTTTTACAATTTTCAGTCACTTGGCGCTATTACGGACTTCAGTTTATGAATTGAGGTGAGAATTTCAACATTAAAATGATATCTTATGTTGCACATTCTATGTAATTGCTTGTTGTTATGCACAGACATTCTGCTTAGTCGCACAGTGCCAGCTCCCAGCTAAACTTCAACCAAAAACTAATGGGCATTTTTCTAAATTCATTTCTGCATATCTTGGAAAGCATACGGAATTTCGGGATGAACTTTGGTAGTAATGTTACGTTAGGTGCGTGTGATTATATCAGAATATAGAGTGGAATTTTATACCATTTGGTTTATTGTTTTTTTCGTCAGCAAACTTGGGGGACCTTGTGTATTGAGTCTTTAATAGTAAATTCGAACCCAAGCAATATAATTGTCTGTGCTTTCGCCTGGCTGTGGAAAATGGAATGGGGGTTTTTTATGAGAAATAGGCTTTTGTGTCGGGTTAAGTAAGAATAGCAATTTTCGTGCTCGTTTTCACGTCTAGACGTTATAATTAATTCTCCTGATGTATTAACCTTAACAAGTGTTGTTCCTAATTCACAAGATGCAACAAAGATACAGAGACGGAGATTAAAACATCTAAGGCAAACGAGTGTTTCTTTATAGAATGAAGAAAACGGAGTGAGTCCATCTCTCAAAGTGGAGTAGATTATCAGAAATATCCCTCCATAAAAGGGTTATACATATGTTATACTGGAATATTGCCGACGAGACTAAAACACCGCACACGATACAGGGCTCAATCAAGATATATATAGGAGAAACTGAGATCTTCCTGATAAAGTACTAGGCATAACGTATAACATGTGTATCGATTTGTAGTTCAATTTCTTTATGAATCTTTAATTTTACAGCAAACGTCGTTCTAAAATATTTAAGCATAACAATAACAAATTGTTAAATCCCGGTTGTGATAAATCAGTGTCATGGTTGTTGCGAATATTTTCAAGTCTCTAGACACCTTACAACAACATTGACTATGTAATGACGGTCGAACGCTCATTAAGACTCCAAATCCAAGAATATAAATCGTTCCAATATTGATTTTGAAAGTACACAGGGGCTGACAAAAAAGGAGACATCGTCATCTTTAGATTTTGTTTTTTAATTTTCTTATCTGTTGAGCATAATATCAAATTCTTTTCTCAATGGTATGTATAGATATACTATGTACTTATATTGATGTTCGTATATTGATATAAAATAGTGTCCAGCATTCTTGATGTACTGAAAGATGGTGATATTCGCAAAACTTGAGATGTGAAATAAAAATAAACAGGAAACAAACTGTTTGTCGAAGAAGGAAAAGCTTGAGTTGTCTCTATGGCTTCGATTTCTTAGGAGGCGAAGCCCCAATTCTTCTGAGTTTTATCACCTGCTGTCTTTGGGGGCAGTCTTTGCACATATTTTGCGATGAGAATTCAAAGAAAAACTATACCATTCTTATATCCATTACCAATTTGAACTCTTTCACCTTTTCACAAATTCGGTTTACAGTATACTGAAATTTCAGGATTTGCCACATGATAAAACA
This sequence comes from Ostrea denselamellosa, assembly GCA_024699665.1. Lineage (NCBI taxonomy): Eukaryota > Metazoa > Mollusca > Bivalvia > Ostreida > Ostreidae > Ostrea > Ostrea denselamellosa. The sequence goes on along the minus strand of JAMZEH010000005.1, from coordinate 7,713,457 downwards.
TTCATGTTAAGTTTCTTGAAAAATATTTTAAATGAAAAAAAACCCACAGTAATATGTATAACGTATCTGTATTATGGGGAAATTTTAGAGTAGCGCAAAAAACACCATATTTTACAACCATGGTATTTAAATAACAATTTCGCCAAAACATACGAAACCACTTAAGATCAAACATAGTGGGACCTGTCTCTATAATCTTAAACTAATTACCAGTATTTGTAAGTAGCCTACGCATATTCTTGTAGAAAATTATTTCGTGTCCCATGTGCTGAAGTGTCTAAATTAGAAACGGGCTGTGCCGTAGCCCTTGAGAGTAATGGGAAATAATTTAACTGGGTTGTAGTAAAGCCATTGACCGAAAACGTTTTTTAAAAATTGTACTGTTTTATTGCATGAAATACAGATTGATATCTCTCATTTTATAACAACATATACATATTGTTTATTGTTTTACGCCGCTCTCAACAACTTTTTAGTTATCTGGTGGCGTCCAGGTTTTATTGTGGGGGGGGGGGGGGGGGGGACCCAGATATAATGTACCAGGGAAGAGACCACCGACCTTCCGAAAGTAAACTAGCAAATTTTCTCACATATAACGACGCGAGCGAGAATCGAACCTGCGCCGACTAGAGGTGAGAGGCCTTGTGATTTTGAGCGCAGTGCTCTAACCACTCAGCCATGGAGGCCCCATATAATACATAAATATAGAAAAGATTAGAATTTTTGTACATATATCGGCACGAACGAGAATCGAACCCACGCCGACTAGAGGTGAGAGGACTTGTGATTTTGAGCGCAGTGTTCTAACCACTAGCCACGGAGGCCCCATATAATACATAAATATAGAAAAGATTAGAATTTTTTGTCTTTATCATCTTTTTGTGCATGAAATATTATACTATTATTGACTGTGTCCAAGTACAACAGCTGTTTTATTTGACAAAGATAGTGTAGGCAACAGATCCGTTCAAGATAAAATCTAATTACTGTTTTGTTGTACGAGGGCGAGTCCATAAGTAATCAGCCTAACTTATTTCCGGTTGAGATCCACCTCTTCTTTTTTGATACAACTGTCCTCTAGTGTGATGCACTTAGACCAACGGTGCCCACAGCCCAGAACCTGAAACGTCAGTGTCCTTTCCATTGACCCATTCCTAAACTGCCGTGACGACTTCTTCGTCAGACCGGAAATAGCGTTCACGGATATCCTTTTTCACGTTTGGGAATAGGAAGTAGTCGCTAGGAGCTAGGTCAGGCGAAAAGGCAGGATGTGGTATTAATTCATACCCGTTTCGTTCTACAGCATCCATTGCAACTTTGCAAGTGCAGATTCTCGCGTTGTCCTGTTGCAGCAAAACGTCTTTAGAGAGTTTATCTCGGCGTTTTACACGGATGGCGGTTCTCAGCTGGTCTAGCAAGTTTGCATAATACGCTCCAGTTATTGTACTTTTCTAGGGTAAAAAGTCCAACATAATAAAGCCTTTTGCGTCCCAAATACTGTGGACATCACCTTGCCAGCAGATGGTTGCGTCTTGAATTTTTTTGTCCTCGGGGACCCCGGCCCTACCCACTGACGACTCTGAGCTCTATTCCCTGGCTCATAATAATGAACCTAAGTCTCATCTACAGTCACCAAACGCAAAGGAAACTCATCTTTTGACCTAATACACTTTAAAAGGCACTGCATACTGATGATCTGGTTGCCATTTCCTCATCACTAAGGGATTTGGGGACCCAACAAGCTGTTAGCTTCCGTATACTTAAACGATCATCTCAGATTGTTGAAACGCTACCATGTGAAATGCCTAATGCCTGCGCCATTTCTCCCACCTGAATTCGCCTATCAGAGTATACCAGATCCCAAACTTTGTTATACAGTTCTTCGTCGGTAGCATCCAGTGGGCGTCCAGTTCTAAAGACGTTCTACCAGGTTTGAATTCCCTTATCTAGAATTTAACCTGAGCATAAGATGGTGCAGAAGACCCATCAACATCGGCGAACTCGCCGTGTATTTCCGTGCCTGTTTTACCTACTAAATACAAGTACCGAATTACAGCACGGTACTCGACTTAGATGAAAAGCATGCCTTTGTATCACTAGCCATGTTTGACATTCAATATCTTATTAAAGAATGAACCGATACTCGTGCAATTTTGTACCCACGTATAAAACATGTATTGAAACAAAGCATGAAAAATCGTAACCTTCTCGGTAAAAGGGAAATACGATAGACTGGTTACTTATTGACTCGCCCTCGTACACTTTCATATATCCACATGATTTGAACTTTTAACTTGATAGTGTGATTGTGTACATTCATCACAGTATCCACAGATTTTAAAGAAACATACCAAATAAATAATTACATTTTTGTGTTTCTGTTCTGCGTTTCGTCCAATAAATTCTGTCTTTCATCATCAGTAAAATCAGTGAATCTTGCGTAGCTAATAGAAATAGGACATACTACTGCCCGGTCAACAGGTCGTAAAATGTCAACCCGTCAATAGACCACGAGTGTGAAAGTTGGTTTAACAGTTTGTTTGTTGGTTTGTTTTACGTCCCGTCGAGACATTTTTCACTCATATTGAGACGTCACCAGTTATAGATGAAATACCACAAATTTTGACCTATGCTTAACGCTCAGGGCCGTAGCAGTGGGGGTTCTTTAACGTGCCAACGCCTACCGGTTTTCTTCCGACTCGTTCATGTCATCTCGGTGTCGTCTTGATAAGTGGTATGTTATTTCTACAAGTTCCGGGTCCAAAATTAGATATTTCGATACGTAGAGAAGTTTTCCAAGTTTCATTGTGGTTTGTTCGCCGTGCAGTATACAAGTCTAAATGTTAGGCTAGATCTATCATGGACTGATAAAGCTCAACAGAAATCAGAAAGCCTGTGACATATAATAGTGCTTGATTTCTTCACAACATCAGGTCTTGAAGCAGGTCAGTGTGGGAAGGCTGACAGATGAACGGATTTCTGTAAAATATTATCAAATACATTATGATCGATGCTGGTGTTGCCTGACTTTGTCATCTCTTTGATTTTGTAATTGCATCAACGGCTTGAAATGATGTCATGAATGTAATACGATACGTGTCCGCGATTTTACTTTCAATGTGGATATCATTCTCCATATTGGTAAGGGAAAATTGATTATCTAATATAATTATTCCTGAAAAAAGCCTTGACGAATGTTTACGTAGCAAACTGCAACACTGTAATGGGGAAACAAATATGTATATGTACCAAAAGAAATCTATTGACAGTCAGGTCAAATTAAACATTTAAATGTCTTTCAAACTGCCTTCCAGATGTGTATTTTAACATTAATATCATGTTGGACTGAAGGGAATCTTAAATTAGGACTCTTTATCATGACTTTGAACACCGACAGTCGGTTTGAATTGAAGTCTTTGTATCCCGCTCAACGTGTATCGCATTTGAGAATCTATACGAAGCTTTCGTAGTCAAGGTCGTAGAGACAATGGACATTTTCAACGGAATAAAACGGGGTGCACTAATTTACGGACTGTTGAATTTAAGTAGTCAGCTTGTGGACTGATCTTATTATGCTGATAAATTAATTGAACCAGTGCATGGTCATAAAACCGACAAAAATTCTGGAGAAATATAAGTTCATACACAACGTTTCTGTTATTTTGTCTGTGATTATAATTTTATATTCATCTCTTCTATTTGAAGAATTCTTGTTTGATTTCCGAAATAGGTTTAAATTTCATGGTGTAGTAATATTATTCTACTTAGTACATCTGCCTAGTTAGCTCAGCAATTAGATAGCCTATCAATGCAAGGATCCCGGGTTCGACACCCGATTGTACTAAAGTCTTTTTTCTCTCCTTCTTTGCTACTATAACTTAGTATAATGTTCATATAGAGAACTTTTTGTAATACACAAGAGCTGACTTTACATTTTACTCGCCACAACCAGGAACTATCAAAATACGCGAATTCTGACACAAACCTGGTAATATACTTCCGGGTTTTTAGAAACAAGATAGGATACAAATGTCACAAAAATTAATCATTATTTAGAGCGATATGTATGTCCTTAAGTGGATCACCGACGTTCAGCCAATGACTATTATACAATACCCCTTTCATAATGAAAAGGCAAAGATAACGAACAGTGATCAATCTCATAAATCCTATATGGAATATAAATTAAGAGAGCTTGGCAAACACGGACCCCTGGATATACCAAAGGTAGGATCAGGTACCTAGGAGGAATAAGCATCCCCTGTCGATCGGTCACACCCGCCCCCTGAGCCCTATGTCTTGATCAGGTAAACGGAGCAATCCGTAGCCAAAATCAGTGCACCAAGAACAGCCCAACAACCCACATGAAACACGCCAGACAGCATTCGACTCAACGAAAGGCTGCATTACAAAACAGACTGCCACAATTACCACAGAACCCGCAAAACGCTGACTCCAAACGAGACTGCCGTACCGTCACATCATCACCCCGCCTGCCAGCAGGCCCCCACGGTTCAAAACACCTACCACACGCAGAACAAGCTCTTTCGTATCTTATTCAATCGAGAGACACAAACACCACACGCAGGCGACAATGAAACACCGCCACACAAAAATAGGGAGCCGACGATGGAGAATCCAACATTACCCAGCTTGTCATAAAGCCATGCTTTCAGTTTGCCACCAACATCTATTTTCATTAAAATATCCAAGTACAAAGCAGATGTGGAGGACCCCGTTGTGACTATTATTTCGAATTCACTAGGACATATCGAATGGACATATGGATGAAAACTATTATTGTTAATAGGTTAAAGGCCGTCGACGCATCTAAATGTCGAGTTGAAAGACACATCAAGAGAATTTTTTCTTCTCAGGTAGAAGCTTTTGAATAAATTCTGATTTTCCTATGTATAGAAATAAGGACATACCAAACTAAAGTAATTTTGCTAGATCACGTGTAAAACACTAAACGGTAGTTACATTTAGATGTGTATGATCCATAATTTGGCGGGGAAACAGCACGTGGTATGCCAATAAGACAGTCTCCTTGTCAAAACTCCTTTCGTTTCGGAAAAAATAGTGTGTAAAAATCGTTCAAAAAACATGGGTTGTATTTTGAAACCATTTTCATATATACTTCAGAAACAGTTTCATCTATGTTATCCAATTATCGCATTACTGTTAATAAACACTTTAAACAGCAAACCAACACAGACCTGTAAAACCGGTTGCGGTAGCTCAATGGTTAGAGCGTTCGTAACCGGGAGGTCTTGAGTTCGAGCCCCGCTCGTGCCATGGCCGCGTCAAATCTAAGACGAAAAATATAGGTAGAGATTGCTCCTTCGCCAAACGCTCGGCACATAGAAGTGAAAATCACGGGTCTTTCGGATATGACCTTAAAAACGGAGGTCCCGTGTCACAGTAGGCGTTGGCACGTTAAAGAACATTCACTGCTACGGCCCTGAGCGCTAAGCATAGGTCTAAATTTGTGGTACTTCACCTACAGCTGGCGACGTCTCAATATAAGTGAAAAATTCTCGACGGGACGTAAAGCAAACAATCAATCAATCAGACCTGTAAAATTCTAAAGTCCAAAGATTATAACATAGACAAGTAAGATGCTGAAGAGACCGATCAAACAGTACAACACAGACAAGTCAAATTCTGAAGTGACAAACATTCTAAACAATGAACAAGTGAAGATAACTAACAGTAATCAATCTCATAAATCCTATAAAAAATACAAATTAAGAGTAGGGCGGGCATACAAGAGGTTGGATAAGCAGGCATGTTCACGAAGCTTTCTTAAGATATGCCCTAAGATATACCAAAGAAAAAAGTTAGGAACATCTTAAGATCAAATTAGGACAGGTCTGAGGATGTAGCTCTAGGGAATCTTAGGAATATGACATGCAAAGTACTTTGGGGTATTCTTATATCATTACATTTATGTACACATGTAATGTGTGTTGCATATTTGCAGCTAAACGATTAAAATTTATTACATACATTAGACGTAGAGAAAATATTTTATATATATATATATATATATATACCTCAGTTATATAGGTGTGTGTGTGTGTGTGTGTGATACACTAATACCTCGTCTTTTACAGTGTAACAAAGAGCAGCTACGTGACCTAACGTTCATAACGCTTACAGTGAACATTTTGTGCTTGTGCAAATACAAATTATACGATTTAGCATTTCCGACAAATACAGCCTGGAGAGCAATCAGAACTGTAAATCATTGTGTTTGTTTGTCTGTTTGTTTTTATAATGTTTTGTTTGTATTTATGTTCCTATGTTGCTTTACGTCCAATTCGACTTTTTTCCCCCACTGGTATAGAAAATCCACCAGTTGTGCCACAAATTTGCTACAGATTTTGACCATTACATAGCACTCGAGACCGTAACATTGCGGGTTCGTTATCACGCAAATACCTTCCGTAACACTGTTTATAAGTTATATGTAAAAGACCCTTGACTTTCGTTTTTTTTGGCGAAAGAACAATTGCTACCTATGTTAAATGTTACAATGTGGAGTCGTTGAGTAAGTTGTTAAAATCCTAAATTCTTGCAAGTCATTTTCAGTCCTTATTATGGCTATTTTAGTACGAAAATAACCTTAATTTTGAAAGAAATTGAGGTTTTGCAGTGAACTGTATTGAGGTATATCTACAAAAGATCTTAAATCAGATAAAGGCCGTATTCAAATAATACATATTAGACATTTCAAAAATGTTTGAAAGCTTAAACAAAAGCTATACATTTCAAAAGCAAAAAGATTTAATTCTATTTTTAAAAACAAACTTTCCGCTCTTTAAAGCACAAATGAAAACAACTTATTTATGTCGGCTTACATAGGGAAAAGGCTGTGAGAATCCTCAGGCCTCTACTTTGAGAAATAATTGATTTAATTTTGCTGGATTCAGCCATATTGGTCTCCCTCTCATAGTGAATGAGACTAGAATTGTAATCGTGGAGGACTTAAAGCATTGACATCTAATGAATAACATATTAGGATGAAATTAACAGGTAGGGCATAAATGTACCTCTCTCTTCTCTCTCTCTCTCTCTCTCTCTCTCTCTCTCTCTCTCTCTCTCTCTCTCTCTCTCTCTCTCTCAGATAATAACTATTTGGCACTTAGGCCAAGAGGCGCATATTGCCATTTAGTTAACTCTAGGATATTAATACAGAATTGATTATGGAAACTTGATGTAGATATAAAACTGCTTTGTTATAGATATAAGTATCTCATTAATTTTTAAGAGTGCATTAGAACATTTTCGACAAAGGTAAAGGAGTTTATTGCCTGAACTTTGATGGTTACCATGGCGTGTAATCGATGATTTTAAGGATACCAATTAGCACTGTTGATTCAGTTGTTAGAACACCTTGTCAGCGTAACCATAAACTCGAAATAATTCACCTTAAAGTTCATCAATTCTTATTTCCTTTGTTTTAAATTCTGTGAAGAATTAAACTCAGATGAGTATCCTACGCTGCAGATCGCCAGCTGATTGGAAGTATGGGTGGGTTTCCGCTGTTTTCCGAAAAACAGATATACCTAAACAGCTTTGAAAGTTCTTGTTCTTTTTCTCAAATCAGCCATTTGCCACAATGAGGAATATACTGATGATATGGTATTAAAGTTACACGGTCGGAAATGCGCCTACGGTATTTTTTCTCCATAGGTGCGATGAACACATACGTTGTGTGATCTAACAATCATCGGATTTATCTCCAAACTTTGCATGAGTTGCCTTTTTTTTCATTTCAAAAGAATAAATTATTTTCAACCACATATCCTTATTACTTATTCACATAATTGATCCAAAAAAAAAAACTATGTGCGGAAATGATAGCCCATAAAGGCGAATTTGAAAAAAAAAATGGTAGTATAAATGTAGAGTATAAATGTGTAAATGTAGATTGTTGCAAACAAGACTACGGTGCGGGAAGTTACCGTGCCACTTGTCTCGAAGATGAAATACTACTATTGTTCCTTTTATGTCTCCGAGGCGTATATTGGGAACATGTTTTATCCTTTTTCTTGTATCTCCGGACATTTTGGTTCTCAGAATATCCGAAACCATTCGGATTTTTGTTGTTGTTGATTTTTTGTTTGTTTTACGTCCCTTCGAAAATTTTTCACTCATATTGAGACGTCACCAGCTGTAGGTGAAGTACCACAAATTTAGACCTATGCTTAGCGCTCAGGGCCGTAGCAGTGAGGGTTCTTTAACGTGCCAACGCCTACCGTGACACGGGATCTCCGTTTTTAAGGTCATATCCGAAAGACCCGCGATTCTCACCTCTAAATTCCGAACGTGTGGCGAAGGAGCAATCACTACCTATTTTTCGTCTTAGATTTGACGCGGCCATGGCACGAGCGGGGCTCGAACTCACGACCTCCCGGTTACGAAGCGCACGCTCTAGCACTGAGCTACCGCTAGCGGTGAAACCATTCGGAAGGTAGATGAAACTTTTTAAGAGTGACCAGACATATCATGTAGATATTGGGATCTGACGTCTCTTTGGGAGCGTGTGCACGGAGTAAGATTAAACAGGATAAAGGAAAAGGAGATACAATTTATTGAAGATTGTATTTTCTCTCAAATATTTCGCTTTCACTGCAGCTTACTTATTTGGTGTTCATCACTGGTGTTTCTCATAAAATATGTTCTTTCATTGACCCACAACCGGTCGAGGTAGCTCAGTGGAAGAGAGTTCGATTCGTAACCGGGAGGTTGTGAGTTCGAGCCCCGCTCGTGCCATGGATGTGTCAAACCTAAGACGTAAACATAGATAGTGATTGCTCCTTCGCCAATCGCTAGGTATTTGGAAGTGAGAATCACGGGTCTTTCGGATATATCCTTAAACACGGAGGTCCCGAGGCGTTGGCATGTTAAAGAACCCCCACTGCTACGGTCTAGAGCGCAACGCATAGGTCTAAATTTGTGGTACTTTACCTACAACTGGTGACGTCTCAATATAAGTGAAAAATTCTCAACCGGACGTAAAAGAAACAATGAATCAATTATCGAAACAGACGGATTGTGGGTACTGTCGACCTCCCAAGATATGTTGCTTTATCTAGAAAGTGGGTCTCTTGCGGTAATAGATTATTTATTTCTTCTTTGAATTCCTACAAATGGCTGCCATGGGGCCACTGGGGACCTACCCTTACAATAAAATACGATAGTATACTATGGTTTACTTTAGTTAACAATTGTGTATCAAAGTTTTTACTATAGCAAAGCGGTTTTTCACTGTAAACCAAAGCGTGTTTGTTTTTACTATCGGTAAGCAGGCCTAAATTATAACAGTTTGAATTATAGTCAATTAAACTATATACTGTAATAAATTATGGTTCAATTTAGCAAACCCTATAGTTTACTATGATTGTAATTTATTTAGGGGGCTAAATCTCTCGCCTTCCTGAAAGTTGAGCAGTTGATTTGCTAATATATCACAGACAGAACAGATCGGCTATACAATGGTCTGCAGGACCGGTCGCGGTAGCTCAGTGGTTAGAGCATTCGCTTCGTAACCGGGAGGTCGTGAGTTCAAGCCCCGCTCGTGCCATGGTCGCGTCAAATCTAAGACGAAAAATAGGTAGTGATTGCTTCTTCGCCAAACGCTCGGCATTCAGAAGTGAGAATCACGGGTCTTTCGGATATGACCTTAAAAATGGAGGTCCCGTGTCACGGTAGGCGTTGGCACGTTAAAGAACCCTCACTGCTACGGCCCATAGCGCTAAGCATAGGTCTAATTTTGTGGTACTTCACCTACAGCTGGTGACGTCTCAATATGAGTGAAAAATTCTCGACGGGACGTAAAGCAAACAAACAATCAAATCAAGTCTGCAGGAAAGGGGGGGGGGGCTCTTCAGAATATTTTATCAAAATTCACAAAACACTGGGTCCATGACACGATCATTTCGCATTATTTTCTAAAGTTTCCGATTTGAATGTCACGGTACAAAGTTCCTCCATCGAAAGCTTTTGTAAGTATTGAATTAAAAGCATGATAATTTGTTATGCATGTTTATTAGGCGTTTTCTTTAAAGCTTTAAGTACGCCGCAAATTATGAGCACGTGAATACTAAATTAATCTAAGAAAAGGAAGTTAATTACTGTTGCCACAAATTGTATATCGATCAGATAACTATTTACGTTAAAAACGTGACATTTTAAACGTATACACTCATAAACTCTGAAAATATCCAAAGCGTAAAAAAACAACCCTTTTTTATTCTATATTCCCCTTTCCAACGTCAGAAGAAGTGAAATGTATTTGCAAAGTATTTATTCCAGTATTTTATCACGAAATCAGAATTGGAACGAATTTCAATTATAATTATTCCCTTACAGCAAAGTGAGATAACCACATACATGTATAATGAGTGCCCCGGGGCGTCTTATTTAGCTTGTATATGATCGAGGAGAGGTCTTTTGTAGTCATTATTACACATTTTTTTAACCATTAAATCACGTGTATTGCCATTCGCGGTTTACTCATGAAGCTTAATGACTCGTCACTAGCATACTGCCTTGGAAATAAGCCTAATCCCTAATCTTGTTCATGGCTGCCAACCTATATAAAGGATTTTGTTGCATTGATCATCCGATTTTCATAAAGCTGTCTCATCTCTGTTTTATACATACTGCACACACACACACACACACACACACACACACACACACACACACACACACACACACACACACACACAGATATATATATACATGTATACCGGGTATATATATATATATATATATATATATATATATATATATATAACTCCAAACATTTTTTAAACCACCCAAGTCTTTCTTATGTGCTAGAGATTGTAAAACTTTTATTTATACTAAAAAACGTATCTGTTTACGGTATTAATATATATACACAGACAAAAATGAATGTGCCTTGTCACTTATGTGGAAAACAACAAGATGCGCTTCGTGCTTTATCAGAAAAGTATTTTTTAAAAAATGTAATTTCGACAAATTGTCTCGATTGCAATTTTGAATGCTCTAAATGGCTTTGAACGCACCTTTTACCCTGGGAGCAATGAAACAAGGACCTGTAAAATTTATGATAATTTATTTATGTATTATAGGAAATAAATTGTGTGTATGATACAATTTGTCTATGGGATGTTGCAACGTGAAGCGGCTTTGTTTCATGAACTATGTTCGCTTAGATGACAGTTTTAACGGTTGTATAGATGTATATAGGTTGAAGAACTTGAAAGCTGTAGAAGGTGTTACTAATCCTGTTGAGTGTATCAATAAAACAATACCATGTATTCAGACCACGTCAAAAGTTGATGCCAAAAGAAAAGGTCGCTTGAACATAATATACCGAACTTCTTTATGTACATGACATTTGCATGCTATTATACCCGTGGTTCAGTGGGTCGTAAAACTGTCTTGAGCACAGTCTTAAAATCATGTTTAGGCACTTCGAAAGTACTTGTTAGACTATAACACAAAGCATGCTAAGTGAAGTCGTAGCAAAGTCAATCTTATATGATCCAAACATTTAACATTGCTTAAAATTAGTTGTCGACAAGACATTGTTAGTTCGAATGTGTGAAACAATAAGGCACAGTATGCTACAAACCGTGTGAAGATAAAACATTGCTATTACAAATGCAATATATTAAATACTTACTGATGCTTTGTTGTACAGTGCGAATAAGAAAAAATAAAAGTTAAATGGCAAATTATAGAATTTTAAAAAAATGGGATACTGATTTATTTTTCTATCTGCCTATGTGTAATACAACTTCATCTATCTATAATTTTGAAAAAATTCAAAAATAAAACCTTTTGTTACAGAACACCATATCTATGATGCTAATCTTGCAAAATTCTCATCTGGTGCTTGGCATGTACAGCAGACTATTTCAAAGTTAGTTGTTTAATGCAAATATCGATTTTTAACACATTCTATTCTTAACATGTTATTTGATCTTCTCGCAGAAGGTCCCTCTGCAAGCCCGTTCGCTCTATGTTATATATAATCCCATGGTATGATTATCTCCTCCATTTCATATAAAATGGAAGAGAGAGAGAGAGAGAGAGAGATACAGTCTGACATCTGACATCTTATAAATAGTTTGTAGTCATTTAATTTTTTATGCAGGTCTATTGTAAATTTAAATACGCACCATGAAGTAAGCTAAAAATAGAGACTAAAGTTTCTGTAATAATTAGTTTCGCAAGAAAATGATGGGTATTAACTTTTTTTTCTTTATTGAAAAAACAGGTCTATTTTTGACAGGTACTTGATTGTAGCACGGTTCAGTTGATACCTTTTGTGTTAGAAAGAATATTTGATGCCTTATTTGTATCTGTACTATAATATTTACTCTGAATTTCTAATTACAAAGATATGAATTTCAAACGTCCCGCGGGAACGACACCAAAAATGGAGAAACCGGTCGATAACATCATATCGACCTGCCATACAAAGTAAAATTATATTAAGGTCTGACGCCTTGCATTAATTATGTATTAATTGCACGTGTTAATCCTTGGATGTTAATTAAGTACTAAAACTCCGTCAATATTTTCATACTCTATTTCCTGGTGTTCCTCGTAGCTGGAGAGAAAACAAAACTTTACTTTCCATTTAGTGCTTTTCCCATTTTCCAAGGATAACAATCATTTTCACAAAAGGAAATATCTTTCATATTCCTATACTAGTATAGGTTAATTAGATTGAAATTTTATCTATATAACTTCAAGCAATTATTCAAAATAAAAGAATATATTTTGCCTTGGGATTTTTTTTTTTTTTTTTTTGAGTATATATAATTTATTATGATATTGGGTTAGGATTTAACATTAACCCCTACATTCCAACCTAACCATTGGATATGGGTTTTTTTCATTAAAGTAACAAATCGATGTAAATAAACAAGCAATTATTCAAAATAAAAGAATATATTTTGCTTTGGGATTTTTGTCTCGCTGTATAAAACAATCTAAACTGAGCTAAGGTTCAATATATTACTAAAATTATCAAAGGGGCGAATTTCCACAAATCCGCTACCGTTGATAATTTTTATTTTCACAGCTTTTTAATTATTTAAGTCCATGATCTATATAATGTAAATTTTTTTCCGAATGTAGTTCTTGTTACTACATGCATTGAATGTCAACCTTCAAATCAAGTAATGTGCGATTGTGTCATTTATTGACCAAATAAATGGGGAAAAATATTTTACATATACCAAATATAGTTGGGACAAGGTCATATGATGTAAATGGTTTAACGTTTGTGCAACAAGAAGGTGCTGTAAGAAAAAAAGGCCCACCTGAACATAATAGACCAAAAGTGGTAAACGTATCAAGGTTAAAAAAAGGGAGACATAAAATGTAATACAATTTGTAACTTGCACAATAAAGACTCCAAACTTATGTAATCCATTATTATGAATATGATGCTAATTATCAGACTTCAAATGGAAGGAGGAAGGGAGGTGGCGGTTAAAATTTTCCGAGTCACATGTAAAATAAACTGGTTCACATTGATTATAAATTATACAAAATTCCGAGCCGGAACATAATTACAAATGCAAATAAAAGTGACATTTTGTGAAATAGCAGATATTTTGATAATGACATATGAAATAAAAATAGCTTGTATATAAAACATTTATGATATGAAATTGTATTTCTATTTCAAATCAGTCATATATGTTGGGTAGATATATTTACTCTCTTCCCGTTGCTCTCTTATTATCTCTGCAAGCAAACATTATAACTGGCAAGAACAATTTCCACGTTTCAGTAAAACAAATACTCTAGGAATTTTCCCACCCACCCCTCTCTCTATCTCTCATGTTTTAATTCAATTTCTTCTCCCACTCTATATTTCCTATTGCAATAGTAACACTTTAATTCGTCAACATTCGCAATAATTTATTGTCTCAAAATAGCTAAATAGTAGTTTTCAGGAACACAAATATGCTCTATTTTGGATTGTTTTGTGACAGAAACCAATTTTTGTATAATCAGCGTGGGCATCTATTTTTTCCATTCAGTTGTCGATTATAATAATCACTTTCTCAAGTCAGAAGGGTTAACGTAAATTCATAGTCTCTCGGCCTTTTTCGTTGCATAGTATGAAAGCTCATGAGACAAAACTCGCCGTTCGATTGGAACACTGAACGAGTTGAAACTAATGCCGACTTTTATTGATGTCTCTAATTTCTCGCTAAATACTTGTTAACAAATTATTCCACTGGCATCTATAGAGGAGAATGCATGCACAGGTATATGTTATGAATTTTCATAAAGGACAGTTTACGAATGTGTTGAAACCTGACTTGCTTCATTTGTTGAGAACATCTAATTCACAGGGTGCTTTGTTGGATTCGTGTTTTCTTTTCGTATGAGGTAAAATTTCTTTTTGAACATGTTATGGAAGTCGTTATTGAAGCTGATAAACAGAGGAATCTTGCTTCCTGATTCCAGACGTGGGATATTAGAATACGAATATCTTATTTTCTTGTGTGCGAAAACATAGAAGAAAATCGTGAGTTGATGCGGTTGTCGGATAAGTAGCTCTACCTCTTTGTAACTGCTATTTAGACCTTCATTGGTTGATATGAAATAATAAGTAGACTATATCCATGAAATTGGTATAGGCATTAATGATATCCCCGCAAACGGAGTTTAAGGTGGTATATTAGAATCAGTATGTTTGTCCGTCTGTCGGTAGATAAGATTTTATCCAGCTATGTTCTAAGAGACAAGCATGTGCACTTTTGTACACTCTTTCACAATATGAAGATGTGCGTGTGATATTTTTCATCGTAATCGGACGATTCTTATTTATTCAGCAGGTGTTTTTTTAACTTTATATACTTAATTGTTTTGTTTTAGAATTTGTAACGACATAGTTTGCATACTTTTAGGATAGGATACAATGGATTCATTGTGTCCGTCTTTCTGTCTGTGTACGGACATGATTTTGTTCGGACATTTTGTAACAGACTAGTGCAAGGATACTCCTGAAAATTTGTACACTGTTTACTACACCATGATTATTGATGAATATTGAGGTCACATAAAATTAGTATACTCTGTAACCTGTATTCAGGTAAAACGTGAATGATGAAACGCAAGTCTTTCTGGCCTTCAGCTATACAACATTTTAAATATGTCACAATATGGAAGAAATCTACTGGAGATATTAGTTCTATTGGGACAGGTCTGGTTATTCTGGATGAGCGTCTGAAATTTAGATGATTATCACAACTGAGAATATATATATATATACATGTATATACAGGGGTATAACAAATTATACTCAGGAGAGTTTAGTCAGTGTTCGTGTCTTAGCAAAACAGGGAATAGAAAGTATTCACGTAAAATATAGCAAAGCTTGATGCACAGCTTTTAAGGAATTTAAAATAATCAATAGCCAACCAATAAGACATGCAAAACTAGCTACACCGCAGCAAATGCTGATCATATTTTTATATACTGCATGTTGTTTGTTAACTCACGGTCCATGCTGTTTGTTAACTCACGGACCATGTTGTTTGTTAACTCACGGACCATGTTGTTTATTAACTCACGGTCCATGTTGTGTGTTAACTCACGGTCCATGTTGTTTGTTAACTCACGGTCCATGCTGTTTGTTAACTCACGGACCATGTTGTTTGTTAACTCACGGTCCATGTTGTTTGTTAACTCACGGACCATGTTGATTATTAACTCACGGACCATGCTGTTTGTTAACTCACGGACCATGTTGTTTATTAACTCACGGACCATGTTGTTTATTAACTCACGGACCATGCTGTTTGTTAACTCACGGACCATGATGTTTGTTAACTCACGGACCATGATGTTTGTTAACTCACGGTCCATGTTGTTTGTTAACTCACGGACCATGTTGTGTGTTAACTTACGGTCGAGACGTTTTTAGAATACATAATTCCTTAGAAGCTTGTTCTTAGAAATTGTGAGAGCAGCTGTGATTTTCAAATACTGGTAAACCATGTCCATTCCTGGACCTCGGTCTTTCATTAATATATCCACTCAGTGTGTATCACTCAAAATTTCCTACAAAACAACTCCATTACTGAATTATTTCTTATAAGGTAACCAAGATGTTAGACTTAGTGTATCCGAAAATGAAATTAGGTCGCCTTTATTGTTTTATTAATGAGATCGGGGATCCGTTGATGAAACCATTCATTTGGATCATCCATAACACAGGCTGATAAGCTGCTTGATTACTTGATTAATGGCTGATTTAAAAGCATTGATCGGTTCGACATTTTCGCCGTGCAGGGTACCATATTTGGTTCGCCCTATTTTTCACTTGATTACTTATTTAATGCAATATTTGACAAGTTAATCCTAGTTACTACGGTTGGATGATGACTTATCGCTTTCTTGCAATTCATTTCAACAAAACACCTTACTATGTACCATAACCGGCAAGCGTTCACAAATTCATATTGACTGTTCTTGTTTAATTGTCGGTATAGTGTACACGGAAAAACTCGGCTGTGGTCGAAATATTTACGAAAATGTAAAAATAGTCCAGATAATGCAGGCGGAGGTGCATCCTATGAATTTTGATGCTACAATACTGTTCAAAATCGAACTGGTTTGCCTGTCAAATTAATCTGACTTGCATTCATACCCATATGACAGGGACGTCGCCAAAATTACAAAAAGAAGTGATATATATATATATATATATATATATATATATATATATATATAGAGAGAGAGAGAGAGAGAGAGAGAGAGAGATTGGATATACTGCAATTAAAATATACTTTTATTTAATTTTTTCCTTCGCGTAAAAAGTTTAATAAATCTTGTTAGAAACAAATAAATTATGACATGGTTACTTAAGTTCAAAAGATAAATTTCATTTTTGAAAATGCACGAGGGTATGAGCTGGGACGCTTTCCGTCGGCATGTTTAGTGAAGCGCATTAAGTTCATAGGAATAGTAGACAAATGTGCATGAAGAAAATAATACGATAATATGTTATTCCCCCTTCGTTTCTGCTCACAAATTTCTCCTCTGCAAGCAATCATCATCATCATCATTTCAGGCATATTTCCTTTCTTCACAAATAAATCGAAAGAGATGAACCTTCTCGACAAATACCATTGATGCAGATAAGTGAACTCGACGATACATCAAAAACACATACATCAGCTAATTACTGTCTAGTTCATCCCCAAAATCCTTTCACAAAACAACGTGCATGTAATAATGATCTTACCGGACTTGAGATAATTCACCCCTGGGGTCAATGGACGGATTTGGTATTGAGTGACTTATTGCCATAATAGGGTCTCTATATTTCAGACGCATGCAACTCTACGGTGTCGTCATGGAATTCTAGATAACATGGATGCATATGCTCAGTCTACATAGTATGACAAGCTAGTATTCAATGAATAAAGATGAGATAATGAACAGTTTTGAATGATGTAAATCAGTATATATGTTTACTGTTAAGTAATGATGAAAGTGATGTGGACCAAATTGACTTCATTGGTAAATGGTTAGAAGTTGATCTTTTTGCACCTGATACTTTTTTGAAGAGTTACCCGCCTTTGATAAAAAAATTTTAAAAGTTCTAATTTTCGAAAAAAAATAAAATAAATGTGTGATAAATAATTCATTATATTTCATATTTTCATGAAGAAAAATGTATGTAACTTTTTATCAAGAGAATTGTATGAAAATATAATTTCTTTTAAAAAATATATCAATACGTAAAACATAGTCTTCCCATAAACTTCAATGTTAAATTCTATGTGAAATAAATCAAGCAGTAATCAAAATTCTGAAAATTCCTATTTTAGACTATTTTCATTAGATAAACCTTTCAAAATAATTACAAAAATCCCACCACCCATTTACTAGATGAAAAGGCGACGATAACGAACAGTGATCAATATCATCAATCCTTTTATGGAATACAAATTAGAGAGCTGGACAAACACGGATCCCTGGATATACCAGAGGTGGGATCAAGTGCCTTGGAGGAGTAAGCATTCCCTGTCGACCGATCACACAAGCCGTGAGCCTTATATCTTGATCAGGTAAACGAATCTGCAGTCGGAATCAGTGTGCCAAGAACGGCCTAACAATTGGTATGAAACATGTCAGACATCATTTGACCCAATGAACGGATGTATTGGCAAACTAAATCGTTAAAACGACCATAAAATTTGCGAAGTGCTGACTTTAAACGAGACTGTTGAATTTTGTACATAAACTTGTTTGTCAGTAGCCTGGCTCGATTTAAAAACTGATCATACGCAGAACAAGCTCGCGCGTATCGAATCAGTTGAGAGATATAAACACCATGTGAAACTGATTATGGAATATTGCTACATAGATATAGGAAGTTGACGATGGAGAAGGTGCAATAATCCCGTTTGTCATAAAACTGAGTTGTTAGATTCTCCTTAAAAAATTTATTTTCAATAAAACATCTTGGTACAGATGTAGAGGAATATGTTGGGTGTTTTATTTCGAGTTAACTGGGATATTTCGAATTGACATATCAATAAAAATGATTATTGTTTATAGATATAAAATATGATTGTAATACATTGAATACGTTAAGGGAGTGTAGTATACTTAGATAAGGGATGTACTACGTTTTGTTGAGTTTCCCATTATCAGAAAATTATACACACACACACACACACACACACACACACACACACACACACATATATATATATATATATATATATATATATATATATATATATATATATATATTAATTCTCTATTTGAGTATTGTAGAGTGAAAATATTAACAAACTAGTTTAGTTAAACAACCTGACTTAAAATTGGGATGTTTATTTTTCACGTGTGGTAAATTTTAGTAGAAAAGATCCAGAGGGCCACTAATATAAGGATGATGATTTTTTTTCTCTTTTTGAGGATGAGGATTAATTCTTACAGACGAAGAATTAAGCTTCTGATGTCCTTTTTCTTATACTTAGATAATACTAATGAGAGAGAGAGAGAGAGAGAGAGAGAGAGAGAGAGAGAGAGAGAGAACGAGAGAGAGAGAGAGACGCAACCCGCGTTTTTATCGTCAACACTGCATACGTTTGAATATTGGGAATTTTTATAAAAGCAAATTTTTACATGTACAATTGTACTATGGATAACTTCTATATAAAACTTAAACCCATATATTATTCTGACAACCCAAAAGGTAGTCTCGATTTTATTAGTATATACAGGCTCAAGCAATGTTATATACAGCACGTTTAAATTCTACATACACCTTTGCACAGATGGTCAAAAACCCTTCGTGTAAATGTTTTCTTAAACCCTAGTAAAGGCCTGCTTTTAATTTTTTCTTCAACGTCCATGATAACGTTGAACCTTAACCTAATAACATCATTCTTTTGAATTTTTTGCTTAATATGGTTTATTATCTTTTAATCTTTTGTGATGTAATACAGGTAAAAAAATCCAGCTGTGTATTCTAGTGTATTATCTTGGTCTTCATTGATCTATGAATTGCAACGATACAATCAGTCCTTCGCTGGAGAACAGATCGAATGAAAAGCTAGACAATTATGATCTGTACAAAAAACAATTTTGCCTCCTGATGTCAACAGAGAGGTCAGAAATTCAGATCAAGTGAGAGGTTTCATTTCGGAAGAATCATGTCATCTATCCCTATTGTCGAAGGCAGTTAAAACAAACATATAAAAATTTGTTTTTAAAGACACGTGCACTATGACAAAATTGAAAAATATTTACAGAATGTATGTAGTGTAAAATTTTAATCACTGTTGGTATGCATGACTGAACTTACTTTAAGAACACAGCAGAATTCATCTGAGGGATATTCTATGAAGTCAGTTTCTATGGGATTTATGAGTTATTAAATCATGTGTTCGCGGAAATGAAAACAAAACACACATAAAACAATGCTAGGGGTATAAAGATCTTGGCGCACTAATTGTTCAGAAATCAATAATTATCGACTGAGTTTATTTCTGTTGGCTTCCTCAGCAAATTGATCTTTCTGTACCTTCTGTGAAAACATAAAAAGTGTTAATTTTAAATGACCTTATAGGTAACATGAACTCAGATATCTATAGGTAAATGCCGAGTCAAAGTGTACATCTCTCTGTCATTCTCACATACTCTAATATGCGATATATATATATATATATATATATATATATATATATATATATATATATATATATATATGCGCGTTGTGTTTAAGCGTCTTTTTTCTCTCATTACCCACAACATAATTGTTTTTGGGAATTTTCTATTTGATATTTGGACAAACCATTATTAACAGTCGTTATTGTAATTTCAATCAGATGTGGTTTTCAAGCGTTTACAAATGGCAAAGTCGATTAGGTTTAGCTGAAAGGATTGAAATACAAGGCAATGAACAACGTGATATAATTTAAAACTTAGGAGACTATAAGAGATGTCCCAGTCTTCTGGTGTTTAGAGAAACACCAGTTTATGTTTATCCTACTCTGATTTTACATTCTTTATAGAGCGTATGAGATTGTTCAGTGTTCGTTTATGGTGTGGTTAAACTGTGAAATCTGCTTATACTGCAATACACAGATAAGGTTTACTACTGTTAAGCACTCTTCCGAAGAAATATATTCTTTGTTGCTATGAATTCATTACATTAACACGTACAGTCAAAAAGGTTAAAACACCAGTTCTTTAAAAATAAATTGCCTCTAACAGGTGGGTAGTTTATCACCAAAGACGAATCAATTGTTTATACAGGAAACAAAACAACTATGTACACACGCCTTGAATATTTATGGCATGTCAAACGTTTGCAATATTTCATTATTTCCATTTGTACTAATAATAGTTTTTTTTCATTTGCATTAGTCAGATTTTAGCCAGTATTGTTTCGAAAACGAGTTAGATGTGCCGGATGTTCAATCACAAAATAAACTGGTCCTCTATTTCCGTGCAGGATTAGTTAAATACAAGGTTGACACGCGAGGTAGGATCTACATAATGGTAAATAGTAGTTATGATAAAGCTTGGTAATCCAACTGTAAACCAATGAAATCCTTTGTAAGAAACCAAAATAACCAATCCATCGGATACAATACAAAGAAAAATTATACAATATAAATGAATATTACACAACATAAATGAATATTACACAACATAAATGAATATTACACAACATAAATGAAAAAATGCAAAACAAATGAAAAATATAGAATACAAATGGAAAATATACACAACAAAAAAAAACCAAACAAACAAATTATACAATAAAAATGAAAAATTATACAATGCAGAAATCAAATATACAATACAAATGATTTTTACAACACAAATAAAAAATTACACAATATTAATGGAAAAGATCAAATGTTGCAACCTTTGATACTCTATATATATGTACTAGATGTCCACGAAATTGTCAATCACGTTGACCTTGGTCAACAATACAAACAAGAGGGCAATTCGTTCAAAAAATGTGTCTATTAATCCTAATATTTGAATTTCTTACCCTATAGACAGTATCATCTTGAGTGTGATTTTGATATTTTCCTATGGTATTTAAAGTCATATTCCCTATTATTTCACTCTACGACAAATGAGATATTTCTTTTTCCAAACAATTTCAATCAGTCAATATTTTTGAAGAAATTTTCCACAATTATATCTTTTTCGCAGTAGATTCATTGACATCCAAATTATGATGTCATTGCAGCACTGGCCACGCAGTATCGTTGGAAATATAACATAAACAAAAGCACACTCTTGTAAATCTTTATTCTTAAAAATACATGAAAAAAGAAATGTATTACAACTTAACTATTTTTTCAGTATTTTTTTAGCACTGATGGTGCAGCATTTTTATACCAGTATAAAGTGGGTGTGCATTTAGAATAAATGTCTAGACTGTTTGCATTATGGGGGTATACAAACAATGAAAGCGTAGGCCAGGGTAATTCATATGATCGGAAAAGCCGATTATGCAGAAATTATCACGTTTCCATCGTTTTATATCCCCCGCTATCCAAACAATTTAGACATTTAACCCTTTAATTGATATTTTGTAATATTTATGTTTTAAGTGGATAGGTCAGTGCTTATATCGAAAAATAAAATATTGACAAGGCAAAGGTTTCTCACTGGATCAATTACTGTAATTTAGGAAAGTTTATTTTTAAAGCTTCTGTGCTAAGAATGACTCTAATGCATTTCAACATTTTACTAATATTGTCATTCTCTATATATATGAAGATATTTATTATACGTTTCTTGAGCGCCATGAATAGGTCAAAATACGTGGCTAGTGACGTCACTATATGAGTTAAGAAATTCTCGAAGGTGACCTAAAATAATATACTAACTTTCCTTACTGATTAACCTTTCACAAATAAGGATAAACTTATTTGGTTAATGATCAAATTGAGTGAATATCTAGTTAAGACTTTCAGAAAATATGTGATGTTGTAAAACTGGAAAAATGCATCTACTTTATTATTCATCTAGTTTATTATTCATCTAATTTATTATTCATCTAATTTATTATTCATCTAATTTATTATTCATTTACTTTATTATTCATCTAGTTTATTATTCATCTAATTTATTATTCATCTAATTTATTATTATTATTCATCTACTTTATTATTCATCTAATTTATTATTCATCTAATTTATTATTCATCTAATTTATTATTATTATTCATCTACTTTATTATTCATCTAGTTTATTATTCATGTTACCGGTCGCGGTAGCTCAGTGGTTAGAGCGTTCGCTTCGTAAACAGGGAGGTCGTGAGTTCGAGCCCCGCTCGTGCCATGGCCGCGTCAAACCTAAGCCGCAAAAATAGGTAGTGATTGCTCCTTCGCCAAACGCTCGGCATTCAGAAGTGAGAATCACGGGTCTTTCGGATATGATCTTAAAATGGTCCCGTGTCACGGTGGGCGCTGGTACGTTAAAGAACCCTCACTGCTACGGCCATGAGCGCTAAGCACCGGTCTAAATTTGTGGTACTTCACCTACAGCTGGTGACGTCTCAATATGAGTGAAAAATTATCGACGGGACGTAAAACAAACAAACAATCAATCAATTATTCATGTTGGTATAAACGCTGATATTGCTCATTTACTCTTGCATGCACCATACTTGCAAATCAAATGTACTTGTTTATCCATAGACCTCGTCTACATGTAGAAACACACAGAAATGTTCATACTGAAGAAAGCAATTAGATATCAACTTTTCGACGGTAGAAAATGAATTTGAGACATGAAACGTGCGCAGTGTGAAATGCATAAGCCACACAAATCGTGACGAAATTAGAATTATATGTGCATGCTTATTCATTGCGACGTCTGCATCAACTCCTTGACATTTATTGATGACACTGAAAACGCCACTTTCAAATTAAATTAACAATCCCGCCTTTCCTACACTTTATCTTATGCCATCTCGTTTAAATAAGATGGCAATTAAAGAAGCTATATCTATGGGCACAGCAGAACAAATCTTCATGAGAATCTTGTACGGAAGAAAACAATTCAAGGTGTCTATTATTTTCAGGATGGCTCCATAAAACAACAAAGACTTGTACTTGTATTACAGTATGGAAATACAATATTTTTGAAAATGTAATTGAGATGTCTATCCTCTACACTTCAGAGAATTCTTTTTGAAAAAGCTAGGAATTTTGCGACCATATCAATACATTCAACTCTTCTTATCCAATATCATTATCTGAATCTCTTTATCGATTATAACATTAATTTGACGTTTTTCATACTTTCATGTTTGTAGAGAAATGGATACTCGTCATGAAATCAGAAGTTATGACGCCTAGGTGTGCCTCTGCGTTGCTGCAGCAATATTTTGATGGAAGCAGTTGTGTTTTCTTTTGGATGTCAAACTAAACTCTACATGGTTGTCAACGACTCAAAAGTCATACTGGAAAGTGCATCAAACTGGTCGGGAACAGTAAAGAACGGGGGAGGCTTTCATGAAGATGCAGGAACAATTTTCCTTGGAGGAATTTTATTTCTTTTGATATTTTTAACCATTTTAGGCAATTCACTTGTTCTGATGGCGGTAGTGATGAGGAGAAAACTGCGAACGGTGTCAAATATGTTTATTGTGTCATTAAGTTTGACCGACTTTTTGTTGGGATCTATCGTTATGATACCGTCTGCTCTCCAGGAAATATTTGAAGAGTGGATTTTTGTTCACGAGTATTGTGCAGTATGGGTATCTTTCGACGTGATGTTATCTAGTGCTTCTGTTTTAAATGTCTGCCTTATCAGCATAGACCGCTACATCTCCATTATCACGCCTTTAAGGTACAAAACCGTGATGACCTTCCAGAAAGCTTTCTTCATGCTGGTAGTTGCATGGACCATAGCAATTCTGTCCTCTTTTGTTCCAATTATGGTTGGATTTCACAATCCCCACGTTCCCTCTTTGAAGAATTTAACTTTATTTTCCAACACTCCTCTGTGTTTGTTCATCATAAGCGGTACATATGGTGTGATCGCCACAACAGTAACAATTTTATGCCCAATTATCATTGCTATTGTTCTCTATTATCGAGTTTCAAAGGAAGCAAAAAGACAAGCTTTTTTCGCAAGTACCCTTCTTGCTCCAGGAAATGTTCTTCTTAGACAACATGTTCCCACGAAACATTTAAGGGAGCCTTTTACCCGCAAAGCCACGGTGACGTTAGGAACAATCGTCGGTGCTTACGTCACGACATGGTCTCCGTTTCTGTGTGCTAATATCGTGGAGGGATTCTGTCAGTGCATTCCAGGAAAACTGTTCACGTCATTTGTGTGGCTTGGTTATTGTAACAGCTTAATTAACCCAATTATTTATCCGTTATTTATGAGGGATTTCAGAAAGGTATACGTTTTGGCTCTGTCCAAATGTTGCCCATTCTTACATAAAATAAAAAACTTTCGAATAGAACAAACATTATATAAAGGAATACAGCACCAGATTCAATAAACCGCGTCTAGTTGTACGAATGAAGTGATATGTTGTTAAAAGATGGTACATGTTAAACTGTTGTTGAATCTTTTTGTTCTTCAGAAATTTAATAAATTTAAAAAAAAGAATCACCACATTCTATGTATTTGCGATCTTCGTGACTATTTTTACAATCAATGTTCTTTGCGAGTAGGAGAGTTAAGAAAGTCATTCCATTCACAAGGCGGTCCCTCTCTTTGACCCGAACATGACCGTCAATCACGTCTATTCACTTCTAAATACAACATCCTTGAACATGGATTGACTTCTTTGTTGAAAAACAGTCAATTATATATATACAAATAGGGGCAATTTGAAGTCATTCCTTTTTTTATTTCCTTTGGGTAGTTTTTCACAATGCAATTAAGATGAAGTTTGTTTGATGTACGGGGCAACGACCTTAAAATATGCATTTTCATCTTACGAATGATCAAGCAGTAAACAGCATCAACAAAAAATAGTTTATTCAAAAATCCTCGGTTTATATAAATGTTTTTTGAAATCAGTTCGTTTTGTTCTCGCAACTCCGATAATATTAATGGGTTTTCTTGATTGTCTGGCGATTTTCATTCAAAAAAGAAAATGATGATGTTCCCCTGTGTCGAGGGGCTTCAGCTATTTACATGCATGATCGTTTATGAAAAAGAGATTGTCTGATTCATTTCCATTTTTTGTGACTTTGATACTGCACTAAATGACATTCAATCATTCTGTCATAAAATGAATTTAGTTTGTAGCTACCATCTGATAGGTACTGTATACACTACGAGGAGCCTTTACATGCAGATTATATAATACATATCGTGAGGGGGATTAATGTTCTTCAACTTGTGTTTAATTTAGTACGTGTGAGCGATTCTTAGATTATCACATTAAGGTATACTTAATTAACCACCAATGATTGTTCGCAAATGGAACGGCTACCACTTCCTAAAATCCGACATAATATCGAAGGATAGCATGATAGAAATTTGTTAATTAAGAGTTTTTTTTAAATTTTAAATAATGATTGTATCCTTTGAAATGTTTGCTTCGTTAATCTACCGTTGAATCTACGGTAAATGGGAAATACATTTTTTAGCGAATAGAAGTGATATAGGCCTGATGACCAGGTAAAATCATATGAAGAGTTAGGGGAAATGACTATAAAACTAGGGTAACGTCAGTGAAATACATGCGACTTTTAAAAACTAATGTGCATGTGACATCAATGATATTTGAGGAGTCATTTACGTGGTTTGAAAAAAAAATAATACTTGGATGCGAGGTGAAGTCTGTAGTAACTCACTTCTACATTTCGTGAAGGATATCACTGTGTGGTAATCGATTCCAACAAAAATTAGGAATTTTATAGTGATAAAATGTCTCTTTTATCTGAGTCGAGTTGAATAATGTCAATTACTAATATGAACATGCAGGTTGTTTTTATCACATCAACACATCGACGATGTTGTAAAACGTGAAAAACTTTGAAATTTTGTATCGGATATCTTTTACAGTAAATGGTTATGTTAGTCCATTATCCAAACACTGGAAGCGATTATACCCATAATGATTCTTTTCAGTGCGAAGACTAATGTAATAAAAACGGCCATGTATTTCCCGGCGAGTTGCCACTTCATCCCTCGAAAACCAAATACGATATAATATCGCTGTACGTTATAATTTCTGTATACAGGGATATTTTTGCACCATTTTAGTTTTTTGCCCTTTTCTTAAACCAGGGCTTTTAAATCTAGTTATTACTTTGAAGTGATAAGGTAGCAATACACGGTTTAGGGTGAATCGTGAATTTAAGACGGGAGTAAAATCGATTTCCAATACGTTAAGCAAAGACAAGTTGCTGTCCTTTAAAAAGGGATTGCAATACGCGGATCAAGTATGTGAGAGCAATTTTCAGATATATTAATGTATACATAATTAAGCTCCAATAAGTTTTCGCAAAGATTGGCAAGTGTTTCTAACAAAAAGCTAATATTTTAGTTGAAATAAAAATATGTTTTAAAACAGATTTAAAAAAAAAAAAATATCTTGAAATATGCAAATATTTTATATTACTAGAGCTACACTGATATAACGGCCTAATGGACATGAAATATTTGTAGCTTTGACCTCTAACCTCAGAATTAAGAGTCATCCTTGTATTTAAATTGGATTTTGTAGTTTAAATTCAGCAGAGGACACAATCTAGTCTAAATAATAAGTTAATTTTTGAGTGTCATACCTGTACCTAATGCAGTGATATAAGTCTGGAAAGAAAATAGCTTACTCCAGTGCTATAAATCTGGAAAGAAAATAGCTTACTCCAGTGATATAAATCTGGGAAGAAAATAGCTTACTCCAGTGCTATAAATCTGGCAAGAAAATAGCTTACTCCAGTGCTATAAATCTGGAAAGAAAATAGCTTACTCCAGTGATATAAATCTGGGAAGAAAATAGCGTACTCCAGTGATATAAATCTGGGAAGAAAATAGCTTACTCCAGTGATATAAATCTGGGAAGAAAATAGCTTACTCCAGTGATATAAATCTGGGAAGAAAATAGCGTACTCCAGTGATATAAATCTGGGAAGAAAATAGCTTACTCCAGTGATATAAATCTGGGAAGAAAATAGCTTACTCCAGTGCTATAAATCTGGCAAGAAAATAGCTTACTCCAGTGATATAAATCTGGAAAGAAAATAGCTTACTCCAGTGATATAAATCTGGGAAGAAAATAGCTTACTCCAGTGCTATAAATCTGGAAAGAAAATAGCTTACTCTAGTGATATAAATCTGGGAAGAAAATAGCTTACTCCAGTGCTATAAATCTGGCAAGAAAATAGCTTACTCCAGTGATATAAATCTGGAAAGAAAATAGCTTACTCCAGTGATATAAATCTGGAAAGAAAATAGCTTACTCCAGTGATATAAATCTGGGAAGAAAATATTCATTTCAAAATCTCCATAAAACTTTACAAATGATGTCAATTTTATACAATATATTACTTTCTTTGTTGAGCGTTGCCGAGGTGAAAATACTGTCTTATTACTGTGTACAAACGAATAAATTAGACTCCATAACATTAATGTTTTATTTTTATTAACAACACTAAAAACTGTTTTTACAAACCATACAGAACACTTGTATTAGTTTTCTAGTTTATGAAACATTGATGATTCCGATAAACATGCGCAAGCAAACCTTTATCCCCACGTGCACAACCACGTTCAACCATGTTAGGAGCCCATCTGGAATAGGTCCTCAGTACCCCTTGTCGCAAGAGGCGAATAAATGGGGCGGTCCTTCGGATGAGATCGCAAAAACTGAGGTCCCGTGTCACAGCAAGTGTGGCACAATAAAGTTTCCTCCCTGCTCAAAGGCTGTAAGCGCTGAGCTTAGGCCTCAATTTTGCAGCACGTCGCGGGCAATGGTGACGTTTACATACGAATGAGAGATTCTCTGGAGGGACGTTAAATCAAATCAATCAAAAATTATTTTCAAGGGATTTTCTTTTTGTACACTTATAACATTCATCCATACTTCTCGATAAAGATCAAATACTTGTAATGGTTGTTCAAAAGATTTTTGAATGTTAGTTGCTTCAGTCTATCAATTTGGGCATCGTATGCACGGATTACTAATCCGGTCTCTTGGGATTAGTAATCCCTACAAATGGATTAACTATTAATGATTATTAATAAGAGACCGAGAGCACTGATCAGTAATCCGTGCGCTTGGATCATCATTGAAGGTACGGATTAATTCTTTGCATCTTTTATCAATTATAGATGTGCCCCTTCACGACTCTCTTGCTTCATTAATGTAGATCCATATCTACATCCATATAGAGGAATGAATGTAAATCTCGGAATGGTCAAATCTCGGAATGGTCAAATCGAAACATTTCGTTGAAACCATAAAAATCACAATAATACATTGTAGATATAATTAAAGTATGATTAAAGTATATGCATATGAAATATAATGAAATGTAAGAACATTGAACACTGTTTAAACTTATGTTTCCAAAAGAGATATAGATTAAGCAGAAAAATATTATATGAATAACTTTGTTTCACTGTAACTAAACTATATACACATGTGAATAAATGAAAACTGTACAACATAAGTATTTCATAATACTTTTAAGGATTTCTTCTTCTCATTTTCATTGGGCGCGTTGATAAGATATGATTTTTGTATCTCACAACTTTCTTTTGTGCATTGATAGTTATTTCTGGCATTTTGGACATTTTCATATGATACGAGGTGGAGTCAATAAGTAACCAGCCTAACTTATTTCCAGTTGAGATCCACCTCTTCTTTTTCGATGTAATTCCTCTCTGGTGTGATGCACTTAGACCAACTGTGCAGACCAGAACTGAAAAAGTCAGGGTCCTTTCCATTTACCCACTCCACAACTGCCGTCACGACTTCTTCGTCAGACAGGAAGTGACGTCCATGGATATCCTTTATCAAGTTTGGGAATAGGAAGAAGTCGCTAGGAGCTAGGTTAGGCGAACAGGCAGAATGTGGTATTAATTCATACCTGTTTCGCTCAACAGCATCCACTGCAACTTTGCAAGTGTGGACTCTCACGTTGTCCTGTTGCAGAAAAACACCTTTAAAGAGTTTACCTCAGCGTTTTTATATTGAAGTCTGCAGTTGATCATATGATGTCATTAATTAGCAAGAAATTTTTTTGCTATACATTTTTAGACTGACCATTAGGAATACAATTCATGATGGGATGTTCAAAATGAAATTTTTTTCATACCCTTTGTTAGACTGTCATTTTTCATACTAACTTTGACTACGGATAATCCCGTTTACCTAATTTCGACTAAGGGCTCACGGCGGGTGTGACCGGTCAGCAGGGGATGCCTACTCCTCCGTGGCACCTGATCCTACCTTCGCTTTGTCGGAGGTCCGTGTTGCCCTACATTCGAACTTGTATATGTCTTTGGGATTTATGATTACGATTTACACATTGTTTACTTCGCCATTCGATATACAGAAAAGTTTTCTGTGAGTAATGTATTAGACTCAACATCATCGTATGATAACACAACTGTGGGTAAATAAAATCAAAGTGGATCCAACATGTTGTTGAAAGAATCAAACCTATTGTGTTCAGCTGGAAAGCGTCTACAAAGAAAATTACAGACAGTGAGACTGCTGGAGAATATTTGATGAACTGTTTTTGAAAAATTCACACCCTTTCGTGGAAGGATTTACACTCAACTGAATAATTCAACTGTATACGTAGTTTACTATAAAATACTGATATAAAAAAGTAAATATATTGTGTAGTCACTGTTGATAAACTCATTTTTAGATAAAATTTGAACAAATGAATGAAGATTTTTTAACTCATTCCTGCAATGCGAGCTACACAGAAAGCAATTATTGGATTCCTCAAGGGATATTTGATTTAAAATGTACAATTTTTAATCTAATAGAAAGCAACAAATCTCAAACTTTGTATGTTGTAGTAACAAAATGGACATAAAATTTGTTTCAAACCAAAAATGAGTAATACAACCCCCCCCCCCCCTCCCAGGTGGAAAGTAGGTGGTATTTTGAATTTCACCTCGCTGTTGTGCATCTTTTAAGTCATTTATATATATATATATATATATATATATATATATATATATATACTGGACAAAAAAGTTAGGGATCATAATTTTGACCTCAAAAATTTTTATTAACCAAATAATTATTTTGACAAATTTTAACATGTATAGTTTCTCCAATGTGTCCTTAACACAATAGATTTACCTGGTTTCATATTGACGTCATACGTGCACGATTTTTTCGCCCAAACACAAGCAAGGGGTCAAAATCAAAGTGTGCCAACGTGTATATTGAAATTGAAAAATTGTGATTTTCATTTTATTGTGGGTATTTATTGCTCTAATCGACTCTTAGGTGAACAATTATTGACATTAAAAGCCATGAGGCGCCATTTAACTGCTCTGGAAGCTGGTCAGGCAGTAGGTATGCTTCAAGCTGGCCAAGTCCAGAGAACTGTCTCTAGACATTTTAATGTGTCCCAAAGTGTGATTTCAAGGTTGTGGAATCGTTTTAGGCAGACAGGTAATGTTTCTGAGAGACCGAGATCAGGTCGTCCAAGGTCCACAACCGCTCGCCAGGATCGCTATATGTCACTTATGGCTCGTAGACACAGGTTTCAGAGTGCTGTCCAACTCAATACTGACTTTCATGCAGCAAGTGGGGTGCGCATAACACCACAAACTCTCAGACAGAGACTTCATGCTGCTAACCTTCGGGCTCATCGACCTGCTGTTCGTCCCATTTTGAGGACAAGACATCGTGTAGCACGACTCAATTGGGCTCAAAATCACATAAACTGGGAACTGCGTCATTGGACGCCTGTTCTTTTCACAGACGAGTCACGGTTCTGCGTGGACTTTCATGACGGTCGTAGGCGTGTATGGCGCATGCATGGAGAGCTGTACGCTGATTGCTGTGTAGCAGAGCATGATCGTTTTGGAGGTGGCTCTGTGATGATTTGGGCCGGAATCAGTATTGGTGGATGTACTGACTTGCACGTGATTAATGGCAATCTTACCGGTGCAATTTACAGGGACGAGATACTGCATCCAATTGTGAGACCTTATGCGGGAGCTATAGGCAACGACTGTGTATTAATGGATGATAATGCTCGTCCCCACAGAGCACGTATAGTGACATTACCTTGCTACAGAGACAATTGAACGTATGGATTGGCCGAGTTGTTCTCCGGATTTAAATCCAATAGAACATGCCTGGGACATGTTGCAGCAAGCTGTTTCCAGACGCCCTGTACTTCTGACAAACCGCCAGGAGCTTACGTTAGCTTTACAGCAGGAATGGGCAAGGTTGCCACAAATTGCGTTCCGCAGGCTCATCAAAAGTATGCAGAGGCGTTGTCGTGCCGTTATACACCCTATTGATAATGCCTTTATAAAGATTCAATCATTTCTAATGAAATTTGTTATTGTTGCTCATACAGATTTTCAATCTGTTGGGGGGGGGGGGGGGGGTACCTGACAATGGTTGCTCTGGCTGCTTAACGTATTGATGAATTTGTAAAAACAGGTTTAAAATGTATTGTTCGATTGTCGTTGAACATTTTAAGTATATATTTAACATAATTTATTTGGTTTTGTTATGAATAAAATAATTCTGAAATCATGATCCTTAACTTTTTTTGTCCAGTATATATATATATATATATATATATATATATATATATATATATAAGAAATCCATTTTCTTATTTTGATACAAACTTAACCTTGTTTTTATATCAACAACAAATATGATTGATTGATTATATATTATTTAACGTCCTGCTCGAGAATCTTTCACTCATATGGAGACGTCAACATTTTTGTAAAGGTCTGCAAAAAGCCTATGCTCGGCGCTTATGGTCTTTGAGCAGGGAGGGATCTTTAACGTGCCACACCTGTTGTGACCGCCCCATTTAGTCGCCTCTTACGACAAGCAAGGGGTACCCAGGATCTATTCTATCAACCGGGATCCCCACGGGACCAACACGTTTGACTGGGGATCGATTTTGCATTGCATGTCTGATGCATGGTGCATTTATCACAGAATCTGATATCCGTGGAAATATAATGATTTGCTAAAAAAATATTTAGAACAGGTAGAATAGTTCACTTGTGTATCCACAGTATCTATGGAGAGAATACAGTTGTTTTTTCCCCAAAGTGGGATTAATCAAGAGAGAAATGAAAATGAGGGGTGTTGTAAGGAGATTATGACAAAAATAACATTAATGTTTCTGGTACCTTACAGCTTTAGTTGATGCACAAAAAATATTAGAAAATCAATAATACATAAGTAACACTGTTCAGAAATTCTGAATGTTGATGGATGATAAATTCAGTGTCAGAAATGTTTAGGAAACAGTAAATTTAATGTACTACAGTTACATGTAGCAGCTTAACAGTTTCTATTCAATGTTTCCATGGAGATAAAACAGGTTATTAACTTATTCATAAGAAGACTTTTGGGTTAGCTGTGGTTAAAACTGACTCAACTGAGTGTAAGAAGGTAAAATAATTTTAGTTAATGTTAATGTTATGATATCATAGAATCAATCTACTGAAGCACATTGACATGTTCAATACAAAGCAATTCAAACATATTCATAAATATTTATAGTTTTTAAAGTATAATCTTCTACCAAAGCCTTTTGATTTCAAGATCTTATTGATGGCTGTTACATCAACGTATGAATAATTCATGGAAATATTACAACAATTATTAAAATTATGATATGAACGAATACTTTCACAATAGATAAACATTTTTGTTTCCACAAATCAGTTTAAATTTAGAGTAAGCAATTTTCTTCAAAAATAAAACGAATCATATCATGGTTGTTATGGTAACAAAAACAAAGTAATTAATCACTGGTATTGTTAATTTGAGCAAATATTTTTACATAAATTTATATGGTCAAAGATGATGTGACAATGAAATATAGTTTTCACTGTCACGTGGTAATAAGCAAACATGTACTGCCTTCTGGTATAAATAGCATACTAGTTAATCCATTACAACATTATGACATAAAATACCTGTATGTGGTTGCTATGGCAACTAAAATATTTCTGAAACCTAAGAGTACATTATATTTATGCCAAATTTAATAGACTAAGGATATTGCATCGAAAAAAATATTGAAATTTGACTCGTATATCCAGATTTTGAGATTTTTATATTACCTTGACAACCAATTTTGAAGCCAGTAAAATAATTTTTAAAAAAATACAAAACAGGCCAAAATAAGCATCTTTGGAGTCATTTCCAAGGTGTTCTTGTTACCATGGCAACGATACATAACAAATTTTAGTACCAAATTCTATGAAAGAGTATCAAATAATCACTATATTACAAATTTCAGCAAAATCTGTGAGTTGACCTTTCCATCGCTACTTTGAAAATTTTGATGCTTACAGAGAATATGACTCTTAATATTTTCAATGGAGCAAAAAAAGATACATTTTGCTACACCGTGAATTCAATATAAAAATTGTCCTCTATAATTCAAATTCCCTTTACTCCATTTTAGCGTTAAAAAATACAAGTGTAAGCAGAAAGAGTGGCTGTCTAAAGTACATGTTTCATAACGGAAGTAAATAAATGCACATAGTACACGTCTCCTTATTTCCTTTATTATGACGAGAATCCTTCCTCCAATGCATATATATTAGAGTAAATTATATGTCAAAATTATCGCCAAAATTGAAATATTTTAACAGGATTTGAGTAAAACGGTTTATTACTAGACATGAAAAAATAATACACCACCCGAGAAACAAAAGAGGATGGGGGGGGGGGGGGGGTAAGAAAACAGAAAAGGTGTGGGTATTGTGCAGAAACAAATCTCTACAAAATGATTTTGACTACAGTGTACTCTGTTTTTTTAATCAAGATGTAGGGCTCACAGCGGGTGTTACCGGTCAACAGGGGATGCTTTCTCCTCCTAGGCACCTGATCCCACCTTTGGTGTGTCCAGGGATCCATGTTTAACCCTTCTCTTAATTTTGTATCCTTTATAGGATTGTGAGATTGATCACTGTTTGTTATCTTCACTTTTTCATAAGAGAGGCACCGGTTCAGCAGATATCATCTGTTAATTAGAATACACATGTATACATTTCAAAATATGTTGATCTTCAATATATAATTTTGAACAGTTTAAAAAATTTCAACAAGTCTATGATGCTTAGATACACGTCTCTATGTAGATTGATTGATTGATTGATTGTTGTTTTCCGCCACACTCCACAATTTTTCAGTCATCTGGTGGCGTTCAGTTTTTGTAGGTGGAGGAGAGAACCCAGATACAATGTACCCGGGAAGAGACCACCGACCTTCCGAAAGTAAACTGGCAAACTTTCCCACATATATCGGTGCGAGCGAGAATCGAACCCGTGCCGACTAAAGGTGAGAGGCCTTATGATTTTAAGTGCGATGCTCTAACCACTCGACCACGGAGGCTCCTTCTCTGTGTTGAAGTAGCTTCAATGATATAGTGACTTGTAGTGGCATGTCATTGATAGGCTTTAACATATAGAGACATGTTCCATACGGACCAGTGATGATGATTATCATTATGTAAGTGATGATAATACTAAACAAATTTGAAATTAACATGACTGTACATTCAAAATATTTATCAGCGCCATATGTAGTTCTATATTTCTGGCACTTCATCTAAAGCTAGAAAGTAAAATATTCTTGAATGAGACGTAATACAATATACAAACAAACAGCATGTTATCTGACAACAATTATATGCATCTGTGCCAAAGTCGCACCATAGATGATCGTATCACTTATTTTGTATCACACACTGGTATAGTAAATTTTACGGGTAGTTTCTTGACGGTGGTATCTATTAGTCTAGAGATTGAAGTCAAAATATTCCTCAATTGGAGATGCAGTTAAGCTCCGTACACTGTACTATGTTGTAATTGTCTATTCTCTTTGATAACAGAATAATTATGCTATCACTGAAATCTAACCCGTCATGTTTTTAGAAAAGATCACAGTGGAAGAATGTTTTATTTTTCCTCATAGACTTCAAAACTTCATTTTGAATTCTTGCGTGTGTGTTTGGAACATTTTTATGTGCATTGCACTGCTTTTGATTTTTTTGTTTCAATTAGTGTTAATTTCTTTTACATATACATAGTTCAAAGAATGTTTGAACAAATGGATTTGTAGGCAAGAATTGCAGTCATTTAGTTTGGGACGTGCGGTAACCATTTGTGCGAAGGCACCCAATGCGACGATCAGTTGAAACATTATTTGTATTCAGTGATCAACTGGTTAATAGATGTTACGACTTCTTATGAAAGCTGATCAGGGTCTCCGCCAGATTTCACTATGCCAAAAATAAAATCGAATTTTATCATTTTTATTCGTATCTCCTTGAGTACGCCACGCCAATGAACATTGTATTTGAATAAAAAGTGTGCATGAACAAGTGAGTATAACAAACATGATTAATCTCATAAATCCTATAAAAGATATAAAATTAAGAGGTGAAAAATGGACCCCTGGACATACCAGAGGTGGGATCAGATGCCTAGGAGGAATAAGCATCCCATGTTCACCGATAAGAACCGTCGTAAGCTCTATATCTTAGTCAGGTAAACGGAGTAATCCGTAGTCAAAATTAGTATGAAAAGAACGGTCTAACAATTTGTATGATACGTGTCACTCAACATTCAACCGAGAGATACCTCGTTTTTGTAAAAAAAAAAAAAAAAATAGTAAAATAAATAAATCAAAAAAAAAAGAAGAAAAGATTATTACAACAACCATAGCATTTGTGAAACACTGAATGTAAACGAGAGTGTTGAAACCCCTGTAACATCAACTTATTTGTCAGTAGCCTGCCTCGAATTTAAAATTGATCATAAACAGAACATGCTTTCGTGTACCGAATCAGTTGAGAGACATAAACACTGTATAGGTGATAATAGAATATTGTTATCAAAACATGGGAAGTTAACGATGTTGAACCTGAAGTCGTCCCGTTTGCTATAAAGTCGGGTTGTTAATTTGCCGTTTACATCTATTTTCAAAAAAAAAATATCCAAGTACGAAGCAGATGTGGAGGACTCTGTGGTGTCTTTTATTTCAAGTTCACTGGGATATATTGAATTGACATATGAATAAAAATGATTATTGTTAATAAATAAAATGTCGTCGGTTTATCTAAACGTCGAGTCCAAGGTCCCAACTTCTATTTTGAATGAATTCTGCCCCAAGGAATACAAAAAACAGGTCAGCTAATTGTGAGCACAATTTGCGCCCTTGGAAGACCTGATCACTAACTTCTACATAAATACTGCCCATGAGTAACTCCAGCATCTCTTTAATACTTGTGCGGAGAATCACAGTGACGTTTGACAATTACTTCAATTTCATTGAACCAATTAATGTTTTTCTTCACTTCTTACAAGTAATTACAGATAATAATTCTCTTAAAACTCAAATATCTGATATACTGTTCTGTGTTAAATGCGTCATTGTGGCAATATTGTTATCTTACAAACAATGCCATTAGAGACCTCTTTCATCTATGTATCGTATTTATTCCGCCCGAAAATAACAATTTACATAATACTGATTAACCTAAAAGGTCTCTTCTTTATTAATTACGTCCGCGAAATCATAATGTTAGACGTAAATTTAAAAAAGTGTTCTGGGGGTAAATATTACATAAGCTTCGTGCAAAAAGAATGATAACTCATTTTCTGATAAGTATGACATCGTGTAAGAGGGGTTCCGAATTACACGTTTCACTAATAACTTTATTTGTTGAAGCCTATACCAGGGTCATTCAATAATAAAATGAATATGATCGCACCTAACGTTCTTATTACATATACTGACCACTGAAATGTAACCATCACACCAACAACTCAACTTTAAGACCCCTTTTCGTAGACAACGAGAAGATCACCGGACCGAGACACTGGGCACTGTGTTTCCGTATGGGTGTACTGACAACATAGATAACATGTAGGAAATCTGACTAGTCCGTATGGAAATAATGTGAATCTGATGGACTTTTCCCCCAACACACAAAGACCTAAGCATAACCATAAACATCGTTCATACAGAAATAAAAAAAAAAGGCATATCGGATATTTTATTTGATTCACTTTTACCTTACGCGAACAGACAATGAGGTCTACATTATACTCACACAAACCTTTACTTTGTTCCTTTGAACGTTTTGAATACATTATCTGAAGAAGTTAATTCTAATCCATGCTTGGATTTTTCACCACCACAATACAAACTAAATTCTATGATTATGGATGTTGTCCATCGCAGGCTATGTAAACCACCGCGAGTTACGGATGACAATCCTTCCGAATCATGCCGCCAATTCCTTAAACTTTAAATTTACTAATGAAGGAATAGATGCAGTCACATATACAACAGTCTTTGTCATAAAAACGTTTCGTTTAGTATTTCATAATATTCAAATGTTCAATATATATTTCCTGTAGAGCCGTATTTTAAAATATTTTAGAAATTTAAAAATTATTTAGGCCAAAGGACCCAAAAAATAAAAGTATCAATAAGCAAAAATATAAAATGCACAGTAAGAATATAAAACACACATGATCAAACTCACAAAATCATAAAATAATTTAATCCATACCTTTCCCACACAAGATCAAGCTTAATCACTGGGCACACCCGTCTAGCGGGGGAGGAATAAGCTTAAAAGTTACCCATTTCTACTCCTGCACTAATTACGCCGTATGACCTGAAGAAAATCTCTATTGATTTTGAGATGAAAATGTCAAAACCAAGTTAAAAAATTCATATATCACATAAAATGGTTTCCATGTGATAACTTTAGTTTTCACCAAGCTTGTGCAGTGATATTAAGGTTGATGAATAAACACAAGAAATATCTCTATTAATTTTGAGATCAAAAGTTGAAAGATCAGGATCATAATTCGTGTACAAGTTATAAAATAGTTTTAAGAGCAAGGGTTTATATTTTTAAAGGAATAATAAAAGATTTTATATATGAAATAGAAGTTTAAACATGCCCGCTGAACAATATAGCATTTCTTGTCCGTATGTCTTAAATTCGCTCGACATTAACAAATTAGAATTCTCAGTCAAATCAAGCAAAGTACTCTTGAGGTGTGAAGCAATGTGGTGTTAATGAAGGGTTTCAATCACGGACAGCGCTATATGTGTCAGTACACAGTGGGGGCTTTCTGCTTGTGAGTATCTTCGGTAGCCTGATTGGTGCTGTTGTAAACATGCAGTTCAGCAGTTCATAGGTTTAACATATACAATGATTAGTAGCATGTACTTAGCAAAGGACAATAAAAAATATTTCAAATTTTCATATCACACACAGAGAGAGGGGGGAGGGAGAGGGGGGTCTGCATTACTAAACATTCAAAGGTCTGAAGGGCCACAAAGGCGTCGAGTGCAATATTATATACATCAGGGTTCTAAATAAATATATAGGGAGGTGAAATTAAAGAAATTTGGAGAAGAAATGTTAAAGTGACGCAGGAGGCATTGCCTTATTTTTAGGTACATAAAGCATTAAAATCATTTGTAAAATGTCAGCAAAATGTGTTTATTTACATGAAAATAAAAAAGAGGAGAGCTTGGTATGAAGTTGCTTATCCTATCGAGTACATACCCCTCTAGATAATATCCCTTCAAAACTAGTTGCTTTACAAAGGCTATGATCATTAACTTCAAATTGCAGACAAAAAACGCTGAATAGAATATCACTGCTTCACAGTGACATTACTTGTTTATAAAAGTTATGTCTTCTATTCATGTATGATTGATTAAATGATTATGTATTGTTTAATGACCCTATCGAGAATCTTTCACTCATATGTAAATGTCACCATTGCCAGTGAAGGGCTGCAAAATTTAGGCCTATGCTCGGCGCTTCGGGCCTTTGAGCAGGCAGGAATCTTTATCGTGCCACACCTGCTGTAACACAGGGCCTCAGTTTTTACGGTCTCATGTGAAGGACCGCCCCATATAGTCGCCTCTAACGGCAAGCAAGGGGTACGGAGGACCTATTCTAACCCGGATTCTCAAGGGCTGTTCATGTATGATGTAACAATTGTTCATGTATGATGTAACAATTATATGGTTTTAACTCTCTGTGTTCAGAAAGGTTAAAGGAATTCTGAATAAGATTTAATTCCCCATGAATGCTACCTAGCCTGGGTTTCTTCATGAAACAATCTGTTATTTTCTTCGCGATGCACACGCTACTTTCGTTTTGCTTATTAGAAAATCGGGATCGTTATTACCGAAAACAAAACCGAAAATAGTGAGTGTTTTGGAATATCTTATAAGCAATCGAACCGTGACTTTACGCAATTTCACCACTATAATATTTATCTGTTTCTACTGATCTGAAATAATGATTCTCGATGAAATTAGGAGACTCTTGATATTAATGAAAACAAAATTTGAGCTGGTTATTTTGTAAGTATTCAATAATATCATGTAGCACAAATTTCGCGGGAAAATCTGTTTTGTAGTAAATCCATCCGCGAATAATGAACTTCTCTTACCAAACAATCGTTATTTAACTATTGGACAATGATATAATAACAACCAACGACAACAACAACGGAAGTGTTACTCTTCCTTTCACATATCAAATGAATTCCATGTTTCAAAGTCTTGAATCTTAAGAAACGCTCAAAACCAATTTGCACTATTTTGATTTTGCCCATTGAGATTGGCTGAAAAGCGGTGTAGCGGCAAAATCCTGCATGATCGCTAGAAGGCTTTCGAACAAGCTCGACGCCTTAAAAAAGAACCTTAAAGAACCCTAGGGAATCTTCATTATTTTTACACGTGTGTAGACTGTTTGACTACATTGATTATTGATGATAGTGGAAATACTAATCAAACTAACGAATTTCTATCCATTTACATGTTTAACATATTTTATTCAATCGCCCTTCCTTCGCCATTTGATAATTTCTGTAATCTCAATCACGGTCTAAATAACAGAGACCTCAGAGGTTTACATTAATTACAACTGTTCACAAAAAATATACGTATATTATTGTTATTATACTATGATTATAATACTTTTCAAACTTATTTTCTCTTGTTTATTGAACATTTTATCATTCTTCTTTTCAATTTCGCATTTATTGTATTTCTTCTGTTTTTTTTTTTCTCTTTCTTGTTCTTTCATGTCTTAAGTATGCATTTGTTTGATTTTTTCAGTTCATGTAATACGATAATAATAATATTTAGTTGGCAACCAGACAGTAGACAGTTGCAAGTGCATAATCACAGTTCACATGTAAAATTTTATAGATCAATTATTCATGAAATAATTCTCATATTATTGAAATTTATTATTATAACAATTTCTGAAAGCGCACAATTTTACAAACAAACATACAATCAATGGCGCTGCACATGCAAAACTAAATCATAAATACACAAGTTTAAAACAATAAAATTGACTACTTGTCATCATAGCAAGTGTCCATATAGGAATAATAAATTTCTTGAAAGCAATGATAAAACGATTTAAGTTGGCGCTTGAAAATATTATAATCACTGATTTTTCTAATGTTTGTGGTTCATTCCACAGTGTTGGTCCTGATATTCCAAACGTCCTTGAAGCAAATGTTTTGCGTTTGACGACAGGAACATTTTAGTGTTTTAGTTACACTGTTTAGGAAGCGAATGTTGTATGCTGATGTTCGTATGCTAAGCATTTCTCGTAAGTGTACTGGGCTTTCGCTATCATTAAGACATTTGAAAACAACACATGCAACTTTAAATTTAATCCGAAAATGAACAGGTAACCAGTGTAAATGCTTGAAAGCCTCAGCAGAACTGTCAGTCGACTTCCACTTTAGTACAACGTTTGCCGCACGATTTTGTAATAACTGCAGTCTTTTAATGGTACATTTGGGCAATCCGAATAGCACTGTTGGCACAATCCAAGTGGCTAGTAACTAACGATTGTACTAACTGCTTGCATGAGTCATCAATAAGATATTGATGAATGTGCTTAATGTAATATAAATTCAAGGTTTGTAACACCTTGCCGAGTATTCTATGATCAACCGTGTCGAAAGCAGCGGAAAGATCTAACACAATTACCGCTGTGACCTGTTGCTTTTCCATTTTCCAAAGAATATCAGATGAGAGTTTGAGAAGATCTGTCTAAGTACTGTAGTCCCTTCTGTACGCACTTTGGTAATCGGGTGGTGATTTGTGCAGTTCCAGGTATTTCATGAACTGTTTTAGTGCTCACTTTTCAACAATTGTTGGAATGTAACGTAAGTTGCTCACCGGACGATAGTTTTTCAAAATCACCTCTAAACCATTTTTTTTCAGTAATGGTCTTATGATTGCTCTCTTCCACTCATTTACAAAAACACCGAATGTAAGGAATTTGTTGACAATAACGCCTCAGAATACTGTTTTAGCAACTTTGATGGCATGGACCGGTCGCGGTAGCTCAGTGGTTAGAGCGTTCGCTTCGTAACCGGGAGGTCGTGAGTTCGAGCCCCGCTTGTGCCATAGCCGCGTCAAACCTAAGACGAAAAATAGGTAGTGATTGCTCCTTCGCCAAACGCCCGGCATTTACAAGTGAGAATCACGGGTCTTTTGGATACGACCTTAAAAACGGAGGTCCCGTTTACATGTGCAAACGTTTGTTTTATTTTTTTATTCATAAATTGATTTATTATATTTAAAATGTTAGTGCGAATAATATGGTGCTTGTCTTAGGTAATAGCAACACTATGCCGTCAAACAGTAGTGACAAACCAAAGCAGACGAATTTAGTTCATTCTTTATGAATAAAATTTTTCAACATTCGCAAATCGTCCGGTGATTTCGAAAATTTTAATGCAAATCTTGGATGTAAATGTACACCAGTTTAAAAATTTTAATTCAATGTCCGAGGCAGATGTTTTAAGTGTGAGTAGGAACTCAAAGACCACAACTTGTCCAACTGACCCCATGCCAATTGATTGATTGATTGATTGTTTGTTTTACGTCCCGTCGAGAATTTTTCACTCATATTGAGACGTCACCAGCTGTAGGTGAAGTACCACAAATGTAAACCTATGCCTAGCGCTCAGGGCCGTAGCAGTGAGGGTTCCTTAACGTGCCAACGCCTACCGTGACACGGGACCTCCATTTTTAAGGTCATATCCGAAAGACCTGTGATTCTCACTTCTAAATGCCGAGCGTTTGGCGAAGGAGCAATTACTACCCATGTATACGTTTTAGATTTGACGCGGCCATGGCACGAGCCAGGCTTGAACTCATGATCTCCCGGTTACGAAGTGAACGCTCTACCACTGAGGTACCGCGACCGGTAGAAACACCAAAATTATGAATTTAGCATTCGGAACGCTAAATTACCCGAAACTATATTATGCGACACCATACAAAATTATCTTTGATTTAGAAAGCGCCAAATTTGTAACGTCATTTTGATCATAAATATTGCAAAATAGAGGCGTTTATTATACGTGCCAAGATTTTAAAGAAATAATACATTTTTACTTTATGACCTCTAGAGCCCTTCTCCGAGTACCAGATCCACTGACTCAAGACTGATGTTGACTCAAATTGAACATGCTGGAAGCGAGTGGTCTACCCATTGAGCTACCTCGGAGATCACCTTTCTGAAATCTCAAAGGGTGTTCCAGTGTCTTTTCTTCGTCCCAACAAATCAATGGTCTTATTCTTGCAAGATGAAATTTCATAAAAGCATGTACTTCATCAATTACTAATAACTTTTGAGTGACAAAGGATCACTTAGTATGCTCACAATAAAAAATGTATTTAGTGGTTTAGGTATGTAAATATAAATATGAGCATTATGTGAGCAAGTTTGCTAGTTTACTTGCGGAAGGCCGGTGGTCTCTTCCCAGGTACATTGTATCTGGGTTCTCTTCTCCACCAATAAAAACTGGACGCCACCAGATAACTGAAAAATTGTTGAGTGTGGCGGAAAGCAATAAATAATCAATCATTAATTTACGTCGTACTCGAGAGAATTTTTCATTCATATGGAGACGTCACTATTACTGGTGAAGGGCTGCAAAATTTAGACCTATGCTTGGCGCTCAGGGCCTTTGAGCAGGGAGTG
Organism: Ostrea denselamellosa; assembly: GCA_024699665.1. Lineage (NCBI taxonomy): Eukaryota > Metazoa > Mollusca > Bivalvia > Ostreida > Ostreidae > Ostrea > Ostrea denselamellosa. Next base: position 7,669,681 of record JAMZEH010000005.1, on the reverse strand, counting down.
ATCTTTATCGTGCCACACCTGCTGTGACACGGGACCTCGGATTTTGTGGTCTCATCCGAAGGACCGTCCCATTTAATTGCCTCTTACGACAAGCAAGCGTTACTGAGGAGCTGTTCCGACCCGGATCCCCACGGGGACGTCAAGATGAAGGTAACGAACAATGATTAATCTCATAATTCATATAAAGAATACAAAATTGATGTTTGTTTTTTTTTTGGTTTTTTTTATTTATAGTCGCCTGAGCAATTTTTCAGCTATACGGCGAGATACAAAATTGAAAGTGGGCAAGTACGAGTATGAATCCTTAGACATACCAGAGGTGGCATCATGTGCCTAGGAAGAGTAAACACCTCCTGTCACACTTGATTAGGTAAACAGAGTAATCAGTAGTCAAACTCAGTGTGTAAATGAACGGCCTTAACTATTGGCATTTGACCCAGTGACAGGTTTAATTGGCAAATTAAATCGTTATAACGACCCTAGAATTTGCAAAATGCTGACTTTAAACGAGACTGTTAAAACTCGTATAACATCAACATGTTTTAGTAGCCTTCCTCAAATTGAAAACTGATCATAAGCAGAACAAGCTCTTAGGTATCGAATAAGCTGAGATACATAAACGCCACATGCAGGTGAGAATGAAATATTGCTGCATAAATATGGGAAGAGGACGATGGAGGTCATCAGTTGTTAGTCTAAAGTTACCATCTATTTTCAATAAAACATATAAGCATGAAGGAGATGTGGAATACACTGTAATGTCTATTGTTTCGAGTTCAAATCAACCTGTGAATGAAAATGGTCAATATATCCAAATGTCAAGTTGAAGGCCACATCAAGAGATTTTTTTCTTTTCATATAGAAGCTTTTTGAATAAATAATCTGTCTCATAAGAATATGAAACCAGGTCAGCTAGCAAAGGAGCACAATTCGTGTCCATGGGAATTCCAAAAGACTATTGGAAAACCTTATCACCAAAGACTATAAAGATGTTCTCAATGAAGAACTGGAGCATCTTCTCAATATCAACTTCAGAGTACTTGTGCGTAGAATTAGTTTTTGACTGACTAGATCACTAGAATTTTGTTAAAGAAGTAACTGTCTATTTTTCGTAAAGAATGTTCGTTGAAAGTAATGAATGTTATACATTTTAATGTTATTGATTTCAAAAAAATGTGTAAAATAATCGAGTTGCATACAAATGTTGTAATGATTTTCAAGTTTGCCGTGGGGATCCGGGTTAGAATAGGTTCCCAGCACCATAGCTTGTCGTAAGAGACGACTAAATGGGGCGGTCCTTCGGATGAGACCTCAAAATCCGAGGATCCGCCACAGGTGTGGCACAATGAAGTTCCCTCCCTGCTCAAAGGCGGTAAGCGCCGAGAATAGGCCTAAATTCTACAGCCCTTCACCGACAATGGTGACGTCTCCATATGAGTAAAACATTCTTGAGTGGGACGTTAAATAATATATAATCAATCAATCAATCAATTAATCCCACATTGGACAAGTTTAGTCAGGTCAGCCACCTTCTCTATCAAAATTGTCCTTGTTCTTTTATCATCGATTCAAACGCCAAATGATTCAACTGTCAAATGGTGAAAATTTTACTCCTTTAAACCCTTATTATGAACGTTAAAAGATTCAGAAGGACACTTTATTTCAGTTGAATACGGATTTTTGTTAGGTATCCCTTAGTAAAATACTTTTGAAAGAATTCTTGGAGAAGAATAAAAACAAAATTTGAGCTGTTTGTGCATTCGTAAGCATTTTTTTTTTCAAACTAATTTCTTGGTTGGTTTATACAAAATTTTATTAGATCTTCATAACACTAAAATAAACTTTTTTCGACCACAAGAGTTTGGAAATCTACTAAGACTAAACACAACAAAAGCATATGTGAAATCTACGAAAATACAGTATAGGGTTAATGATGGAATTAATCTGGGCAATGGCTCCCAGAGAAATTATTATTTTCCTGTTATGGAAAATATTATACCGGAGTATCATATCTATGAAGATCGTACACATTATTGGCAACGTACACATGATATAAGCAAATAGATAAATAAAAAGTGTTTTCGCTGAACTGACGTAACGATCATGAGAACGTCTGTTCATTTTGCTACCCATGTCTTCCGTCATTGGAGAAGAATGACCGTGATTTGGAATGTTACCGACAGCATTGCTATCATCTGTATGACTGCCGGTATGCATGTCGTCTCTGGATAGAGATCTGGACGCTGATCTAGGTGCTTTAGAAAGAACTAACCGAATTTTTCGCAGCAGAAGTACGCTGAAAACTGTCTGAAATGCAAGGAAAACAATGTAACATACAAATGTTTTGAAGTTCAGTAGTTTATGATAGTCACCAAAAACACTGAGTAGCGAACATTCAGTAATTTCCTTTTCTTTTGCTTGCCAGATGAGAGGAAGGACAAATAAAAGGGTAACAGTTACCCATAATGCACAGCACAACTTTACGTAAAATGATTTTCCACACATGCTTCTAGGACGAAAAGGGAACTGGATTTCAATCAGCTGAAACATTGTCAACATCAATATCTGATAAGGTGACACGTAGAACAGAATGATTCCAAAAGTATGCAAGAATAAACATAGAGGAAAGGAAAATTCCATAGGTGTTCTCAGATAGGCCAAGGTATTGCTTAACAAGTACACTCCTGATAAGAAGTCGGAAATCGCTATGGAAACATAGCAAACATATTTACTTTCCATATGGGACTTTTGTCGCCAGAATGTAAATGTGACGAGAAGGTTTAGGATTATGATTAAAATAGCTACAATCACAATGAGGCTAGATATCCAGATGACAAAGAGACGTCCACCGTGCGCTTGTCCATCCTCGTTATATACTGTTTCATTCATAATCGGTGTTGTGGAAACGTGGGTTAAATTAAAAGTTGAATAGCTACTTCTTTCTTCCATTGTGCTGTATCTGGATACCTTCTTTCCCTGTAAGATATAATACCAATGTGCTACATTTCTTAGAACCACAGAACGTAAGAAAAAACCCTAAAAAGTATCAATGAAAAGGCAAAGACAATGAACAGTTATCAATATCATAAATCCCATATGGAATACAAATTCGAGAGTAGGGCAAACCAGGACCCATGGATATACCAGAAATAGGATCATGTGCCTAGGAGGAGTAAGCATCCGCTGTTGACCGATCACACCCGCCGTGGCCTCTATCTTGATCATGTAAAAAGTAATCCGTAGTCAGAATCAATGTGCCAAGAACAGCCTAACAATTGGTATCAAACACAAAGACAGCATTTGACCAATAAAAGGTTGTATTGGCAAACTAGATCATTATACTCCTCCTAGACACCTGATCCCACTTCTGATATGACCAGGGTTTGCCCATCTCTCAGATTTGTATTTTCTGTAAGAATTACGAGATTGAAAATTGTTAGTTATCTTGACCTTTTTCTTACAACAACCATAGAATTTGCGAAATGCTGACTTTAAGTTTAGTAATGAAAGTAAAATTTGTTCCGTTTTTTTCTAACTACCAATCTGGATGGCTGAAGCAGTTTCAGAGCATGGACACTGCCTTTTGACACCATGTGCGACATAAGCAATGTAATTGTGGGTCTTTTCCTGTCTTCTCTGACGAAGAGTTCCAATGCAAAACAAAAAGATTTCTAAACAGAGTTCTGAATTACTGATATGCACATTGCAAATTTTCTAAAGTATATGTATGTTTGTGGAATTCATCATGGTGTAAAGCTTTAATTTTTTCGTGTATTTGTACCTTATAGTTACTAATTGAATGTCATATTGATCATGTAAATAATTATGCTTTATTTCTTAATACAACCTGAACTTACTTATTACGAGGTATCTCATTTTATTAATATACACTCCATGAACCGTAGAGTCGTGGTCACTTGAATAAACTAACCAAGATGCAAGTCAATCTGGGTCGCTTAGTCACTGTTCGGTTTTTACCTTGTGTGTATCGATTTAATCGCATTATTTTACTGTAAAATAAGTAATTTTGTTAGTATTAGTGATGTGAAGTTTTCTCCCTCAGTTTGGTGTCTTTACTATGAGTTGTCCTTGTGGATTCCTTGCAAGTCAACTACACCTACTGACGCCGACTTCTTTTCCGGCGATCAATCATGTATTGCTATACAACTTTAATGTTATTAAACATACAATTCGTGTACTGTGGACATTGAATGCGGCGTGTACCGAGGAGGACGTCAGCATCGGATTTCTATGATTGATGAGAACCACACTACAGTAGGTCTTAAGAGGGAAATTAAAAAGAAGAAAAAAAGTAAGCATCGATGTTCCTAAAGGATTTGAAACATCTACGCTGTGAAAATCGTATAACGAAAATGCAATTAAACACCACGTTACGGGAGCCACTTCTCAAAATGCGCGAGATCAGTTGGGCGGAAGTGATGTAATTCAAGTAAACAGCAATGGCCGCGCGGGAAATAAAGAATTGATTAATGGTACAGTCCTGTTCCGCACTGCAACAGATTGTGAAAATATTGATAAAGAAAAATATAACTACAGAGGAGAACAACTCGCTACAGAGGATGGTCATCGGTATGAGATTTGGAACTGCCCCCGCGGGATGCATCAACAGAAGCCCGATTAACAAATCGAACAGTTTCCGTCACCCCTCTTCCAGAGGAAAACCCAATTCAAATACCACACAATTTGAAAGTATTGTGGAATACAAAATGTTGAAAAATTGAGGGAGAATTCAATAATTTGTAACACTAGAAAAAGTATATAATCAGGGTTTTGATACACACTTACATTTTCATACGCTTAACAACGTTTAATTTGATGTAAATTTTACTCCTATTTCACACATTTCGATATATTTCGTTGCTTTTTTGTCAAACTAGATTGATTCTTGAGTATTCTACCATGCTGTATTTGTGTGACATAATAATTTACATATATAGATAAGGGAATATCAAACCCATTTGATCATAATGTCAGTCTGTGGATTGATTGATTGTTTGTTTGCTTGTTTTAAGTCCCGTCGAGAATTTTTCACTCATATTGATGATTTGAATATTGTTATGCATGGCTCAAGAAGAGTACGAACTAAGAATGATTGTTACGATCAGGAAATATGCTTTTGAGAAATTTACAAATATTTACTTGAAGCTATGTATACCACATACTAGTATTTTCTTGAAATTATATTTTAACGCTAAACTTAAAATTAAACTTTCGACAAACGCGATGACTTTAGCTTCTTCATCGTCAGCTTCCCACCTTAATGTAGCAATATTCCATTATCACCTGTACATGGTGTTTATATCTTTCAACTGACTCGGGGCCTCTGTGCCCGAGTGGTTAGAGCATCGCGCTAAAAATCACAAGCCCTCTCACCTCTAGTTGGCGCGGGTTTCATTTTCGCTTGCACCAATATATGTGAGAAAGTTTGCCAGTTTATTTTTGGAAGGTCAGTGGTCTTTTCCCTAGTACATTGTATCTGTGTTCTCTCCTCCACCAATTAAAAACTGGACGCCACCAGATAACTGAAAAATATTTGAATGTGGCAGAAAACAACAAACAATTCAACTGATTCGATACGCAAGAGCTTGTTCTGCCTATTTTCGATTTTCAAATCTAGGCAGGCTATTGACAAAGAAGTTTATGCAATAGGAGATTTCAATAGTTTCGTTTAAGTCAGCATTTCGCAAATTCTATGGTTGTTATAACGATCTAGTTAGCCAGTATAACCTCGCAATGAGTCAAATGCCGTCTGTAGTGTTTCATAGCAATTATTAGATCTTTCTTTACATACTGATTTTGACTATGGATTACTCCGTTTATCTCATGAAGGTATAGGGCTCACGGCTGGTGTAACCGGTCGAAAGAAGATAGTTACTCCTCCTAGGCACCTAATCCCACCTTTGGTATGTCTAGGGCTCCGTGTTTGCCCAACTCCTAATTTTGTATTCCTTATAGGAAGTATGAAGTCGATCACTGTTCATTTTCTTCAGGTTTTTCCCTATATGCATTTTTGTAGTAAACTAACAGTTTAGAGTTATATTGTACGAAAAGCCAGCTTTCCCCCGATTGTCATGTGATGGTATCGTTGTTTATGCAAACTATTGTTTTGATGCAATAAAAAACGAGTGGTTAGATTGATTGATTGATAAAATATTGCTCGAGAATCTTTCACTCATATGGAGACGTCACCATTGCCGGTGAAAGGCTGCAAATTTAGGCCTATGATCGGCGCTTATGGCCTTTGAGCAGGGAGGGATCTTTTACCTGCCACACCTGCTGTGACACGGGACTTCGGTTTTTACGGTCTCATCCGAAGGACCGCCCCATGTAGTCGCCTCTCACGACAAACAAGGGGAACTGAGGATCTATTCTAACAACCCGGATTCCCACCGGAAATTATCTTATGAAAGCCAAGAAACCAAGAAGAAACATTAGTGCCATCATTTCTGGGAAATCCATCACAGAACAAGAAGTGTTTGAGAAAATTCGGGAATATAACGAAAAGGCATCATCCAATAAGACAGCGAGTCCCCCAAGACACAAAGTCGATACTTCCTCAAAAAACACAGCTGGTTCTCCTAAAGTTTTGAATGTCACTAGTACGTCTATAGCCCGAATTGTCAGACGAGGAGCTGGCGTCTATAGCTGACGAGGAACGGTGCTGTGTTTGCGACAAACCGGAACCGGAACAGTTAAAGCTTAATTACTACATTAGGTAAGGTGGGGGACAGTGCCATTGTGTCACTGGGTCTGCCCTTCTTACTATGTTAAAGTAAAGAGACGGTGATCAGAAGAAGCACACAGATAAAATGTCCCTATTGTGCTTGACATTTGTATTTCAATACATTACAAACAGATTTATATTTATGCAATAATTTTTTTTAGTAAAGAACTTTTTAAAATTGTTTGAAGTTGCTTTTATTGTTAATCAAAATTATTTGAGTAATCAAATTGATCGAAAAAACAATCAAAACATTAACATGGCACCATATTTACCATCGAAAATGGATGACGTCAGTCATAACAACTTTGATCGTGACGTATCTCAGGAAAGTTGAAATGCTATCGGAATTTTGATAGTTTTAGGCCAAAAAAGTGTATTAGATGTAATTAGTTGGAAAACCCATAACGAGTTGCTTTCTTTTATATCTTAGACATACCATTCCGGGAAAGTACTTTTTCCAAAAACTTCGTATGAAATCGTAAATTGATAATGAATTATTAGGTCTAAATTTGTGGTACTTCACCTACAACTGGCGACGTCACAATATGAATGAAACATTCTAGACGGTACGTTAAACAACCAACAAAATGAATTAAAAAGAAAGTCAATATGAATGAAAAATTCTAGACGGGATGTTAAATAACCAACCTTCCAACCTAATGAATTAAAAAGAAAGATATTAATAACAAGAATTAAGATTATTTTATATTTCAATATTTTTTTAAAACCTTTTCTATATTTTATGAATAAGAAATTCTTCTGATATGGGGACCCGGGTTAAAATAAGTCATCAGTACCCCTTTCTTATCGTAAGAGGCGGCTAAATGGGGCGGTCCACAAACACCGAGACCCCGTGTCACAGCAGGTGTGGCACGATAAAGATCCCTCCTTGCTTAAAGGCCGTAAGTGCCGCCCATAGGCCACATTTTTGCAGTCCTTCACCGGCAATGGTGACGTCTCTATATAAGTGAGAAAATTTCGAGCGAGACATTAAACACTATATAACCAATCAACCGAAAGAATAAAAATATTCCAATACACACTTTCTAACGCATTGACAAATAGATCGACCGATAATAAAGTAATTAGAGTGAAGCATAGTCAGATTTAATGTGAAAAATGCTAGAGGATTTCGAACATCAACAAATGAATTTGAAGGAATGTTTGCAAACAAAGATCGATTATAACAACACCAAAATAAATCGTACCTTTCCCTAACAAGATTCGCAGAGATACAAGTTTCAGTTTCACACAATACATACACCAACACTTTGCACAAGTTACGTCCCTTGTCCGCCACCTTGCAGTTAAAGAATTGCATTTCCCTACATTGTCCGTTGTAATTTTCTGATCTGTTGTTTTGGCATTTGTTATTTTACAGTCATCTACAATAATACCCCAGGGTGGGGCAACCCATAAACTTGTATGAAAAGATAATTTAACTATAATTTAGAGTAGTGTCTTCTTACATTTGGAAGGGTGAATAAAGAAACAAGTTGTTGTCTTTAAACAAGGTCTGCAATACGTGGACTATATGTATGTTTTTCTAACACGTCGGATCCCACGGGTTTTCTCTCCGTTACACTGCATTCTACCCGTGGGAGCATTGATCACACAACGGTCGCAGTAGCTCAGTGGTTAGAGAGCGTTCGCTTCGTAACCGGGAGGTCGAGAGTTCGAGCCCCGCTCGTGCCATGACCGCGTCAAACCTAAGACGAAAAATAGGTAGTGATTGCTCCTTCGCCAAACGCTCCGCAATTAGAAGTGAGAATCACGGGTCTTTCGGATATGACCTTAAAAAACGGAGGTCCTGTGTCACGGAAGGCGTTGGCACCTTAAAGAACCCTCACTGCTACGGCCCTGGGCGCTAAGCATAGATCAAAATTTGTGAAAATTCTCGATGGGACGTAAAACAAACAAACAACCAATGAAAATCATTTTTAAATTAAGTACTCTAAGAACTCTTCTTTGTAGAAGACAATATTTGTTACGTTACATGGCTGCGTTCATAACATGTTAGTGTCATACGTGATAAAGAATAGAAACACTACAGTCTCTGAGAACACAGCTGAAGTATTTGAATTTGAAGAGTTCTTCGGTTTTATGTAGCTTTTGTTTCAACAAAATAAACAGATTACACAAAACAGATATCGATTTAAGAATAAGAATAGGAAAGCTACGAGAAAATAAACATGCTTTGATCAGCACGTTAAATGCGTTGTCAAGGTTTACGGAGAAGTGAGCGACGTCTAACAGGAAATCTGTGAAATGAGGAATTGATACGCCAACACCACGATCTGCTAATAACCCCAAACGACCGTTGACGAAAACGCCGCTGAAGTCGAGGAAAATGATGGATTACAGCCCTTCTCCCCGGTTATCACACACCAAGAAAAGTCAACCCAAACAAGAATACAGAACAAAGATTTTAAAGTCAGGATAACTTGTGATTTTGATTGTACACTACAATGCTAAAATATAACATCAAGAGATGGACTAAATAATTTTAAATAATAACAATTAATATTTCATGACAATGTTATACCGGTTTTAAAAGCTACACAACGCCCTATTGATTTGAGAAAAAATATTTTTGGATACTGAGAATTTTTCAATGTTGAATTTTTCCATGAATAAAATACCATACCTTCTTTTGCAACTTTTTTATTTACTTCGAATTATGCGAATTTACATCATACTTTTTTTTAAAGAATGATTGAATAACAAAACCACTCCTAGGCTGTTACTGTCAAATATTCTGTGTCAAGACACTTTTAATGCAATAAATTTCATACTTAAAGCAATAGTTACAAAATTCTTTTATATAGTTGAATAAAAATGTATTGTCACTTAATTTCATCGTGAAATTTTTAAACCAATTTGTGAAGTTTTTTTAGGAGGGGAAACTGCCTGAATAAGGTAGTGATTTTTATGTATAAAAAACATAACATAAATCCAGGGATTGTTTTTTTTTTTTGACGATAGCATTTTTAGTTACATATTGTATATGCGATATTTTTGTCACACTGACAGATGTATAGAATACAGATCTCGAGTTCAAATTGCATTAATAGTATGAGCATATGTACACACCCAAATTATTCCGAGTGATGAATTCTTGTAGAACAAGAGATCCACAGGCCACAATCTGGTCCTACTACCCACAACAAGAGGTCCACAGGCCACTATCTGGTCTTACTACCCACAACAAGAGGTCCCCAGGCCACAATCTGGTCTTAATACCCACAACAAGAGGTCCACAGGCCACAATCTGGTCCTACTACCCACAACAAGAGGTCCACAGGCCACAATCTGGTCCTACTACCCACAACAAGAGGTCCCCAGGCCACAATCTGGTCCTTGTTTGTTTGTTTGTGTATTGTTTAACGTCCCGCTTGAGAATCTTTCACTCATATGAAAACGTCACCATTGCCTGTAAAGGGCTGCAAAATTTAGGCCTATGCTCGGCGCTTAGCGCCTTTGAGCAGGGCGGGATCTTTTACGTGCCACACCTGCTGTGATGCGGGACCTCGGTTTTTACGGTCGCATCCAAAGGACCGCCCCATTGAGCTGCCTCTTACGACAAGCAAGGGGTGCTGAGGATCTACTCAGCACGGATCCCCTCGGGACCTGCTACTCATCCAAAGATTGTGTACCCTCTTTATCATGATTATTCTTAAGAATTATTTTGAGACCTTATTAACCCACGCAAGTAAGACGGGGTCATGACTTAATGTCATTACACCACGACTGATACTTTTTCTGACACTACGTGACAAGATGGTGATTTAAATCGTTTGTAGGCATTTGTATCTATTGATTTGTAAGGTAAGTGGATGAAGTATCAGATTAATAACCTGCAGACCCCGAGTTTAAATCCCCCCCAGTCTTTCGTTCATATTAATCAGTTTTTCGAAAATCATAATTTTTCTCTTTAGCCAAAATTGCATATTTTCTGCGTTTTTGATCATGACGATGCGAGACAAGACCTTCACAGAGTTGCTGCTAGATGGTAGGGGTCCAATTATTATCATAAATCGATGAATTAAAAATTATCATAATAATTTTGTTTATTTCGATTGCCACGAACTTTCAACTAAGATATTTAATGGAGGTGAATGCTGAGTTCCAACCCTCTGTTCTGTCCTATGTACTCGTTGTAGATGATTTCAAAGCGCGTTTGTTTCCACGGGGCGGCGCTGTCGAGCAGTTTTCCTAGGCGGGTCCGCTGCGCTCCGCACGCCCACGGTCTATCTTATGCACTGTGCGTCCAGTATTTCCTGGATGGGTTGGTGCGTTCAGATCCACAAGTGCCATGCCCAGTGCATATGTAAACACCCTGAAAGGCTTTTCTTGTTATAATCTTTGATTTTACCACTTTTTTGACCGGTCGCGGTAGCTCAGTGGTTAGAGCGTTCGCTTCGTAACCGGGAGGTCATGAGTTCGAGCCCTGCTCATGCCATGGCCGCGTCAAACCGAAGACGAAAAATAGGTAGTGATTGCTCCTTCGCCAAACGTTCGGCATTTACAAGCGAGAATCACGGGTCTTTCGGATATGACCTTAAAACGGAGGTCCCGTGTCACGGTAGGCGTTGGCACGTTAAAGAACCCTCACTGCTACGGCCCTGAGCACTAAGCATAGGTCTAAATTTGTGGTACTTCATCTACAGCTGGTGACGTCTCAATATGAGTGAAAAATTCTCAACGGGACGTAAAGCAAACAAAGAAAACAAATCTTTTTGGCACATACGAAATTTTAGCAAAATTGTACATCCTATGCCTTTAAATCATTTTATGGTGACTTGAAAAACTCTTTCAAGGTGTGGAGAGCCTCGAATTTATTCCCATCCTATCTATTTTCAATAGAAAGGGAAACTTTCAACACTCCTCCTACATTCTCATGTGAAAGTTTGAATCGGTATGCACTATTGTGACCCACACCTGAATGCAGTGTAACGATGAGAAAGCCCATGGCATCCGACGATGGTGTTTCTAACAGAAACTCCATATTCTAAGTTGAAATTAAAAATGTGTTTTAAAATAGAATTTAAAAATTATCTTGAAGCATGTTGGATGATTGATTAAATGTTGTTTAACGCCCCTCTCGAGAATTTTTCACTCATATGAAGACGTCACCATTGCCGGTGAAGGGCTCCAAAATTTAGGCCTATGCGCGGCGCTTGGGTCCTTTGAGCAGGGCGGGATCTTATCATGCCATACCCTGCTGTGACACGGGGCCTCGATTTTTACGGTCTCATCCAAAGTACCGCCCCATTTAGTCGCCTCTTACGACAAGCAAGGGGTACTGAGGAAGAATGCTGGTGTTTCATTTCGAGTCTGATTGCTAGAACTATAATGATTCATAGGCCTGGTGGATATGAAATATTTGTAGCCTTGACTTTCACTCTCAGAATTAAGAGTCATCCTTGTATTTGATTTGGACCTTAAAGTTAAAACTTTCAACGTAGGACACAATCTGGTCTAAATAATTACGTTTGTGTTTCATACATGTACCAATTCAAGGATATAAATCTGGCAAATGATACTAATATTGTGTTCACAAGTTTGAATATCGCTTTTTCATTTCAAAAGTTCAGTGCAACCTCATAAATGATGCTCATTTTGAACAACAATATATTACTTCCTTTCTGTGGTGAATATCTTGTACCTATGTACAAATGAATAAATTAGACGCTGTAACACCAATTGTTTTTCATTAAGAACATTAAAAACTGTTTTTCACAAACCGCAGAGAAAATCTTTTTTTACATTGACAAAATTGCAGATTCCAATAAACATGTAACTGTGCATTCAAAAGTTGACTTTTCTCCTCATTTGTACGGCCACGTGCTATCCCGTTAGATCGTATCCAGATCGTCAAGATCCGGTGCAATCGGATCATCGTTCAGTCGAAAAGACCACGATCGATGTTCTGACTGACTCCGGTTTAAACGCACACTTGTGCATGCGCAAGCTGGCTTTCCCTATAACATACGGTTTAACCTCGCTTATGTTTTCTGCGTGGACCTGAGGGTCCACGCAACTTAGCTTTTCACACATTGACCTTTGGCTGACTCCGAAAAGGGACGTAACTCCCGGCTAAATTAATAATGCCTCTGAACATTATAAGCGATCTCAAGGTCACAATATAATATTTAAGTACCGTAGAGCATATTATATACATGTATTATATGTACATGTATTAGTATATCAAAAGAACCATGGGACCGGTCGCGGTAGCGTTCGCTTCGTAACCGGAATACTTTCGGAAGGTCGGTGATCTCTTCCCAGGTACATTGTATCTGAGATCTCTCTTTTACCAATAAAAAAAACCTGGATGCCACCAGATAACTGAAAGATTGTTGAGTGTGGCGGAAAACAACAAACAATCACAATCGTAAGCGGGAGGTCGTGAGTTCTAGCCCCCCTCGTGCCATGGCTGCGTCAAACCTGAGACGTTAACACAAATAGTGATTGCTCCTTCGACAAAGCTCAGCATTTACAAGTCAGAATCACGGGTCTTTCGGATATGACCTTAAAAACGGGGATTCCGTGTCGCGGCAGGCGTTTGCACGTTAAAAAACCCGCACTGCTACGGCCCTGAGCGCTAAGCATAGGTCTACATTTGTGGTACTTCACCTACAGCTGGTGACGTCTCAATATGAGTGCAAAATTCTCCACAGAATAAAAAAAATCAATCAATCCAAAAAATCGGTCGTGGATAGAGCGTTCGCTTCGTAACCAAAAGGTCGTGAGTTCGAGTCCCTCTCGTGCAATGCCCACATCAAATATAACCTATTCTAACCCGGATCCCCTCGGGATGATAAATGTACTGTATTTCAACAATACTTCAATCTTAAACAATATTGATTTGTTTGTTTGTTTTACGTCTCGTCGCTTACAAGACCTCCGTTTTTAAGGTCATATCCGAAAGACCCGTGATTCTCATTTCTAAATGCCGAGCGTTTGGAGAAGGAGTAATCACTACCTATTTTTCGTCTTAGGTTTGACGCGGCCATGGCACGAGCGGGCTCGAACTCACGACCTCCCGGTTACGAAGCGAACGCTCTACCACTGAGCTATCGCGACCGTACTGTATGAACACCAAAGCCAAAAAGTTTCCCTTTCCCTTCAGTGTTGTGTTTTGGAAATAGGCCTAAACAAATCATTACAGCGTTTGCTGAGACTTGGTGTTTTAAAAAAGAAAATACTATTCCTATTGTAACGTATTGTGGAAAAAATGATATAGTATAAAAATATGAAGTTATGGGATTTATACACTTGTGTAGTACTTTTTTTTCTAAAGCTCTACATTTATAATTGAAAAACACAAATTCCCTCTGCAACAAAGTAGAAAACAGTGAAATACACTATGTGTTTTCATCTGATCATCTACCGCTGCTGTTCTGTTCAGTTGCACAAAAAAATCCTTGATATTCCTACATTCTGTCATCTACTCCTCCCCAACGAAAGCCTTAATTGTAATCAGATTGTCAACATCTGAACAAAACAACAGCTTAATGCTGAAAATCTTTAGTGGTCATAAAATAAGTACAGTAACATGCAGATTATAATGCATACTTATTTCTTTAACATCTTACCTGGTTCTGACAGAAATTCTACAGAGTGGTCATACAATCTGCAATTATTTCCATACTGTTGATCAGCTGCTAGGTGCAATATTATTGTTATATCCGCAAGGGAACTATAACATATGTATATTTATTCCTGATTGGATGACCAGCTGAGTATTTCATAAGCGACTGGTCATCTGGTATGATTGTTATTGATCTGCGAGATATTTTAGTTAATTAACCACACTATGAAGGGTTATATATATATATATATATATATATATATATATATATATATATATAGTGTGTGTGTGTGTGTGTGTGTGTGTGTGTATATGTGTGTGTGTGTATATATGTGTGTGTGTGTGTATATATGTGTGTGTGTGTGTGTGTGTGTGTGTGTGTGTATATATATGTGTGTGTGTGTGTGTGTGTGTATATATGTGTGTGTGTGTGTGTGTGTATGTGTGTGTGTGTGTGTATATATATGTGTGTGTGTGTGTGTGTGTGTAATTAATGCCGGGCTAACAAACTGTAACAGTGAACCTATTTCTTCTTCGACAACAACTGGTTACATAAACTATTTCTAACTTTCAGGACGAAATCAAAATGAAATGATGTGTTGGTTTTGGAATTACGATAGAGATAAAGGATAATTATGACAAGTGCTCTGAAAATCTATAGATATAAAATGTACCGCAGATTAGAAAATATTGAGGAGACGTCTGAAGATGTGATAAGTAGTACAAAATCATATGATACAGTACAGTGTATTCTGAAATTTTATAGGTTTAAACCAAATGGCCCATGGGCCACGTCGTTCAAATGAGTCAACTTGGCCCTGTTCGGCTTTTGCGATTTTTAAAAGATATTTTGCAATCTTTACTCCCATTGTGACAGTACAAATATTAATTTTCAATATATATTTATTCCTTTTATTTGTTACTTATGAAATTAAAATCTAATTTCCATTTACCAAAGTTGACCAACATTTGGATTGAGTTCGCTGAGTAAAGTCTAATTCTGGTTTCTCATTGGTCCTTTCATTTTATTGGTCACTTTTCGTCATCCACTAATAGAGTTTCACTTTAAGTATAAAGTTACCAGGTTTTATAGTTAAATCAGAGAGTAATACGATTTGGAAGAGTTATACTGATCTGGGACTTCATCTTCATCTTATGGCATGTAAATTCTATATTAAAATTATATTTCATAACCATGTAAGAATTGATGTATGTTATAATTTTGATTGCAAGGCTTATATTTTAATGTATTTTTACAGTCAAAATTGCAATGATTATTTGTGTCTGTAAGATCTTAATATGAATTGTTTACTGAACTCGTACATATTTTTGATAAAGTATACCGCTCCGTGAATTGTATTATACATGACTTTATGTAATTGTGATTATAACTTTGGTAATATTTCTCTAGAACTTATATGTTTCTTTGTTATTAACCGGTCGCGGTAGCTCAGTGATTAGAGCGTTCGATTCGTAACCGGGACCGGTCGCGGTAGCTCAGTGGTTAGAGCGTTCGATTCGTAACCGGGACCGGTCGCGGTAGCTCAGTGGTTAAAGCGTTCGCTTCGTAACCGGGACCGGTCGCGGTAGGTCAGTGATTAGAGCGTTCGCTTCGTAACTGGGAGGTCGTGAGTTCGAGCCCCGCTCGTGCCATGGCCGCGTCATACCTAAGACGAAAAATAGGTAGTGATTGCTCCTTCGCCAAACGCTCGGCATTTAGAAGCGAGAATCACGGGTCTTTCGGATATGACCTTAAAAACGGAGGTCCCGTGTCACGGTAGGCATAAGCACGTTAAAGAACCCTCACTGCTACGGACCTGAGCGCTAAGCATAGGTCTAAATTTGTGGTACTTCACCTACAGCTGGTGACGCCTCCATATGAGTGAAAAATTCTTGACGGGACGTAAAACAAACAAATAATCAATCAAACAATCTTTGTTATTATAGGTCAATCCCTTTGAATATCTTAATAAAACTATAAAATAACCAACATCAGCTTTAATACTGCTCAGTTACATCATGAAAAATTTAGACTCAACCTAGCACCATAGGATCACGATATAACCATGATACAATCTTTGCTCTCTCTCTCTCTCTCTCTCTCTCCTGTTCAATCAAGGTATACAGGTATTCAGTTATGTGGTTTCCAAAGAAATCTTTGATGGAGAACTATGGCGGATAAGGTGAGAAATGTGTACGTATTTATTAATTCACGTCAACTTTAAATTCGCCGGATTTATTTGACAATTCTGACAGATTCTGAATATATGTCTATGACGTATTCTGACATTTTCCATTAATATGAGAAGAGAAAAGATCCAGCATGGTCATCCACATTAGAAACTATACGCAAGCCGCCATTTCTATGTGAAGTTGAGCCCTCACATAATCTACGACAATGAGACAACGAAAAAAAGTTTCATTTAATTGATATTTGAAATATATGTTCCCATATTGCCAGAAGGGTCAAATAAATACCGTCAAATGTGTATTTTCTGCGGTTGGAAATTTTCGTCGTCGGCGTTTCCAATTTCTGTATTTGCATCATACTTATCTATACTTATATGTATCGATATAATATTTGTGCTTCAATGTAATTTTTGCGAATTTTTTCAATCCGCAATAACTGAACAATAGTAGATAATACACGTTATACGGTATTCAAGAGAGACATAGATTGGTTACTTTTTTGTTTTATGTCCCATCTGGCATCAAGAATTTTTACTCATATTGAGACGTTGCCCGCCGTAAGTGAACTACCACAAATTTAGACCTACTAGTATGCTTAGCGCACAGAGTCATAGCAGTGAGGGTTCTTTAACGTGCCAACGCCTACCGTGACACGGGACCTCCGTTTTTAAGGTCATATCCGAAAGACCCGTGATTCTCACTTCTAAATGCCGAGCGTTTGGCGCAGCAGCAATCACTACCTCTCTTAGGTTGGACGCGGCCATGGCAAGAGCGGAGCTCGAACTCACGACCTCCTGGTTACGAAGCGAACACTTTTCACGATCCAAGAGAGGACAGGTAAAGCATACAGTATACACAGTTGTATATAAACATTTATGGTCTTTCGATGTTGTAAAATATGAGCAATATATTCTTGAGATATTGAAATTACTCACTGTGCACTGTAGATGCATGGAATTTAAATGAACATAATAATGACGTGACGGGTCCAGTCCGTGTTTCGAAACTATGCTAAATTTACATTGATATATCCAAAGAATAATTATTAATAATTTTTTCATAGTTGCGATAAAAATAATTATAGCTGTTATTATTTTCATAATTTTATTATTCATAAATCAACACATGTAAACTTCATTCCGTTATTCTAAATGACGTGAAATTATTTTCCTGACAAACAATGAAATGGATTTGGCACAAGATAAAGCCTTAGATAACTTTCTCCTAATACGATAATATACAGAGTTGTCATACAATATGAATAATCTACATCAATTGTAAAGGAATATAATTTGTAGTTGACAGAGTATAGAGGTAGTACCATTATATATTACACTTTTTAAAAAACAATTTTACAGGTTCATATTTTAAAATCTATCTTGTTCGTCATCTTCACCTTTTCATAGAAAGCCCAAATCTATATTAATGCCTATGCACAATAAAATAGTGTGTAAAAATATAATTTTTATCATAAAGTGTCAAACTGTGTTCTCAAATTTATCTTTGCCATGCCCTTGAACACATTTATGCATCGACATTAAGAATATAGAAATGTAAAACATATGGGCATATAAGTCACATTTTTAAAGATGTACATTCTTTTTATTCCATTTATAACCTACCATGACCTTATGACAAATGAAAATTCATATTTGCAAATATCAAATCAATTTAATTCCAGTGCCTTGATGAGTTTATTCCAATCACAGTCACCCACAGCATCTAGGTATGTTATAGTTTTAAGGCTCTGGTGCATCCCATTGACGGTACGACAAATTGGGATCACAATATTTTCATGTTTTCCATCCGTCATTCTCTGGACAGCATGAGCCAACTCGTAGCTACATTCAGGGTAATTTTCAAACTCGTGGCGTAGAATGACAAGTATCTTTGGACAATTCTGAATAAAGGTTACACGTTCAAAAACCTCGTTGGAGCCAGGCATTGTGTCTCTCTCCGCCACTGCCCCTTTATATCCATACGAGACTTCAAGTGTTTGCAATAACACATGACAAACCCAGTCTCTGTCAGGTGGAGAAAAGATAACGTAGAAATCGTAAGGATATCGCAAACTTCGAGGTTTATCAGGCGGTATGGGAAAAGCTGAAAGTTGTCTAGTATATCCGACCTGCGCCTTGCATTTCGGGCAGAGATTGACTTTCTTGGTGTTTTCACTTTTCTTCATTTCCTCCCGACATTGAAAACATCTCACATTTTTCTCCACCATGTCATTCCATTTTTCAATATTTCCTGTTTCTACCATTGATGTGATCAGTTCGTCAATACTTTTCCCATTGATATGGAAAGATGAATCATACCTATGATGCTTAAAGTAAGCAGTCAACATGGTCATTTCTCCTTCAAAATCCTTAATAAAGGTTTTGGTTTCATTTGTTAGCTGTCCATGTTTTCTTGTTGCCACGTCATAGAAGTAGGCCATTTCATGCAGTAATTTGTTCTCTTCCTCTTGATTATTAACATCTGATTCGGCACATGTTTTGTAGAACTGAAGAAGCGTTTCAAACAAATGACAAAAACTCAACGTTGCTTTGTTAGCAGTGTCCACTTCCATTGCTCTCTTAAAACATTCAATAGCTTCTCTCACCTCTCCTATTTCACGCAAGAATCTTCCATGTGCACGATATATTTCTGGTCTTCTCTCCTGACCAAGGCTTTGAACTGCTCGAACAAAGTTATCGGAAGCATTCAAAAGGTACTCTTCTGCCATTACTTTATCTGTGTCCTTGCATGATTTGTATTTGACTTGATAGGCTTTGGCCAATTCACAAAGTTCTTTTGGAGTCGCATGCCACGAACAAGCTTTTTCCCAGTCCTCAATGGCCTCATCAATTCTCTTTAATTTGAATAAAACATCAGCTCTTAAAATCCAAGAAAACCAATTTCCTTGTCCATTGTCAATGTCCAAAGATTGGTTAAGTTTCGATAAAGCCTCTTCGTATCTTGAATTTGATTTCAGGAATATGGCGTAACGATTTAATAGTTCTGTGGGTGGTTTAAATTCTTTGCTGCCTCCAAGAGAACTCCTGCCATACTCAAGTCCTTTTGTGAAACATTGTTCGGGATTTTCTAAATATTGATACAGCTCCAGTTCCTTTAAACAGCCTATGATGTCACTATCCATTTGCTCTATGGTTTTTGTTATACATTTTCCAGCATCATTCTTAAGGACTCCTCTTCTAGACAGAAAAAGACCAAGAAAGGTCCATGCTATGGGTATAAATTCTTTAATAATGCATATTTCTATCTTATCATGCATTCTAGTAACATCTACTAATGCTTCAACACCTTTAGTGTAAAATTCATTTGCAATACTTTCCGTCCCTTTTCGCCTTGGACATTGACTAAAAAGACGATAGTACGTCTGACCAAGCCAAAACTGAATCTCCATAACATCTTGTGGTCGCTCACTTTCTGTTAATTTTCTCAAACTTTGAACAAATAATTCCTTTGGTAAACTATTTCTTTCCATTATATCCTTCTCTAAATGGCAATCAAAAATTAATGCAAATCCCTGCTCTGCCAAAGCTATACCTTGTCTTCCAGTGTCGGCTGCTGTACTTTGAACTGAATATTGTGAAGCCTTGGAATTCTGTTTCATCCTCCGATACACAAATGCTAAATTTGCCGTTGCAGTTAAAGAATTTGAATCAATATTCAGAATTTCGTTGAAAATTTGCACAGCTTTAGAGAATTGACTGTTGTAAAAATAGAAAACACCCAACAAGTTTCGAGCAGCTTGACGTGTAAATCCGTCTGGAAAATCACGAATGAGCTTCTTCGTAACTTCGATCCTATGCTTCAGTTGCTGGGATTGAGGAAATTGTGACGCGTTTAGAGATATATGAAAGAGACCTGGCCTTTCTTCATATTTCACACAGATGTCCCTTGAACTTCTATCCACTGGAAATTCAAAATTACACATAAGAGTAAGGAACCTCACCTACCAAAATTTGTGTACAAAAATGAACGAAAATGATACACTGATTTATTAGCCAATACCAATTACCTTACAAACTAATACCTATCGCATTTTTCGACCTTACAGATACATAAAGTCAACCATGTCAGTATTACTACATAATAGTTTTTCATTTGATATATCATTTCATAGAAGAAATTCAGTAAAGTTTGTGGCAATATGCTCAATACGTATGTCTTGGAGTAAGTATTTTCTAAAATCTACTTTATTTCCAGCATATGATCAACTAAGCCACACCCTGGGGCCTGAACCCATGTGTCCTAAATTTCACGTTGCTCATCGTAGTAATTGAAAATGTTTTTTAATAGGTTTGTACTCGATGATATCTGTGACCTACATATTTCTAGACCTTCGACGTGTGTCACACCAATAGAGATAGAGAGGTGACACAATACTTGCTTTGCTGTCAAGATTACATAACTGTCACTCATGAATGTCCTAGAAACTTCATTTTTAATATAAATACAGTGTGAATTTTGTGATATTACACTCTGAGAGACAAGCACTTGAAGCACTGGTGATTGATTAGATTTTAGATATATCTAGGGAGTTATAGGAATTACTTTGATTTGAAGTTGACAGCTGATTTGTGACAGTTTTGTGTATGAATTCAGTCGGCAATCAAACCCAATACAGGCACTCTTACTGTATACCTATCATAAGGTAGTATTTTGTTATTGTTATATTTTTTCTTTAAATAATTGTAAATAAATCTGGTTACTTTTCTAATTGTCTTTGTGATTAAATTCTGCTGCTCACAAGGTTTGTTCTGACCCATAACTAAAGGTTTGCCTTGATTTCCAGAAGTATGAAAGGTTTCCTAAATTATATTGCATTTTCAACATTTATCAACTAAACTTGACCTTAGGGATTATAAATTTCACATTGCTTATTATAATCATGCAAAGCATATGACTGGAGTAAGATCTTCTAAAATATATTGCACTTTCAACATATGATCAACTAAGTCAGCCCCTGGGATCTAAATGCAGGGATCACAAGTTTCATAATCATACATACAGTTTGCTTCATGTCCAGCAAAAATTATATCACATTTTCAATACATAAAGTACATGTACCTGTTACCTGAACCCTGGGGTCATTTTGGTAGAGGGCTTGATGCTCATTATAATCATGCAAATATTGTGTCTCCTTCATCACCAAAGTAAGATATAATGCGTTTTCAATATATGGCCAATTTAGCCCTACTATCGGGCCAGGAACCCAGGATCATTACTTTCAGGCTCAATGCTCATTATAGTCAAGCAAAAATTGCCTTCTTGACATCAAGAAAAAGAGGTTTTTAAGATTTCATGCATTTTTTTTATACATATGATCAACTTGGCTCCATCCTGGGACATGAACCCTGAATCCAGGGGTCACAAATTTCCAAGTTCTGGTATAGCACTCATTGTTTATTATAATCATGCTAACATTTTGACTGCTTAATGAATAAAGTAAAGATGTTTTTCCATGATATAATGTATTCTTTATGTACGACCAACATGGCCCCTCCCTGTGAAATAGTTGGTTGTATATTGTTGAATGTCGAACCCTGAACCCATTGGTCATAAATTTCACAGTTTTGGTAAAGGGTCCATTGCATATTATCATCATAGTCAATAGTTTGACTGCTTGATGTCCAGGAATGAAAAAGATTTTTAATGATTACATAATCTTGATAGATTTGGTCACACTCTTCAGGTCCCAGAAAGTAGAGACCAGATTGATTGATTAATTATTTATTGCTTTCCGCCACACTCAACAATTTTTCAGTTATCAGGTGGCGTCTAGTTTTTGTTGGTGGAGGAGAGAACCCAGATACAATGTACCTGGGAAGAGACCACCGACCTTCCGCAAGTAAACTGGCAAACTTGCTCACATAATGCCGCGGCCGAGATTCGAACACGCACCGACAGAGGTGAGAGGCTTTGTGATTTTGAGCCCGATGCTCTAACCACTCGGCCACGGAGGCCCCCTAGAGACCAGAAGATTTACAATTTTTGTTCCCCTTGACCAAATGATGCTATACATCTAGATTGGTTGGAATTGGTTCAGCAGCTCCAGAGAAGATTCTGAAATTGTTCAAAAGTATATGACTGATAGACTAACAGCACACAACGAAAACCGATACCAAAAGGTCATCTGAGTGATTCAATAGAAAAAGTAGACTTAACCCTTTAAAAATCCTACTTTTAAATTCAAGTTCGTATGAACATAGAATGTTGTCACTCATATCAAACAACAGTTCCAAGGGTTATAGCAATTTCTTGTGTCACCTTGCTTTTGAAGAGATGACACAAAAGCATTAGAATCCTAATTGTTGTCTCATACCAAGGCAATGCATGTACAGTAGAATTTTTAGAATTATATTTTAACAAATGGTATATCAATTTTTGTCTCCCGTAATCGGAGATTTGTTGTCAACAAAAACTTTAACCTTGCCCATAAATTTTGAATGGATGGTGATAGGGATTTCATATTTCACATGTTTATTCCTTGTTATAAGATCTTTCTTATGGTACCAAATTTGTTTACTTTGTTACCTTGACCATGGAATTTGACCTACTTTTGAAAAACTATAACCTAGGCCATCACTTTTGAAATGTTAATGACAGGGCTTTCACATTTCACAGGTGTTATTTCTTTTGGCATGACCTTTCTTTGGGTACCAAAATCTTTTTACATGTACCTCATAACCATGACCTTGGAGTCTGACCTACTTTTCAAACAAATGAACCTAAACCATAACTTTTGATTGATTAGTGATAAGACTATCATATTTCACATGTGTTTTTCTTTTGATAACATCTTTCTTTTGGTACCGAAGTTTTTGATCTGATGACCTTGGAGTTTGACCTACTTTTGAAAAAGTTTAACCTTGTCCATAACTTTTGATCATTAGTGATAGAGGGTTCATATTTTATATGTGTATTTCTTGTGATCAAACCTTTCTTTGAGTACTATAATTACTTTATTGCTATGTGGTGGCATCAGTGTTTCACAAACACATCTCATTGGTACTGGAAAGAATACAATGAAAGATTCTTATTGATTAATGCTGCTTCACATGATCTGGTCCCTGGATTCATGATTCACAGAATCTTGAAACCTTCATTTAATCTGGCAAATTGTTTTGTTGTTCAAAAAAAATGTGACCCTGCTTACTCCATATAAAGACGACTTTTATTCTCATAGTTTCCTATTTTATCTATAGTAAATGACTAAATGTTAAATCCTTATTATGATCTCACACTGGCCCAGGGGTTGTGGTTTGCAAATTGCCTTGTTCTTGAAAAAAAAAATAAAAAAAGCTACTCTGCTGTGGCTCTATATCAAGGTTACTTTTATAAATTATCCCATTTTAACATATTTTCCTAGATATCTATAATAAATATTTACTCCCTACCAACACATTGGGGTGCCTCCGTGGCCGAGTGGTTAGAGCATCGCTTTGAGCTATAACAAATGACTCGGTGGTTTTGGAGAATTAAATCTACTTCACATTAAGATTCTTACATACTTCTTTGACAAATTGCAATCTGCAATTCTTCAGAAAAAGATTTTGAAACATCCTCCATAAATGTAGAAATTCACAACTCTCCTGTTGCATACTCCACATAATTCTTGCCTCAATGAGGAATGTTATTTGATCAAACCTAGAAGCGACATTGCTTGAGAATGCTTGTATTTTACCAGTACCTTGGCAAATTAGTGAAAGAGACTTGCAGAATTTACTTTTCAGACAGGCAGTCACTGAGGTTATCAGATAAACATTTCATGTTGTCCATTCTTGTTGGCTCTCAGTTATATTCGATGACATTTATCCCATCACAAAACACAGGAGTAGGACACTATTCTCAACAAAGCAGCACAATGAGGAATGTCAAATGAGCTTAATTTTTGCCATTCCTTATCTATTGTCTGTCTTGCTTGAAGGTTATTGAGAAAAATATTTTAAAAAGGTTACAACTTACTTCTACTCTTTTCTGTTTACCTCCCCTTTGTGGGTATTCACTATACAGTGTAATGGGAAGATGAAAAATGTGTAAAGTTCACACGATGACAGACAGGCAACAGATTTTGAAATACTTGATCTTTCAACCTAAGTGAGTTTAAAAAAAGGAAGTTGGCAAGTGTTTACTAAATAATTTATTTAGACAAGATATGGTTATTTTGAGCACATTTTAAAAATTGTTTGAAAGCTGATTAGTATTTTATAACAAAATATTTCATAATTACAGAATGATAATTTCATAATTGTGAACAAAATACCTTCATTATTCTGATCAAATATCTCAGAATTACAATGTAATAATGTCATAGTCTGATGATTATGATAATAATCTCATTATTAAGGTAAACTATCTCAAAAATATAAAATTAATTTCTAATAATTACCAGAAAAGATTTTGTTAGTACAATTTATCAATATATGAAAAGAGCAATCAGCATTTGTATTCATGCATATCCTAAAATTTGTTCATCACGGCAATTAGAAATTACATTTAGTCCAAGCATATTCACTCAATGGTGTGGGTAATTTTTTGTGGACATAGATTAATTGATTCATGAACGCATATATACTGACAGAAATGAGAGTTTCTAAAGTACTTTTATTGGTGGTGCATAAAACAGGTCTTTGGTACCTTTCATACATGTGCATAATAGTATGAATAATGTTGTAATCACCAAAATAATAATAAAAATAATACTAAAAAGACTACACCACTTGTGTTTTCTTGTGTATACTTGACATGCCATGGTTGTTTCTAAAATGCCTGCATATAAATTTTTCTTGTTTTCATAATTGTTAGTATTCTAGGAGTATAAAAAACATGGAAACTATGGGCAGTTTGTATTATAAGGGAAACTAATTATTCAGAAATATCCCATGTATCCACTCTCTACTGTTTTTTTTATGGTGGCTGATTTGTGCCATTTACGATTTGTCGTCTTTTCGAGGCGAAAAGACGACAAAACGAAAGGACGACAATACGATAATTAGCTACTTTTCGCCCCGAAATAACGAAAAGACGACAGAAGATAGGCGAAAAGACGACAAATTAAACCCGCTAAATTAGCGATGTTATTTGTCATCTTTTCACTTTGCTCTTTGCCGTCTTTTCGCCCCGAAAAGATGACAAAACAATAAACAGCGACTTTTCGCTCCGAAACAACAAAAAGGCTACGAAAAGAAAAGTTGAAAAGACGACAAACAAAACCCGCAAATTAGCGACCTTATTTGTCATCTTTTTGTTTGGCGTTTTCTCGTCTTTTTGAGGCTTACAGACGACAAAACAAAAAGACAATTACCGATTTTTTGCCCCGAAATGACGAAAAGTCAAAAAGACGACAAAATGATAATTAGAGACTGTACCATGTCAATGACGTGAAATAGACGCGGATAAATTATTTGCCATTTACATACTGATAGAATAGAATACACAAAGAGCAGCGGATGTATAAAACGCATTCAATTCCTGCAAAATACAAGATATGCACGTGCACATAGCATGCTTGCCTCGGACAGCTATTACCTGGAATCGGAGATGCGCATTTACAAAAATGTTAGATTGCGCTTTATTCTGATATATAATAAAACTCCATTTGCATCTCGAAAGTTACAATACGCTGTGATTCCATTATACACAGGCTGCAACACAAATCATCCATGCCTGTCAGGACGTCTGCAATCGGGAGATGTCAAAGCTGTATTGAATGCTTGACTGCTCGGGGATTTTGCAGTTTATAGAAATAAAAAATATGATCATGCATGTACACTGTACATCTGTTTAGATTTACTACATCCACAATTCAGAATTTATAGATGATTACATACAAACATGACTGACATCTGGGTGAAAATACGGGTATTGTATGCGCAATGCAAGTGGAATGCGCAAGTGGAAACTTACAATCGATTGATTGGCACCCCCCCCCCCCCCATTTTTAAAGTAGTAGCAAAGGGAAGTTGATGTGTGCAGTGCGGAATTATAGAATACGTATAATGAACGACGACACCCCCCCCCCCCCCCACTTATAATTTAGGATTTTGAAGCTTGGGCAGAAGTATCCCAAATCCATTTTCCTTGTCTGAAAAGAATTTCAATGCAAGTGTGAAGTGTACTCCGGCTGCCCCCTCCTCTAACCTTATAAAACAATGCTACGTACATGTACCTCTATATCTCCATATCAAGAAATGAATTGTTATACTTAGTTTCCTGCAATTTGATAGACTGTTAGTACTTTACAATCGAATATATTTTGTGTCCAAACCCAAACCAATATTTTTTTTTATTTCTAATGATAGATTCAAATATAAGCACCGATGTTACTCTTGTGTTTCCTTATTGTCAACCCAAACTTTTAAAATAGTTGAAATCAATGAATGCTTGTAAGCTAATACTTAACCAGTGATCAATTTTCTTTCCTTCTGTGAAATGACAAATTGTATATCGAAGTATGACAACAATTTCTCTCTCTCTCTCTCTCTCTCTCTCTCTCTCTCTCTCTCTGTGGCAAATAAATGTGATTCCCGAAGAGACACCACTATACTGTCGACTTATATTCCTATTTTTTGTATGGTTTCTTTCTTCCTTCCTTTCTTTCCTTTGGATTGCGCATGGCGTACCCTATTTTCATCCAGATGTACATTTTCGATTATCAGTCATGTTTGTATGTAATCATCTATAAATTTTGAACTGTGTATATAGTACATCCTAGTGATGGGACATTTGTTGATTTTCATAATCGATCATCAGTTCGAATCGGTTGCTGTTTCCGATGCGATTTTACCGATTATAATCGGAAGACATTTTTATCTTAAAAAGCATAATCTTACAAAGTATTTCATGATTTTTTTTTTTCATTTACATATGTATATTTACATATTTACACACACATATACAATTATATGTAAAGATATATTTGTTCAGAAGTTCATAGCAATCTTTGTTGTTTATATGCAGCATTCTTTTAAACTTACATCAATTATGCATTCTTAATGACCATGTAGTGAGTGACAACATGGCAAGAATTCCATCATCATCAAAAGCAAGTTTTAATGACTTGCCTAAATGGTCTAGTGCACTAGTCAAAGACTGTTGAGAGATTTGGTTCTGCAAGTTCTGAATTCAACGCCTGGAAGGGGCAGAAGTGGGTATCCAAATCTAGTGAATTTTTCTGTGTTATATATTAAATAAATCATAACTTATGTATATTTAGGAGTTCATATTGCAGTTCTTGGGCTTTGTAGAAGTGAACATGGGCTAATACCAGAATGCATTTCATAAGAAGCGTATATGCATCCGATGATCAATTATGGAAAAAAATAACCGATCATAAAATCGGTAGCTTTTTTCCTCGAAAATCGATGTTTTCTAATGATCGGTGCAACACTATTCAATCCACACAGATGTACAGTGTACATGTGTGATCAGCTTCTTGATTTCTTTAAATTTCAGAAACCTAGAGCAGTCAAGCATTTAATACAGTTTTGATATCTCCCGATTGCAGAATTCCTGATGCGCACGGGTGATTTGTGTCGCAGTCTGTATAATGGAATCACAGCGTATTGTAACTGTTGGGTTACAAATGGAGTTAATTGTGTATCAGAATAAAGCGCAATCTAACATTTTTGTAAGTGCACATCTCAGGTACCAGGTAATAGCTGTCCGAGGCAAGCATGCTATGTGCACGTGCATATCTTATATTTTGCAAGAATTGAATGCGTTTTATACATCCGCTGTTCTTTGTGTTTCCATTCTATCAGTGTGTAATTGGCAAATGATTTATCCGCGTTTATTTCATGTTATTGACATGGACGAGTCTCTACTTTTCATTTTGTCGCCTTTTCGTTTTGTAGTTTTTTCGGGACAAAAGGACGACAAAACGCTAAGCGGAAAGACGACAAATAAGGTCTTAATTTGAGGTCTTTTGTTGTCTTTTCGTTTTATCGTCTTTTCGATGCTGCTGGGCGAAAAGCCGCTAATTATCGTTTTGTCGTCTTTTCACCTCGAAAAGATGTCAAAACACCAAGCGAAAAGATCACAAATAAAGTTGCTAATTTGCGGGTTTTGTCTTGTCTACGAAACGATTTTTCGTTTTGTTGTCTTTTCGTTATTTCAGGCCGAAAAGTCGCTGTTTATCGTTTAACAAGAAACGCAACGCGAAAAAGACTTTTAAAGAGTCGAAAAGACGACAAATTGTAAAATGGCACAAATCACCCTCCATAGTTTGTCAATATCCACAAAATACACCTAATATTGTTATGAGGAAACACACAGCACACACCTATCATCTCGTCCCAACGAAGAAATAAGTTTTAGATACCTAATCGGCTTTCGTACAATTAAACCAGCCTTTTGGCTTGTTTCTCAATTTCTAATATATTTTGTTTGTTTATACATACTTGTAAATATATATATCATACTTGTAAATATATATATCAGAATAAATACTGTTTAAACTAAACCACCATGATAAAATCAAACTTTCTTGATATAGATCTAGAATATTATCAAAATGAAGAAAGAAGTTTACTTACTTTTGAAATAAGGTGACTTAATCACAATATTCTAATTTTGTGACGTCTGTAAAACAAACCATATAGCCATAGCACGAACTTGACCTCATCATCGCTGGCATGAACATCAACTTTCGGTTTCACAATTGACGCATGTGTTACAGGGAAAATAAGGTGGCTCGTTAGATCAAAATTTTTGTTAAAACAACTCCAATGAAGTGCGATTTATGTTGCGAAGTGGTTAGCATTATCGTTATGAAACCGGGTGGAAAATGAAGTAAACACCGGTCCTGTGGGTTATTCTCTTTATTGTGCGATGTAACAATGTAGACACATAAATATATATATTTATGTAGAAGTAGATGTAGATGTAGATCCTGAAATAACATAGGAGTTTTAAACACAAGAACAATAACTCTGTATCAAAACTATGCAAACAAGGTCTTTGCCAAAATATTAAAATATGAGGTAAAATATATAGAAATTACACATTATAATAATTTCCTAAATCAATAACCTTTCCCATAAGCTTATAGAGATAAACTTATCAAAATAAATAGTTCCTGATTAACTCAAACTGAATATATTTCGTATAATAGAAAAGTCATGCAAAACTGCATAAGTTGAACAAAAAGAAATCTGGCTATATATACTTTTAACATCATGTAAGTGAAACACTTCATTTATAATAAAAATTAACCCTTCTACAATTAATCTTACCTCCCATGAGGTGCAAAGGTCCTATCAGTGCTCCTACTCTATGTTCTAAATGTAATTAAAATAATACATCTAATATGTACATGTATAGTTTACTGTGTTAATGAATATATCCTCTAATTAAATACTTTAAACAGTAATGTATTTAATTTCTCCTCTAAAAGTAAAACAATTAATTTGAATCTAATTAATATCATAGCATTCGTACTAATTTACAAAGATCAGCCACTCCCTAGCTCATACATACTCTATCATTCATGCAATCACTCAAAACTTAAAATAAATAGTGCATAATCAGTATAACACTAACCTGCTGGGTAAATAAAATCATTCAAAAAAAAAAATCCAATCACTTGAAGAAAAAAATATGCACAAGGAATTTACACCGCTTCGGTATGAAACAGAAAACTAGTCCTCAATGGAAAATTTCCCTCCAAAAAAAAATATATATTATGTGACAAAACTAGCGTGACCAGTCTATAAATAGTAACATAATTACTTTAAACAAGAAAAACCTGTCTTGTATGGTCAGCAATAAAATTCAATAGGTTATGAAGTAATAAGACCAACAAGTAGCAAGTAATTGTGAATAAAATTTAATTCTCATGTTTCAGATTCTGCAATTAAATTGAAATGAAAATTTATTCAAAAGAATGAAAGTTAAAAAATGAAATATTTAAAACATGTAAAATTTCACTCTATCACAGTTATAGTACTTAATGTTATATCTTTATCATTCCGGAAAAAAATCACAAAAAATTGAGAGCTTGCATCACTCTTTCGATGGTGAAACCATGCTTCATATCAGGTACTTTTTAAAACGAGTCATTGAAAAAAAAAATTAAGTATGATGAACCATCTTTAGAGGCAATACGAGCTGTATTTATAACGGTAAATAAATTGAAAAATAAATGAACAAACAGAATAGGTCAGAGTGGATCTGAAGCAATAACCCCGTCAAACCAACAGAAAATTTCAATTCATGAATTATTTGTCTTCCTGACAGTAAATTCTGTTCTTAATCTCCAATGTGAATTGACCTTGAAGACCACCAGTCGGAAACACTGTGCAGGTGTCAGATTTTCAATATGCCAATTTTATAGCAAATTCATCATCAAAATGTCATTTAAGAAGCACTTTTGCATAATTATTACTTTTTTCATACTTATAATACTTAAAGTCATTGATGACACGGTGTAATATTTAAAACAAACGAAAAGTGAAGTTACTCGCGTCAGTCTCTTATCTTTGCATGACCTCAGCAACTCGGTTATGTTCGGTAATCATTGTTCCTATGCGCGAGTATACGGAAACGGGTGGTGTTGCCCCAATTACCTGTTCGTCTCGAGTGGATTCGCCCTATGTGGTTTCGCCCCCATTTTAACGCAGGTATCGTAAGGTTGAAGATTGGGTTATTATCGAGTGGTTTCGCCCCGATTGATCTACGTAGAATCTCTAATTAACAGCTAATAATAGATGCACATCAAATCACGGCACTTATGTGGATTGGTGCTATGTTTGTTGACAAGTTACCGAAGTTTTGATATATGTCATATGTTGGAGTGTAGAAAATGTTTCTGTTTTATTTTTTTCTCTCAATATGAGTGAAAAATTCTCGACGGGACGTAAAACAAACAAACAAACAATCTGTTTTATTGAAAATCTTGCTAAAAATTCAAATTGTGATCTGTAATTTCATTTAATTTTACTGTTTTTTTTAAAGATGCCTCTTGAAAGCATGTTTATCTATGATCTTTAATGATTGCTAATTTTCAATACAAAACTCTTTTCAAAATATGACCAAAAAAGCTCACAAAATATTCAAGGAGATTTGATAATGTTCACCGGTTTGTTTGGGTTTTTTTTGTTTGTTTTTTTTTCCCATTGACTTTGTGTTTTGAATGAAATATTTTGCAAAGTATGTATAAGAAAGACAAATTACATATACTTTTTGTAATTTGAAACACGAATTGAATATATTTCCTTGACATAAGAATATGACAGGGACTTGGCTCGAATAGACCCGTGCGTTATATATATGCATTATTTTAATTTTCGTAACATATCAGGTATACTTCTCTAGAGTTTACTGCATTTTTTTTTTTAAATCGGAGGAATATAGTACATGGATTTTATTTTGTTGTAGTGTTCTTCAAGTACTGTATTATTACATCGATCCATGTATAAATAAATAATTATTTAATATATGTTTGGTTTTTTAATATGCTTAGTTTATCAACTATAGCATATCTTTGGAAATAAAGTAGTTCAATTTCCAAATAAAACGCATTCAAGCTACATATTTGTTGTTTCTAAGAATTTTTAAAAAAAAAAGTTTATTCAGAATGAAATTGTAGCAATATAAATTACTAGAATTTCGAAGAGTAGTTTTTTGTCCAGTCATAATTGGCACATTATCCCCGAGTGTTCAAAATATTTGTATACACAGAAGAAGTACAACGCTATAAAATAAACTTACATCCTTGGCGATAAAACGATAATTATATTTCTGCATATCCAATCTGAAAGATGCAACTTATTCTGAGAATGGGTAGCATGAAGACGTCACCATTGCCGGCGAAGGACTGTAAAACTCACAGTTCTGTTTTCCCTGCACATGCATTTAGTTTTCTTGCTGTATTAGCAAACTTAAAGACATCTACATGACACTTTCATTTCAATCACAATGCAGTACAAATTCGATCAACCATACTATTGAAAGTTTATATACACGCGAATACAACTTTAAAGAAGCTTGATGTGAGCGTGTAATTAAATTCTGCTACCTTTTTCATACATATCAGATTCTAGGTTTTTGGGGGTTTTTTTGTAAATAAAACACCAAAAGGACTTGCACGTATTAATATTTGAAGTTCTGCTATAAAAGGATTGAAAAGAGGTGCATGGAATGTCTTTGCTACAAATATGGCATGCATCGTATTGATAAAATATTATTTATATCAATAGATTTTTTTCATTGATATAATTTCAACAACGAGTTTCACGCGCAAGTTTTGATAAACTCAAAATTTCTTACCTTTCCTAAACATTACTCATAATTTTGTATTCATATAAAATGTTGTTTTTTTTCCCTAAAATTATTGTAAACCACTCCATGGGTTTAACCCTTCGGTAACAAGATAAAAATTTCACCGATTGCATGAAGGGGCCTTTGAAGTTCGGCATTTAAACATCTCTAGTAATAACCTACAATATATTTATGGACTGATTTTATTGTAAGTATGTCAAACCTATATAACTGACTGTTTGTGATAGTTTTGGATGTTAAAATTTTCAAATATTAAATTTCTTACTTTATTCGAAGATAAAATGACTTATCAAATTTAAATTTTTCTAATTAATTTTCTATTCTCACTATTGAAGTTTTTCTATTCATCCAATCCACATTCAAGGAGATATGAAGTAATATATAAAACAAAGCATACAATGAAAAGAATAGGGAAGTATGTATTTGTTTTGCGAATAGACTGTTACAAATAGTTTACTTAAAATTTTTATGTTCATTTGCCAGTCAGAGTTGGTGTTGAGCGCATTGGATAGATGTTTTCATATATTAGCGTACTTTTAAAAAAAGAAACAAACAAAAACTCCACCGGACAGGAATATCGAAGATTTTTGAAAATGACCCATATGTATAACTCGGTTTTTTCCCTGTCCATTTCTTTGTCATATTTATGTTTTGTATACCCAACAAGGCCCAGAATGGATGAATGAATATTATCTATACAGAATTCTTTTTCAAAGAGCATGCATTCATAAAATAATATAATTTACGATTTAACATATCTCAAAATTCACCGTTTTAAATGACCAACTACTTTATTCAACTATCGCTGTTTTATGCTAATTAAATTCTTCATTTTTTGATTTATATAGATATCTAAAAATTGATGAAATCACATAAAAGACACACTAATCCTATCTACATAATTCTAATAACGTTAATATGATAAATTTTACTTGCTGGTTTTCCGCAATGAATGCAGCTTGCCATGGCAAAAATTGTGGATGCATTGATAAAAATTGAAATACCTCGGACGTCGGTAAATTAATATGTAGCATTCATTAGTTTCAATTAAATTGCTCGTCGTTAAAGGAATATCTGCACTGATCAATCGATCCGACCACTGTTGCCGCAGATACATGTAAACATCCATTACGTACTCAAATGGGGTGAATACACTCAAGATGAACAGGTAATGGGGCGAATCCACTCGGGGCGAACAGGTAATAGGGGGAACCACCCGGATTCTAGTATGCAATGCTATGGCAGTTTAAACGAAATGCTTTTATACTGTAGGTATGCTGTCAAGGGTATTACACCGGTAAATATTTTCACTATATATTACAACAGAGTAAAAAACATAATTACAAATCAATTTGCAAAATTGATACCGAATAATGCAGTCGGAAATGTTCTATGTTATCTGTCTCCTATGCCGACACCAGATAATCAACAGCCTACACATTTTCTAAAAAAAAAAAAAAAAAAAAAAAAAAAAAAAATTACCCGCAAACAAGACTACCCTCAAATCCACGTGTTTTCACATGGTGTAGACAGCCTGAGTGCACACCAGGATTATTATTGTATTGTAAACATTTAGTTCTTTTTATGCAGATGACACTGTTAGTATGGCTGAATCTGAAGCTGCTTATGAGTTACAACATGCAATACAGGAATTCCAGACATATTGTTCACAATGGAAATTGAAAGTGAATGTTGAAAAAACAAAACGCTTTGTATTTTCAAAGGGTCCTATGTTAAAAACAAAATTTTATTACAATAATTTAGTGATAGAAAATGTTAAAGACTTTAAATATTTAGGCATTGTAGTTTCTCGCACAGGCTCTTTTTCAAAGACTGAAAAACACCCATGTGAACAAGCGCAAAAAGCAATGTATGGAATCATAAGAAAAATCAGACAATTTAAATTACCAGCAGATTATTAATTTTACCTCTTTGATAAAGTTGTAGCGCCAATATTATTATACGGTTCTGAAGTATGGAACTTTGAAAATCTTGATATTGTAGAATTTATACATTTGAATTTTTGAAACATGTATTCAATCTAAAAAGTTCCACGCCAGCGTACATGGTCTATGGCGAAACAGGGCGCTTCCCTCTCTGTATTTCAATATACTGTAGAATGATTACATATTGGGGCAAATTGTTTTCATGTCAAGAAAATAAGATTGTATATGTTTTGTATAAACATCTCTATAAATTGCACTGTGATGGAATCTTATCAAATCCATGGCTAAATTGTATACAGAAAATTCTAGATATGAGTGGTGTATCTAATATATGACAAGAACAGCGTATTGATATTAATGCTAAAGAGGTAACATTTGTCATTAAGCAAACATTGCAAGGTCAGGTCATACAAAAATGGCTAGTGATATATATAATTCTTCAAAAGAGCAATTGTACAGAATCTTTAAACAAACATTTGGCTTTGAAAATTATATTAATATGCTATCTCCGAAATTCAGAAATACATTTTTAAAATTTCGTACAACAAATCATCGTTTACCAGTAGAGGTTGGGAGATGGCATGGAATACCACTCTGTGAAAGACTTTGTTCTGTATGCAATAGTAATCAATTGCAGATGAATTTCACTATATTTCAGAATGTAAAGCACAAACTAATGTCAGATAATACTACTTAGGAAAATATTATTCACATAGACCTAATGTTATTAAATTCAAAGATATAATGTCAACCCAAAATGATAAATTGTTAAGAAAACTCTGTATGTTTATTCTGAAAATTTATGATGTCGTCTGTCCTCCTTGATGTGATGTATATTTACTTTTTTATTTCTTTCGTACCTCTAACCAGTATTATTCATGATGTACATTCATTGTTACTGTTCCACGTGTATCATATATGGTTTGAGAGAATAAACTGAATTGAAAAAAGAAAATGAATTGAATTGGAAGTAACCTCAGCTACTAGTTCCGTTGTAAACAATTGATTATTTCCACAAAATTTCCTAAACAGGGGTACAAAATGTACGAGAAAAGAAGAAGGGGAGGGGAGAAAACTCGCACATGAAATAAATTTACTCTTTTAATTATATGGAACTACAATTGACCAAGTTCATTTTGATTGGACAATGTCCGGTGTGATACCTTGTTTATTTTGCTGAATTTTGAAATTCAGATCTTGGGAATTATATTGGTTATACCGATAGTTGTTAATTGGTGCATACTTGGATAATTGAAAACTACCGTCCGTTATGTACAGCGTGTATTGCTTTAACATAAAATATTGATTGTGTAAAATATAGTACGACTTTATTAAATATATTTCTGATATCTTTTTAAATAAAATATCGATTTGTGTAATCTGAAAATAATGAAAGGTTTAACAAAGAAAACTGTATACTTACTTAGGCCTACTACCCATTCTGAGGCATAGACCGCCCACAAAATTTCTCCAGACACCTCTATCCTGTACAATCTGTTCCACAACTTCGCAAGCCAGGGTTTTCGGTCCACTCCGCTGGGGAGAGGAATGTACCGAAAACCCTTGGTTTGCGAAGATGTCTGTTCCACTTCTTTCCACCTTTTTTCCCATTCGTTTGGTCCCGGCCTCCAGGTCTCTCCGCCTGGTGTTTCTTGGCCTACTATTTTCCTTGGGGATTCCAGGACAGGCTTGCATTGTGATGTCAGTATGTGGCTTGTGTAGAGTGCCTCCACCACCATTTTCTCTACATTGTCTTCTCTTCGATTGGAGTTTGGTTTGTTCTCTACCACAGTTCGGTCTTGTTGATTTTGTCAGGCCATCTGATCTGGAGTATTTGTTTCAATATATGTCAACCAGTCACGTGTCACAGATGACCGAAAGAGTTTTTTCAAGCTCTGGAAGTTTTATAGCCGAAATCCCTCGGAGTGATATGTATATAGTTACTTTTGTGGGTTTTTTTTCCCTTAGATTTATTTTCTGTGATGTTTGACTTTTAAAATTTGAAAATCCAGGAAACTTTGTTTACGACCTGAATACTGCTCAGTATCAGTGTGTATCTTTGTAGTCCTGGTTTTGCCTGTTAATGGTCACAGTCAACTGGTTGATTATTCTGCCATTGAGAGAGCGCGTGCAAATGTTGCTTGAGGTTGTTTGGTCTTGCGCTGAGATGGTACAAGTCTATCGCTCTTATCAACAGCTATTTCATTGTTTACAATTTTATATAGCATGGTAAGACTGGCATATCTACAACGATGTTCCAATGGTGTCCAGTTAAGATATTTTATCAAGTTACCGTCATTAGATCTTTCCTCATCTGTTGCTGAAATAGCAGACTGCTTTTCGTTGCATTGTGTGGATTCGGAGGATGTCCTTGTAATGATATTGATCCAAAACTGCTGACGCTTATTCAACCTGGGGTCCTACTAATGATTTAGAATCGTTCTCTTTGACAGACGTTGAAATAACGTTGATTGATTGATTGATTAAATATTGTTTAACGTCCCGCTCGAGAATCTTTCACTGATATGGAGACGTCACCATTGCCGGTGAAGGGCTGCAAATTTAGGCCTATGCTCGGCACTTATGGCCTTTGAGCAGGGAGGGATCTACACCTGCTGTGACACGGGACCTCGGTTTTTACGGTCTAATCCGAAGGACCGCCCCATTTAGACGCCTCTTACGACAAGCAAGGGCTACTGAGGATCTATTCTAACAACCCGGATCCCAACGGGGAAATAACGTTGAGGTTGAGAAGGAGGAAGCGTTAGGTCTTGTTAGCTTTCCCACAGATGGTATTGATATGGTCGCTCCACTTCAAGTAAGATTATATAATGCAGTCTAAGTACTTTGGACTTTCCATAGATCCAGTATATGACCATTCAGCGTGTACTGATGATGTAAGATGTTAGTCTGCTGATGGTAAGCACGTTACATTTATCAGGGTGAAACTCCGCGTTCCATATCTTCTACCACCTGCCAAGCTTGTCCAAGTCTGACTGAAGTACACCTGCGTCTGCATCTGAATTAACTGTACAGTAGACTAAATAGTGTCATCAACAAATAGTCTTTTACGTTGTGTTAAAACAAATAGTCTTTTACAGTTGTGTTGAATCCTTCAGGCAAGTCATTTATATAAAGGAGGAAGAAGTAAGGCCAAAGAACCAATCCTTGTGGTACTCCTGACTCCACACCAACATGACTAGAGGTTTTCACGCTCACTACGACTGCTTGTGTCCTGTCGGTGAGAAAGCGACGGATCCAGGCCTGGTGTTGACTTTACCTTGAATACTGTAGTGTTCCAGTTCATGTATGAGGTGACCTGTTATTGGAGACATCGCCAACAGAGTCAGTACGTTGAGACTCACAGGAGCTTCTGCCGGGAAAGCCTATTGGAGCGGATATACGGTTGAAATAGAGACAAAGCTATAACCGATTACTACAGTGATATCTATATTCGATGAAAATGATAAAGCCTTTTTCCTTAAAAACTCAGAGCTTCCACATAACAGAAATGTTAGAATCTCGGATTACGAGTCTTCTTCATAAGCATTGGATGTTAGATGTGATCAAAAAGATCGCGAGTTATGAAGGATATATGTTAAATGTACAGAAAATCGCTTAAAACTTCTTACGGAAGGTTTTAAAATTCGTAACACTAATGTGAGAATCTAACACAAACTCATTTTCTGCAGAAACTCCTTTTCTGAAAAGATATCCGACCCTGATGAGCAAGTTTAGGAAATAACGGTAAAGGATATGCCTCTATCCGTTGACGATGGTGAAGTGATGAAAATGCTCAATAAATTCAACTACTGCTTTACCAGTAAGCTCAAATATGAGAAGATACGTCACCCGGTAACTTGCATAATAATATGAATTCTAAATTATATATATATATGTGTGTGTGTGTGTGTGTGTGTGTGTGTGTGTGTGTGTGTGTGTGTGTGTGAGCATTGGAGACAACATGCTTTCTCCCCCGTACAAGCACATGCGCAGAGCTCAGGTGCTTCATTTATCGTTTCGGACAAACCTCTTATAAACACACTATTTACTGCACTCAGTGCTGGGAAGACTCTCAATTCAAAATAGAAGGTCATAAACTAGGTGATCCGTAATACTTTACTGAGCCTACTGTTAATATTGTTTAATTCTTCGAAGAACAAATTGCCTTTCCAATTTCAATCCATGCGATATCAACATTGTTGGTTTAAACCACAAATCGGCAGAACGTTAAAGTCAGACAGTCGGCAATCTCCAGTCGGCTAAATCGGCTTTAGAAGCAACACACACACACACACATGTCGCCTAGATCTCCTTGATGACCGAGATCAAAGAAGCCAAAGCATCCGAGGCCAACATGCTTAGAAACTCCAAAAAAGTTAACAATATTTGTGGAGTCCACTTCTGATCGCTATTGGGCGTCAGAACTAGACTCCAAAGGAGCGACTCTTACCCGTTCATATTCATGGCCAGATAAAAATAAACTTGGAATAATTATTGCCGAAATTGTTTCCCGTCTTCGCTCTCAAGCCTCCGCAGGGTCGCCAACATTCCGAGAAACGCAGGGAAAAGACCCGCACAAATGTCTCCCAGATGATACAAGACATAAATAATACCAAAACTTCAAGCCACTCAGGAGCTAGAAAAGCCCAAAACTCGGCATGCAATCAGAATGCGGACAAAGAAGGTTAAGTCAGATTTATGTTCCATTGATAATCATGATACTTGCCGTATCTAGACAAGTTCTGCATTATATGAATTAAGCAATATCTATATACAGTATGCTATATCTATAATGAATTGCTGCAGAATTACAAGAAAAGAGAGAAGACTCTACGGTTGGTTATTGGATACAAATATAAACATATGTTTTATTGAAAAAAATCATTACATTGAGAAAAATTAATTCCAGTATAATTGTAAATGACCAGGGAAATATATTTGTGCTTTTTCAGATTCCAGGTCTCAAAATCTTACTCTAGTAAATATCTATTCACCAAACAAAGAATCGAGTAGAGTAGACATTTTTAAACGATTAAAAACCTTGCACCTATCAATCTCATGCACTGTCTTGTGTGACAGGAGTGAAGCTGACTGAGCTATTCTAAGCGTGTAAAATATGAACTGTTTTCAACGCAGTTCTCCTATTTTTGTGTTGGTTTTTCGTGAATTTCAACCCCAAGGCAGGGGTGCCCCCAGAAACACTACTGTAAATTGTTTTTAAGATTGCAACCTTTCAACAACAACAACGACAACAACAACAAAAAAAACAACAACAAAAAACAGAACAAAAAAAACCCAAAAAACAAAAAAAACAAAAGAAACAAACAAAAACAAAAAAAACCAACAAAAAAAAAAACACACACACACACACAATTAACTGTCTTGGAAGACTCCATAGCCAAAATTCATGTCTGACAATGTTAATTTCAACACTGTATATAATAAATTATAGGCTTGAAATGAACATATGAAAAATTCATATATATGTACTAGACAGAAAACAACGAAAGAAACCAACTTGATGTGACTTTTCCGGAAAATTGTTCTCTCCTACAGGTCTTGTATTCTGTTACCTTGAATTGATCCTCTGTTAGAATCAATTAGAAGATACAAGTCACTAAGTCTTACAATTGTTAAAAGTATGAAAAGCAGTTAGTGAAAATGTTGGTTTTAATGTTCGGTGGAAACACATTATTTTGTTGAGAATAACATAACAAGATTGTACAATCAGTTTTTTTATTGCATAAACCACACAGTGTATTGTCTGATTGATAACATTGGTGAAGATGGACATTCTTCGATACATGCAGTTAGATCTTCCACACTGTCACGTTCAGATTTACGAAAATACTGTACAAGACCGATGATGGTTGTTTTTTGTTTGTTTTTTGGTGTTTTTTGTTGTTGTTGTTGTTTTGGTTTTTTTTTTCTTTCCCGGGAAATGCCGTTAAGGTTATAAGTTTTTGAAACTTTTGATATACGAAACGCACTGCAGCTTGGGACAGTCATCCTGTACGCGATTCAGCCAGGGGGCGTGGTAGGGAGGCTGGTGAAAGAGAGCAGGGTGCACGTTCTTAGTAATTTATCACATTTGTCATCATCACCGTCACCGCTACGATTTCACGATGTGCTATATCCTTTTCCAGATCAAAAAATATTGTTTAAAGAACAGATTTTTTGTATGTATGTTCATACTACTTGCTGTGAAATCAATCCTTAATGTTTAAGGGATAAATCTTTACAGATGTACATGTTTAATATCATTTGAAGTATATTTCGAAAATGTGATTTACATGATATACATATACATTGTGTATAATTGACACAGATAATAACTGTATCCGGTTCAGGGGGCCCCTGACAACCTGGGTGAGGATTATAGGGGGGGGGGGGGGCTTTGCGGAGACTTTAACCTAGTAATTTACAGATAACTTGTCAGAAAATGCTGTAACTAGTAAATAGTAGCCAAGATAAGAAGTCAGACATCCAGCAGACATCTGAAACTGATAACCCGGTTTGCCAATGTGTCCAGTTCTGATCAACAGTCCAGATATGGTGATCAATCTTGGTCGAATTTTTCATTAGCATCTATTTCAACTTCCCCTTCTTTATTGCTTTTACTTTCTATTTCATACGCTCATAGGCAGATTAAATGGTGATATATATATATATATATATATATGTGTGTGTGTGTGTGTGTGTGTGTGTGTGTGTGTATTCGGTTACCGGTGTGTGCGACTTTAATTCGGTGAATAATCGCGTGCGGTTATCTCGCTTAGTACGATATCCTAGGCGACAATGGCAAAGAAAACAAGATTTTTGTTGTCTTGTTTGTTTATTTAAGATCTGTATATTATAGTCGTCTTTTAGCATTATTCAGTCTCTTTAATTGTACTATTTTTCTTTAAACCAATAAGGGAAGTTTCGCTTATCACCTGACTAAATCGTGGACATTATCCACTACCACGGAAGAAAGTCAATCGAACGGTTTAGCTACATAGAAATTATAGGTGTATAAAGTTTCATATCTTTTTAGAAAAACTACATTTAAGAAATAAATTTCATTTTTGAAAATACTCAATGGTATACATGAACTACAACGGTAGATACCTATCAACATACTCAGTGAAGGGGAGGGTATGCTGGCGTGAAGCGCTGCTGTTCATACCCTCATGAATTTTTCAAAAATGAAATTTATTTTTATATTCACATTTTACTTTCATTTCTGTCGGAATATTCCCAGTCACTTAAGTAGTCGCACTATCGTTATCAAGATTCATACGCACCTTGTTCACATTCACAAGGAAATGGCTATCATTTCAACCGGTAGAAATGGATATCAATGGTAAAAACACTGGAAATGTACTAAATACCGGTACTACGTATTGGCCTGTAAGCAAACAATGTACCAATGTATTAATCGTACAGCACGTTAAACCAAAGACCTCAACAATTTTCCTGAAATTCCAAATGTTTTATAGACCAGGACTGAAAATTACGGCAGCAATCAATCAGTTGCTGTAAAGGTTTGAGGTATTGCATCAGATTTTGCATGGAATATTAGGAATACAGAATACTATTTTTCTTTCTATTTATTGAGCATACGCCACAATACTGCATGTCTCCTCTCGAGCGAACGAGAAGTTGGTGTATACTTTTATCCTGTACCTTCTACAAGTTCCAGGATGTTGTTTGTTACATCGGTCCGCCCGTCCGTTTGTCACACTTTTTCCTCAAACTCCTTTGACATTTCAAGCAGTAGCCAATTCATTGGTTGGAATGTGAGTAGTTGTGTCTTGTGGACGTGCAATGAGGTTTCGGAGTTTTCGATTTTATCGTGGGGGCAATTGGTGGTGGAAAAACGACATATTCTACAAAAACCTTTTTTCCACACCCCTCTTAAAAAGGCTTGCATTTTTCGCAGATGTGCAATGGTGTCGGAGTGTTTATTTTCATCCAGGAGGCCCTCTGGAGACGCCGAAAAGGATAATTTTCTACAAAAATCTGGTTCACTAGCGGCGTGTCGTAGCCTTGTCATCTCTTGGAATATGATCTGTGGTGTCCTATAGATGTACAATGTTTCGTAATTTTCGACCAATTGGTGGTCTAAAAACCTACAAATAAAAAAACCCCAATAAACTCCGGGTGCCCAGAATTCTCTTACATTTTACGCAACAGCCAACTCACCTGATGAATATGATTCGTGACGTCCTGTATGTTATTCTTATTATTCTCATTATGGCAGCAGTCAAAGCATAGCAAGTCGTGTTTGCAAACATTTATTTTTTTCTTCTTCGTGTAAACCTTCTTTCCAAGGCTCCTTTTTAAAAACATAATTTATGCTTTATCAAATTCTTTAATTTCAGACATGGCAATGGATTTATTATATGAAATATCAGCATAATGGGTCCTAGGGCCACATGCTCACCTGAGCATTATATGCTGAATTTGATACATGTATATTTATGTAAATTACAGAATTCTTTGCTAGTTACCCGGGTTCGAAGGCAAGTACATTTAGAGGCAAACACTTGCGTGTGGCATTAGTGTCTGATGACAGCATCTAATATATATTCTATCCAGTAAGTCTTTGTTATATTTCTTCCAGTTTTGTTCTGCACAATAAAAGGGATGGATCAAAGGAAGCGTGGGTTCAATGATCACGTGCAGCAAATTTGACCGGCTTGTTGTGTGTGGAAGTTTTCGTGTATGTACCTAATTTTGACATTTGTGCTTTTGAAAAAGGAAAGAATCCTGTGCGTTATCTAATTTTCCTTGAGTGTTTTATTACCATTATTATTATGTGGTTCGTGGGTTCGAGTCCCGCACGGGCCTTGGTCATGTCCGATCTTAGATGTAAAACTAGGTAGTGCCTACTCCTTCGCCAAAGTCGCGGGTGTTTCGTATGCTGAGATCCCGCGGCAGGCTTTGGCACGATAAGGAACCCTCAATGCCACCACGGGTCCCAGTGCCATGCATGCGGGATAAAATTTGTGGTATTTTAACTACAGCAGGTGACGTCTCAATTACCATGAGTTAAAAATCCTCAAGGGGACGTAAAACAGATAAACAAACAATACCCCCATTGTTTGAAATAGCATTAACACCTTATTGAGGGAAAGAGTGTGTGTGTGGGGGGGGGGGGGGGGGGGCTAAATAATATTTGTCCGATTTTAACATATAAAGTTCTAAACAAACATTGTTATTTTGATTTATCCAATACATATCTCATCCTGTTCTCAAATCCCTACACTGATATAGGGCTAATTTAAATTTATCAATTCTAAAATAATTATGCAAAATTGAAGCATTATCCCAACATTACCCGCGCCTGTGCATATTGAATCCAGTCATGCATATTTCCTACAGTGTACACAATGTATATCCTTCTATTTTTTTTTATTGACGAAGGTCATTTGTAGCTGAGAATTACTTCTTATTTAATCTAATTCATCGCCGAAATTAAATGATTTTAAATGTATAGTAT
Source organism: Ostrea denselamellosa (assembly GCA_024699665.1). NCBI lineage: Eukaryota > Metazoa > Mollusca > Bivalvia > Ostreida > Ostreidae > Ostrea > Ostrea denselamellosa. The sequence goes on along the minus strand of JAMZEH010000005.1, from coordinate 7,625,420 downwards.
ATTAAATTGCGTGTTTTCAAGCATGTGAAATATATGTATAATACAAAACATATTACGATTTTTAGATGTGTATTTCATAACAATCAATATTATATTAGACGCGTATGTTGCACTCTACTAGTTGTGTACAAACTTGTATCTAGAAGTAGACGTGATTAAAAGCTTAGTACACATCATCAACAGAAATTTGTTAAGAGTAATTCTGAGGTTCCTTGTTTAATTTAAAGTATAATGTAAAAAGAACATAATTACATAGGAAACTTTTTTTTATTCACAAATATAACTCGGGGGGGGGGGGGGGGGGTATACCCATAAGATTGACCAAGGTAAAAATTGAAAAAGAGAGCTTCTAGAATGATTTGATAAACTCTTTAAGAAATTCGTTCGAGAATTAGTAACATAAAATTGAAATGAACGTCGTCGTCGTTTTCTTTGTTTCTTTCTTATATTTTCTTATTTTGCGACTGAATCAAAGTTGCAAAGTACGACTTCAATATTTGTTTAGAAAAAGGGGGCGGGGGGCACCGGTTGAGAAATTATTGTAATTGCATAACCTTAATTCGATGGGGTTATTTCCATGAAATACATACTAAGCTGCGAGCTAGACAGACCGGAGAAATTGCTTCGTTGGGATAAAATCTCCCCATTGAGCAAAACAAGTCTCAAAAGGTGTCGCCTCTGTAAAGTAAGGTGTGTATGTTTTCCCTTCTCTACCGCGAGACAAACCATGTATTCTGTCTGAATTCCTATATAGTCTACACTTTACGTGGTTTGGTGCATTTGATAGTCCATGAAGGCAACGGGGAGTATCCATGACATAGAGTTTACAGGGGAAAAACAAATACATTGTACATTACTACACAACATTTTTGATCCGCAATAAAATCTCTCTCTCTCTCTCTCTCTCTCTCTCTCTCTCTCTCTCTCTCTCTCTCTCTCTCTCTCTCTCTCGTTACTGATACTAATTACAGTGCAAAATTATACAGTAATTGCACAATCTCTTAAAAGTTGATATCTTTAGGGGTTTTTTTTTTTTGGTTTTTTTGTTGTTGTTTTTTTTTTTCATTAAAAATATGGTTGAATGTTGCCCAGGAGGACAAATAAATACATTTTAAAAAATCCAAAAATAATAAGAGTTGTCCCCCGTGACAGATTGGCAACTTACCTGTACATAAACAAGGTGCTGTAGAGCGTCGCGGTGTCACACTACATGTGTTACCTTGCCAAGTGGTGTATTGTTTTCGCTTTTCATCTGCTCGATTCGTTTGGAGAATTTAATATCGTTCTGTTTTCTGTGTTACTTGTGATAAATTTATTTGGAAGTACGCTTATTAATGTGTATTGTGTGATGTGTAGTGTTCCCCAAAAAATAAGATGAAATTTATTTGACAAAATGGCGGACAGGTATTTACCTGAGTAAAAGACATTTACAGGATTGTATTGGTAATCGCCATGTAAAAAGAAGGAATTTTATCTCGAATTGCTTCGATTTGTCATGTTTATGTCTTATATTGAATTTCAACTCAATGAAAACTTATTGAATGAAGCGAGCGGAGTCCCGACCCCCGGGCCCTCCACGGCAAAGCGGAGGAAAACATCAGGTAATTATCAGAATAATTAATTATAGGTGCATTTCATTAAGATATAACATCCTGAAACCCAAGCAGGAGTTTTGTTTGGGGAAGGTTTACCACTCGGAAATTAACTTTCTTGGTGTTAAAAGTCTGCATAGTTAAAGGGGTGTTATAAAGGTGCTATACAAACCTGGGGTGTAAATTGGCCGTAAATTAGTCACTGCATTCACAGGTACTGCTATTTATATCTGTGGCAGTAGCACGTTAATTGTCTTCAGTGGCTACCATAAAAAAGCATTGTAAGTCGGTCTGAACTAAGGAAATGAATGCTTTATAGAATTGTTAACTCATGTATATGATACACATTTAATGTTCAAAGAAAAAAATAGAAAGTTTAACCAGAAGTTCTAAACAGTTATCTATCAACTACTTATTTTAATATTTTTTTTAAAAGAAAATTACCATATGTTTTTGTATAGTGCATATTTGTGCATTAAGAATTAACAATAATAATAATATCAATGATTATTAATGATAATATCAATATCATATATTTTAATGACATAAGATTTAATATATCTACAGAAAAAAACCCCCCAAACCAAACCCTGTCTACGAATGTATGTATTGATTTTGCTGCTGATAAATGACATAGGCAGAACTTTATGAAAATTAGAAAAAGTGCAATTTATGAAGAGCAATGAAATCGAATTGGAAAACATGAATATGATTGCATCATTATTGATAATTTAAACTGTTCATAAATCCGATAGGACTGAATTAATTTACATTGCCTTAGTAGTGTTCAATACAATTTATGTTAAAATCAACGTTTAGTTGATTTCTTTGATTTTTGGTTTGATAAAGCTTTTTTCTTTTTCACTACACATGATGATAGTTGTCTATTCAAGACTCATATATCATGGATATGATGAGATTTTAGGCCACTCTTTGTATAATATGTTATGATTGTATGTATGTAGCTAGTTTTAGCAATGGTGCACTGTCATTAATCGTGACTGAATGTAACGAGGAAAATAAACACAAACGCCAAAAGTCAAAATGAAATTTCAATGGCATTTTTTCCCATTATTACTTGCAAGGAGTTGAAGAAGAGTGTGATCAATGAATTGAGTCCAAACAAAGTATGATGTTTGAAAGTGTATTTTGAATTCCATGTGTTTGCTTCATTGTGTATTTGGTATTTTTGGGGAATTTACAGCAGTTGTGTGCATGCTCTGGGGAAGTGGACCAAACTACATATACATTTTAAGACGTCTTTTTATGGGAACTCCAATAACAGAATATCTATGATCTCGTGTATTGACATCAGGATCTATATTCATAAACGTGTTCAGAGATCCCAAACCTCTGCTAAGACTTGACAAAAGTGTTCAGAGAACTCTAACCTCTGCTAACACTTGACAAAAGTGTTCAGAAATCCCAAATGTCTGCTAAGACTTGACAAGAGTGTTCAGAAATCCCAAACGTCTGCTAAGACTTGACAAAAGTGCTCAGAGAACTCTAACCTCTTCAAAGACTTGATAAGAGTGTTCAGAGATCCCAAACCTCTGCTAGACTTGACAAGGGTGTTTAGAGATCCCAAACATTGCTAAGACATGAAGAGTTCTTCAGTCTTCCATTATCTGCAGCTGTTTTCATCTAACTGTTCTCCCCCACAGATCTGAATAAATTTTGGATGTCCATTATCAGTCCTATATTTTTTGAAAGTTTGCATGAAATAAAAGTTTTAGTCTTGCACACACAAATGCACACACACATGTGTGCACTCACAAACATGCAGACATAGGACCAAACAGATTAATTCTTCTTGGTGAAGTTAAAATGATACTATAGCAGACTATACTGTTATCAAGTCAACAACTAATCACATACCAGATGTTATTGATTTCAGCGTTAAGATAAACATTTATTCTGAACAAAAAAAACCCCCATTCATTTTGATGACAAATGCATCGTATCAAAAGTTACACCATATAGAGGGAAAATATTCCAATACTTATTACATTATTAGGTTAAGCAGTGTCATTTCATCTGTAGCCGTCCTTATGGAGTCTGTATAAGAAATGTATTCGTCACAAATGCAAAGATCTGTGATTAGTGGCTGAACTGTTTATGTGGTACATTGTATGTGTATTCAAGGAAAGTCAAAGTATATAGAAACTTACTTTAGTGAGTTGTGATTGTGAATTGAATCAATGGTTCAAATATTTCTTTTTTATTGCTATATATTCTATTTGTCACAAAGTGAAAGTTCAGAAAGTGTGTTGTTTAAAATTAGTTCAAGGTTATTTTACATTTGTGACCCATAACCAAAGAATGCTTTAAACACCGAGTGTAATTGTTGCATAAGGAGTCTATATCTGCTTGTAATATCCCCCACTCAACTGATCTGGAGAGGATTATATCACTGTGTATGGAAGGGGTGGGGTGGGGTTGCATAACAATCGTGGTTGTAAATGTAGCATTATGAAACCTTTTCTTTGCTGTAAGAGGGCTAGCAGCATGGAGTGCTGTTGTTTGAAATAAAATTATTATAATTCTGGAGAGTGTTGTATATAAAACACGAACAACAAAATAAAAGTTCCATGTTAGATTCTGTCAGTCTGCATAATTGGTCATCACTGATTGTACAGTTTGTGTTTAATAATGTGAGTTAGTTGTTTGAATAGTGATTTGATAACTTCTTTGGTATAGTTTTCATAGACATGTTTGTCATCATGGATGGCCATGCATTTGTTACTCTGTTAGCATGAATGCAACTCTTGGTGCTGTTGCCACAGTAGAATCTTAGAGAGAAAAAACCCATCATATGATATACAGGCAAAATAAACCATGAATAAAAGAACTACACACAATTTAAACATTGAAACTCACAGGAAAATTTGTCAATGTCTTAAGTCACAGGACTCTAAAGTGTGCTAATTAGTGCTCACCAAGTGTTTGGCAGACAAATATTAATTATACTGAATTGTAATCAAAATTGAATCAAAGAATTTTACTATTTTGCATGTGTATGTTTCCAATAAAACTCTATTATACAAGATTAACTGCAAATTCAATTCATTTCAGTCATTCATAATTAACAGATTTTCACACTGCTCTATAATAAACAGAAAGACATTTAAAGTCTTGAAAATAACATGGAACATTGATGACAGTGTGAAACATTACAATATCTGTAAAAGTACAAAAATGTTTGGTCTTCTTTCATTCCAAACAGCACTATTGAAAGGATGTTTTGGATGGTATTATGTTTGAACTAGGAGAGTTCCCTAACAGTGTTAAGTATGAAGGAATTTCTCCAGGAAATAGCTAGTAATTCATGGTGTTATTTTATTTACATATTTCTTGTATGATGACTTTTCACTTTGATTGATCGTCGGTCTGTATTAGTCACATGTGGAAAACTTAACAACAATTTAATCCATGCAACAATTCCGAATGGAGAAATACAAATGTAGACACAATATTTTATTGATTGCTTGGGGTTGTTCATTTCTTTGGGAGCTATTCAGGCTAATCTCCCTCATGTTGATTGAGTATATTTTAATATGTAATCTCTGTTTTTATTTAAACATGTACAAATTTGTTTATTTATTGTTCTCGTAATCCAGAAAGATTAGAAAATGATGTTACAGATACCACACAACCATGTACAGTAACGGGGATAGGTTTCCCGGAGGAATTATTTGTATCATGGAGGGGCACGCTCACTTTGTGTACCCAGCAATCGGTAGAAGAACTTTATCAGGCTTGGTAAACAACCCACAGAGATCTCCACTTGTATGTGGAATGTGCTCTTCCACTCTATCAGTCACTTATTGTTCCAATGTGAAGCACTCCACTGATGAAAACATTTTATTGATGTGTCCTATATGATATTAAAAATTGTCAACATGTAAGCATTCCTTGAACCCTTGATAGCTTCTTGTGTACGTAACAAGTGTTCTAAAGGACATAAATGAAATACTTTGTAACATAGCAATACTCACTTGAATTCTGGCTTTTTTTTGACACTGTCACATATAAATGACACTTTGGGAGTGAAGTATTGGGAATATTCTGTGGGTATCTATGGTACATAGAAAGTTTGAGCAAGACAGAATGGAAACAAAGTATTTTTTACAGTAATTTTAATGTTTTTGTTAGATTTCCCTGTACTACTTAGTGGGTTATTAATATGGATGGAATATGAAACTCAAAAGTCATTCCAATGGAATGTTTGTGAAACACGGTGCTCCCAAGGAATGGTCTTGCTCATTGGGGAAAATTTTGACCTTGACATTGATGGATGACCTTGAACTTTAGCCATCATGTAGCAGTGATCTTGACATTTCAGTTCACAAAATATGAAGTCTGTACATGTACCTGTAGTTTAAAAGTCGTGACCAATGTTAAGGATGCTAACTAAGAGACGGAGAGACCAAAAGCAACCCCAATCTTTTATTGTGATTAAGGACAGTACAGCAAATGTTGAAATAATTCTGTGTTTTCAATACAGGTATGTCAGTAGTTTTGTGAAAAATAGACAAGTTCTAGCATAAGCTGTTTCTATCAAAGTATTTTTAAAAGTTCTTTGGTTTTCCAAGATCAAATGCAGCTTTAAGTTGATGCAGTTTTCCGATATTTGGGGATAAACAATAAACAAGAAGTTGGCAGAATTTTACTCTCAGGTGCTGTTTGAACCCATAAGAAAGTACTTCAAAATTGACAAAGCAGATTTTCATATTTTTCCCAAAAAGAGCCATAAGTATACCCAAGATAAGGATCACGACATATTAATCCAATTATTAGTTGGCAGTTTTGAATTGTAAACTTTTATTGCATGTTATAATCTAGATAATAAATCAGAATAGGAAGGTATTTTGGTCTTGAATGAAAACTGCTTGATCATTCTCAAAGTCACATCACAACCAACAAAAAGATTTAATTTGTGTAAAAACTTGTTAAAGGAGTCAATCCTTTCGTCTAGTTAGTACATTTTAATGTGTAATTTATGGCACATTTGTTTAATACGATACATTTCGTTGAAACCAGAAGCAAGGAATATGGCATTTATATTTAGATACGGACTGTGTTGTATTGATTCAGTGTATGTTTTTTGTCTGATTCATGACCAAAGAAACTGTGAAATTCAGCATACATTAAAACAGTATTGAATACATTTAATAGTCATCAAATTACAGGCTTTCTCGAGATTTTGATCCCAATGTTTTGTATGACAATTTGGGTGACAATTAAACGGATTCTTTCTTTATATTACAGAGAGTATTTTGATAAGTAATATTGAAAATGGCACCTTTTCCTGAAATTGGAGCCACTTGCTAATCGCCATGTTTAATTGTTGGGATGTCATCAATATGTCCAAAAAGTCTGACATTAACTCAGCAGTTTTCTTGTATTAAGTCTCGCTTGAATATACCCAATACCCTTTATGTCTGTTAAATATTCCGTATATTCCTTTCATAAACTAAACAGTGAAATATTTTTTAATGATGATTTGGCATTTGGTACACCTTCACATTTAAACTTAATGTGCATTGAATTTTAAAAGTTACTAATGCAATATCGCTGCAGCTGATAAATTACTCAGGATTTTGGAATACCATTTATCGGGTATTTTCTCTGGTAGGAAATTTTTACGATTTTATCCATATTAATGGTAGCAAATTATATTCAGCATTACAAATTTCTGCAGTTGCAGTATACCTATATGTACCTATATGCAGGTACATACTTTATGATGAATTTGTCATTTTTGTGGATTTTTCATATATGCAAAATTCCACAAAAAATGGACAACTGCAGAAAATACCTGTTGTATGGTGTATATTTATAGTTCTTTCATTCATGGATACCACTTCACAATTTATAAATACAGTGACAAAGAATTAAACATAGCATATATATACATCTTTATAAAAAAAAAATATAGATATGACTTTATATTTCAACTTTGCAATGTTCAGATAATTTATTCATTTACTTCATTTATGTATATCAACAAGTCAAACCATATTCTGAGATGAACCGCATGCATTTCAATGAAAATTCAGCCAGAGTACGGGCAAAATAATATGAGAATCATACCTTTCAAAGAACATAATAAAAATGACATTTCCTTGTGTATCATTGCAATAATCATATTGTAGCATGGCATGTGTGCCTTTTTGTGTATAAATTCTAGAGAGCAGTTGTTTAGTGTAGTAATGTACAAGTATATTATCATTAATATTAATTTTCTGTTTGGGTCCATAGTCCTGGGAAAGTATGGCTATCGAATTGTATAATTAGCATACAGGAAAATTAATGGAAGTCACCGACGGTCAGCGAAAATTTGATAGAGTCCGCCTTCCCTGTAAAACTTTTGACAAATTTCTAATGTTGTAGATTTATCCTTGGCTTCTGAATTCACTCATTTAAATTGCCTGTCTGTTGGCCGATTAATTCAAGCCTTTATTTACTTTGCATGGCTTAGTGCACATGAACAACTCACCTGAACCACATCTCGCTGATACGAGCTCTTCAGGATGTGAAGGATTCTATACAATTCTCTTCACGCTGTGGACCACCACTTAGCCTGCTGCCTTCAGTAATCCTTTTTGATTTACAGCCAGCAGTAGCCTGCTCTTTAGGTGCTCCTCAGTGAGTTTGTATAACCCTTGAACAACACTTTCACCTTACAGAGCCTTAGTGTGTCCACAAGTATGAGTTCCAAGAGTGCTGGACCCATGGGTTACAAACTACTTGATAGGTCACTTAGAGTGGCCTGAAAAACACTTGAACTTGGTATACAGGACTTGTGAAGACAATAGTGTAGATCTATGATAATACACATGGAAAAATGCATCAAAAGTCAATAAGCCATTTTTGATGCATGTTAATGTACTGCTTTGGAAGCAGTAAAAGAACATGGCATTGCATCAATTTATTTACTCTTTTCTATAATTTAAAAAAAAAGATGAAAATGGGAACATATCAGTTTGAATGTCACTTCCTTTTCCTAGACCTGTGCATTGCTGACCTGAACTGAATATTATAACCAAATTCTGTAATGGTTTGTTACAGAGTGGACACTCCTGACTCTATTGCCTGAGAGACTTTGCTGATGTCCATTGTGTGCAAATGTTGACATCTTAAATCAGAGATTGGATTTTAGAGAAATTTGTCTGTTTCCATGTTTGTTGATTTTCTTGTTAGTTCTGAAAGGTTCCATTGAAAAGGTCTGTGAATCTGTCATTATGCTGTCTAGTGTGACCTAAATGGAACATCTTTTGAGAAGTAAGAAGAGTTCTGTTGTAGAGTATACTAGTCTGTCAGCCATCTCTCTGAGGATGACTTATTGAAATTTCATATTTTGCAAAGAGATAGTACTGAAAAACCAAAGGGAAAAGAGGAAAAACACTGAAGTTGAAAGAAAATAGATTTACTTGTTGACCAGCTGACTTGTCAAGAAAAGGTCCAAGCTCCTGTAAAAATATTAATGTTTGTTACCTTGCAATAAAGTTGCAGTAACTTGTCTGAGTGCATACATTGGTGTGTATGCTGTGCATCAAGAACTCTATTAGATATTTGTCATATACTTGTTACAGTGATGGATTGATTGATTGTATGTTGTTTTACGTCCCAGTTGAGAATTTTTCACTCATATGGAGATGTCACCATTGCCGGTGAAGGGCTGCAAATTTAGGCCTATGCTTGGCACTCAGGGCCTTGAGCAGGGAGGGATCTTTATTGTGCCACACCTGCTATGACACGGGGCCTCAGTTTTGGCGGTCTCATCTGAAGGACCACCCCATTTAGTCGCCTCTTACGACAAGCTAGGGGTGCTGAGGACCTATTCTAACCCGGGTCCCCACGGGGCATACAGTGATGGAAATTATGTAAAAAAGACAGAAATCTTGATTTCTTGGTCAGAAAGTTTGAAGTTAACAGTATATTGGACACCATTTTGGAAAGTGCTATTTACACCATATGAAGAGTACTGTATCTTTGGTTTTTTTTTACTTCAACAGATACAGGGTTAATATGTGCATTTATGCAATAAATACAAGAAAATGAAGGTTTTTCACAAAATATTCCTGCTGTTTCACGTAGTTCTTCTATGTATACATGTTGAAGTTGTGGAATTAACACCTAATGTAAATATATAAAACTTGCTTACCATTTAACAATTGAGTGCTTGCATTAATTGTACTTGAAGTTGCTATTTACAGTGTTGCAAAAGACTGCAAAGTCTTCAAAATCAAAGTACTTAAATGACAGGAAGCCATGTAATGAGTCATACATGGGCATTGAGGGACAGTCTGAGAGTTATGTTTAGGTAAAGAATTTTTCACAGAAAATCTGGACATTTCTTAAGGTAACAAAAACTCCAGATCAATGTTTGCTAACTGGTGGACAAGCATTTTTACACTATTCTGTTAAGAAGATAGAAAATTATGTCGCTCTTGAGAGGAAATGTCAACAGAATTATAAAGAAAATGTTTAAACAGTATTTCCCTTTATATCTAGAATACTTCAGGGCTCAAAGCAAAAATACTTACATTGTTTTCAAAACAGTATATTGGGAATATACTAAAAGAGATTAGGACCTGATAATGAAATTCTTTTGGTGGGGTATTGTCATCCCCAAAGTTGGCAGTGTGTACCATAGCCGCAACTATTCGGTGTCGCAAAACGGCAATCCTACCAGTAATTATATACAAAAATGTTGACTTGCGTTGAACTATAACTGTAATTATCATGTGCTGGTTGTTGACACACATAGTTCTGTGGACAGATCGGGGTGTATTAGTTAAACATACCAGAGGATATATACTTGCAAAAAAGTAGCTCATTTATTTAAAGAGCACTCTGGGGATAGTTTTCCCAGTCCTGTCTTTACTTGCATAATTATATATAGCCTTTTACTGGAGGAAAAATGTACAGATGTATGTTTTCCATTTTTGTGTTCTGATGTGTGATCAAGATAATATAAGATGGTTTGAGGGTATACAGATACTTTTCTTTGTATACCATACTTAGTTGATAATTAAGACAAATTGCCTTTTATGGCCACATTTTTAAATGGAAAAAGTTACTCTTTTAATCCCCTGGGTTGTAAAATAGAAAAAAATTTGGTACAAGTGTTGTAATGTAAGACTTTATGGTGAGTGTTTTTGGGTGTATAATTGACTTTAATGATGGTGGTCTGTTAGCTCCTACAGATTTTGTGGAGGAATTTAAGGGTGTATATCAAAAGATTTAAAAGTAATTGTTGCCTAGAAAAAATTTGTTTCAGTTAATAACATCAATCATGAAATATCTCATCGGATGGATGCACATTGCCTGAAGAACTGTTCCATGTATGGCAGCTTTTTACTGTGAGGCAATAACATTCACAAGGGAAAATAATCGAAAATATGTGATGGAGACCTTTTGAATTAACTACAATCAAACACACATAGATTGCTTGATGTTCGAGTAATTTTAGATTTGTTAGAAGTTATTTACTGTGTGACCTGACTTTGTTTGCTTGACAAAACTAATGGATCAATATTTATAATCCCTCACCCTTCACATTGTTCTTTGGCTCTCCTTCATTTTCATCTTTATAACCAAAAATTATCTGCAGAAATTATTCAGTGTTTTAGACTGAATTCAAAAGGTCAAGGTCACTGATGGGGAAGTTAGAAATTTCGTCATAAAATTCAGTGGGACTAATGCTCCACTTTGTGGATGTATTGTTGGTTGGTTGGTGAATATTATTTAACATCCCACTCAAGAATTTTTCACTCATATGGAGAGGTGACCAATGCCGGTGAAAGGAGGCAGCAAAATTTCAGCCTTTTAGCGGAGAGGGATCTTTATCGTCCCACACCTGCTGTGACATGGGGCCTCAGTTTTTGTGGTCTCATCTGAAGAACCACCCCATTTATTTACCTCTTATGACAAGCAAAGGGTGCTGAGGACACGTTCTAACCCAGATGGGAGACGTATTGTTAAACTGCCACCAAAGGATGATGCCTAATGCTCCAAAATGTGTTGACACAAGTTTTTTTTACAGTCTACATCACCTATATTGAGGTTGCTTATATTGAACTATCTGTTATATTAAAGTAAAAAATAAATCTCCAGTAATATTATTTATCTAGTTTAACGTCAATTGTATTGAACTTTGGATTCAATGAAGAATTTGGGTTGGTCCTCTGAATATCAATATATCCAGAATAAAGTGTACATGTTATTTATAAAACTGAAGTTAATTATTAAAGATTTAATTACATGAATGTTGTAGGTGTTTCTTGGAATTAATTTTCAAATGTCATAGAGCTTCAGTTAATAAAAAGGATATTTTGAATGATAGGTATTGAATAAAATGCACTAAATATACTTTCAACCCCAAAAACTGTAAATTTCTTTTACTACATTGCACTTTTAACAATGACACAATCAGCAGTGTGTTTGTTTAAGCAGGTGTTTAGGCAGTACTTTGTTGCCTTCATCGGATTCTGGAACTAGGATGGTTATTATTTTACCTTGCTGCAGGCAGTTATCATTTTACCTCTCTGAAGGCATTACCCCGTTTGATATTTCCATTTCACAAATATCGCTATAAGCTAAATGTTGCATATCTACCTGAGATATTGTTATACATTTGGAAAGAGCTTTTTGTCCTAGATAAACACACAACATTCGTAAAATGCATGATGTGCAATCTAAGAAACTTTTATGCCCTGAGATATATGTCCGTGACATGTTTAATTTGGGATTTTGTGTGTCCGTGTGGAGCTTGAATAATTGAATCAGTATTGATTGTTTGGTTTTTATTTAGGGACATAACATTGATACCTGGTTGTTTTATTTTTTCCCTTGGCATCTAAAACACTTATCTATTGCCCCGCTAGGGCCATTGATTGTTTGGTCTCTCTCTGCTCTCTGGGTTATAGGAGGTGCATTGTTATGCCACCAACAGAGCTGTCGACAACTGGTCCTCTCAATGTAAATTTCCCACAACCTTATTTCGTTGTCACAGTATTCCTATTCCCCTCTTTCTGAACTTGCCAGTTCTTCAAACTAGAAATTTAATATCCACGGCTCTTGGCTTTGCACTTAAATATTGCAAATAATTTTTTTTTCAAGTTTTGTTTGAACAGGAGATTTTAAATGATGTTAATTTTAGTTGAATCCTTTGGATTTTGAATCCGTAACAATGGTAAATATTATGCAGAGCGTTTCTTGCATTACTGCTACAAAAGGAGTATAAATGTTAAATAGAATGCTACACAAAAACCAGGATAGAGAGGCCGACATTGGGAGGAGAAAGTGAGATGGTGGAGTTCGGGAATTGCGAGGAGAAATCATGTTAGAGACAAATGTTTAGTGATTACATGTACTGATATTTGTGAATTGTGGGTGTGAAAGCTGGAAAGTGATTTAATGTTCAATAATAATCTGCATAAACAAAGTGATGTATAGTTTCACAATAAGAAGTGTTTGCATGAGAAGGGTGTTCATAAATCTCCTAGATACTTGTCACACATGGATTTCCCAGATACTTGTCTTGCATGAATCTCTCAGATACTTGCCACACTTGTATGTTCCTGGTCACTTGTTACACACAAATATTCACAGATGATTGTCACACATGAATCTCTTAGATACTGACAGAAACACACGAGTCTTCCAGATACTTTTAACACACAGATCACATACATAGATGCTTGTCACACATGATTCCCCGAATGCTTGCAGCACACGAATCCCTCAGGTGCTTGTCACACATGAATAAAAGTTGGTTCACAACATATTAGTAAATCACATTTTGCATAGATTGAGAGTTTAGCAAGAGTATTTCATTCTTATAGAGAAGACAACGTATACACAGGAGCAGAGTTAAATTAGAGATCTACGATTATACTATATAGTTAAATGCAGTATTGTTCTAGCTGTGTCTTCGTCTACTGAAATACATTGAGCATATTGATTTTTAGCATTTATCTATAAGGTACTTATAATGCAAAACTCAAAGAGAAAGAACAACTGCTACTCTTGATGTAAGTAATTTGAACTCCTGACTTCTTGCTCACAAGTTGATTTTAAAAAAAAGAAGATACAAATGGGGATGGTTTTGTGCTGTTCTTTAAGTCTTTAAGGATTATAGTAACTTGAGAGAAAACTGCATGAATGTCATCATAACCATGCTGTTAAGTGTTGTTTTGTACCACCACAAATGAAAGAGTAAATAGGACTGGTAAAGAACAGAGAAATTTAAAGACATTCAAGAAGGGTGATTGAAAGAAGAGCAAGGTAAAATGGAATAAACGTCCTGAGCTAGAAGAGGGAAGGAGAGAAATAAGTATATGTGTAGTTGAAAAGAAATCTGAGGGGAAGTGTTTAATGCAGGTATTTCTTTATGAGTATACTCAGGTTGGTTCCTTGAGTAAAAAAGTTATTGAAGGAGATCACTCGAGAGTACTGAGGAAAATGAAACATTCAATTGGATATGAGGAATTGCTATCTCTCAGATATATTTCAGGTCATATTTGAAAACTGTTGATTTTAGTAACAGTATTTGATTAATTCCAAGCAGTTTTTGCAGAGTATTGTGCAAATGGCTTGAATGTAGAATCATTGAATTTTTGTTTTTGTACTTGACATATAATTGTGGAAGTGATCCAATTTTAAGAGATAGCATATTCATATTACATTGGAAAGGTAAACATCTGCAAATGTGATAAACTACAGATGAAATACATGTAAGAATTAATAACGAAGTTTTTGTAGTAATATATTAAAATCTTTAGAAACAGATATATCATAGATTAATGGAGATGTAGAATAATTTTGAAGCCTGACATACCCCAATAATATCGTGTATCATCTCATTTTGTTGTGTTAAGCCACATGATATCCACAGAGAGTTTGTTGGAATTTGTAGTTTCGCCAGACAACAATGACTCGAGTCATGTTGCAGACTGTTGAGTGGGTTTTTTGTATGAAGGGAGGTATAGTGTTGGTGGTGTGAAAGGGGAGCAGGGACCTGATCCTACAGAATATAAAGGGCTATGGTTGACAAGTTGTTTATCTTTGAATCACTTACTCTGTCTTGTATCTGGAGCAGCTGGAGTTTCGGTGGTTTTTAACCGTGGATACAATTTCAACAAGATGTTTTCTTGATGCTCTGTGTTCCCATCAGTTGTTAAGTCCCATGACGACAGATTTTCCCTTTAACATCAACCTATGATCTTTATGTTAATTCAAAGTTAAATTTTAATATTTCGCATAACCAGTGAGAAAGAATCCATCTTACATAGTCCGAAAGGTTTTGATCAAGGTTAAAGTGGTGAATAGATGGACAGGGAGACACTAACATAACTAATTTACTTTAAGTAAAGTTAATTATTGTCCATTTGAAAGAGAGTCTGAAAAGTGTGCTTGAAATGGTGATAGTGCATGTGCAAGTGTGTATGTAATGGGCTTTGAAATGACAATGATAAAAATAAATTGTAATTGTAGTAGATCTCCTGCTTTGAGAAGCATTTCAAATAATTTAAGAAGAGTGACACTTCTTGAAGAAGAAATGAAGACAAGGTTCACAAGCTTTCTGTCTAATAATGGAATGGACATCTAATTATCTTCCCTGTAAAGAATAACATTTTATTATCGATCGAGGAACAGTTACAATATTACATAGAGCATTCAATTTCTTGTAAATGTCAACATTTGAATGGCTAAAATTCCTCAATGTTCACCTTTGAAGGATTCCTTTGAAATGCATGTTGCCTCATTATCAGATAGTAGAAATTATCTCAGTGTTGTGTCTCTGTAAGTCTTTGTTCTCATTTCAATAGTTAGGGTTCTCTACCAATGGATTTTTAAAGGAAAATTTTGAAGTGCAAATATCTCATGCAACAATCAGAATCTGTATTTCATTTGAATTCTGATAAGTGTGTTTGGCAGTGAAAATGTTCCGTCCTTACATAATATGTGGGTGCTTCATTATTCATATGTGCTTTCATTTCATTTTAACAAAGTTATTTGTTTTTAAAATACTGTGGCATGAAGCCTATTTGAATTAAACCATGACCATCATGGCATAATAAATTTTGTAATTTCAGACACAAATGCAGAATCTGTTATTGGTTTGTTAAAATTTACTGGTGACTGATAGTGTTAAATTACAGGTGTTAGACCTACTTTCATTTAGTTTGATGAAGTATCAGAGCCAGAGGTACAATATTGTCTCTGTTATACTGATGCCCATCTTTAATGACTGCAGAAACAGTGCTGTCTCTTTTGTATTGATACCTATCTTTAAAGACCATAGGCACAGTGTGCATCTTTAAGGGCCATAGACACAGTGTTGTCTCTTATATTGATGCCCATCTTTAAGGGCCATAGACACAGTGTTGTCTCTTATATTGATGCCCATCTTTAAGGGCCATAGACACAGTGTTGTCTCTTGTTGTATTGACAGTTAGGATCAGGAGTCACTATGGTATCTTTGTTGTATCATGCCCACATTGAGACTAAATACAATGTTTTGTGTGTTGTATCGTGCCCACATTGAGACTAAATACAATGTTTTGTGTGTTGTATCATGCCGACATTGAGACTAAATACAATGTTTTGTATGTTGTATCATGCCCACATTGAGACTAAATACAATGTTTTGTGTGTTGTATCATGCCCACATTGAGACTAAATACAATGTTTTGTATGTTGTATCATGCCCACATTGAGACTAAATACAATGTTTTGTGTGTTGTATCATGCCCACATTGAGACTAAATACAATGTTTTGTGTGTTGTATCATGCCCACATTGAGACTAAATACAATGTTTTGTGTGTTGTATCATGCCCACATTGAGACTAAATACAATGTTTCGTATGTTGTATTGATGCCCACATTTGGGTCAAACATTTTTTGTCTCTTATATTGATGCCCACATTAGGATGACACTAAATGTTGTCTCTGTTATATTGATATCTACCTTTGGACCAGGCACAGTATTTTCTATGTTGTATTGATCCCCATATTTAAGGATGAGACAAATGTTTCATTGATTCCCACATTAACTTGAGACAGTATGTTGTATTGATGCTAACATTAGGACCAGACACAATGTTAGCTCTGTTGTATTGATGCCCATATTAAAATCAGCATTTGTCTCTTGTATTGATACCCAGGTTAGGACCAGACACACAATGCTGTCATTGTTCATTTAATTTCCACATTAGGACCAAGCAAAATATAGTTTCTTATGGCCTGTCCTTTTCAACACAAACATACTATATGCTTATTTATTGTGATGTCATAATTGATGGCATCCAGTGATATGGATACAGTTTATTAAATCAGCAGTTTCAGAGCATGGAAAAAATAAGTTCCAATAAAATATAGGCAGCAGCAGGTATCATATTTCTAATATATTCACAAAAAATCAAATTCAATACTGTTGTATACAATGTGAAAAATTAGATTATATTAACCTGAAGTTTGAGTGAGATACCCTATAAATTGAATATTTATTATGCTTTTATCAGATCAGTTTAAATATGCATAAAATTTGACATACATAACACCTATCATCATCAAAGGAAATTCTGGGAGGCAGGTGCAAGACTGCTGAATTTGCCTTATCCAAGATGCAAATTATATGGATATATTGATCAACTTTACGAAAATTTCCAGTTTGTTCAGCTAAATTTAATCTGTTCAGATATGAATTCATTAGGTTCAAGTGTTATATGGAATATGGTTTGGCATTGTTAAGTACAATTATAATGTCCTATCTTTAGGACCTATCATAATGACAAATTCTTTTCTATCATCCAGTAAGACACACTTCTACCAGAGCTTTGGTTTACACCCACTATGGTCCCTATATGCTTTGTAATAGATAAGAATAATTGAAATGAAAATGAAAATAAAGTATTATGAAATTAAAAACAAAAGATCTACTTAGATATAATTTTCATTTTTGAAAATGCATGAGAATATATGAATTTTATTTTTGAAATGCATGAGAGTGTGAAACTCAATAGTGCATCATAAAAACTATGCCAGCATTAGGTGTTGCAGTTCATACCCTCATGTATTTTCAAGAACGAATTTTATATTTTATATTTAAATTATATTTTCTTTTCTGTCAGAATTCCTAGCTGTTAAAATAGACATACTATGTTTATTTATGAAGATTCATACATGCATGGTTCACAACTATGATGCATTCATGAAGAAATGGCTATCATTACAATTTGTACAAATATCAAAGGCAAAATAAAAAAAAAAGTATTGTTGCTGAATCTCTAGCTGGATGGAGTACAGTAACACCTAGCTTTCCATGATACCTCGAAGGCCAGAAACTAGTGTCCGATTTTGTAGCTATTTTATCAGTGTTCTACACTGATAAAACTGTTATCTGTAAGGCAGTTTTAAAAATTATGAGTTTGGGGAAACATTTGATTAAGCCTGTTGAATTGTAGATGTGCACATGTTAATAAAGTGTTAGACAGTGTAAGTGCCAGGAAGTTTGTCGTTCACAGCAAACAATGATTTTCTTGTGTAGAATAAATATCTTCTTGAAGCGAAATATTGATCAAGTTGGATCAGTCGTTTCAAGTCACCTGGTGCGGAACATTCCAGGTATAATTATCGTTTACTTAATGGTGGTATGGTATCGTCGCAATATTGATGTACAATAGTCTACCTTTTACAGATTTTAAAATTCACTGAAGTAACCAGCCATTAAGTAATTTATGATTACACATGGTGCATTCTTACTGGTATTCATGATATTATAGATAGCAGAAGATAAACTATCAGTGAATACCAAACGACCAGTAAATAACACTATCGTTTTAAAGTGGTAAATGAATTACGAATGATGGTGGCATTTTGGCTAACTATTAATGTGAAACTTAAAATAGAATATTAAATTGTTTTGTGGTTGTATAAGGTTGTTCAGCAATACATGGACGTAGGTCACAGACTACAGTCTCTAATTAATAGTCAAATATGAGTACTACCCATCACCTTTTTTTCACGAGGAATTTATGTTCGTACATTTGTAAAGTTGCCTTGACTAGAAAATATGGTTCTAGTGAATACTTTTATATAATGATATATACACAATAGTAATGGATTGATTGAAAGTTTGTGAAAATTTTAATATATACAAATAGTAATGAATTATTTGAATGCTTGTGAAAAAATGTTTTTGCTGATAAATCCAACAAGGCAAGATTGTGAAAATAAAGTCTCGTGAAATATGATAATTGAAAGTGCATATAGGAAAAGCTGCTGGTTTTGGGTTCTTCAGAGCTTATAAGTACTCTGAATCCTGTAACTAATGTCTTCCAATAAAACTACACAATTTTCGTGTAGATTAAAATTACAGGCAAAAGCACACTAGGATATGTACATAGTAATTTTGACATAATGCTTTTGGCCACACCTTGACCATAAATTTGACCATTGACTGGACACTGCAAGCATATTGTCAAAAGTTTCTGGAAGTGATTGACTTTGTGGGCTATTAATGTCATTTCAAAATTGGATTATCCATTCTGATGACACTGATTATAAATACAGTCACACAAATATTGACCGGTGTGCTAGGTGCAATATCATATTGTAACATGCACTGATGGTCCTTTATAATGCTTGCATTGAGGTATTAATTTCTGACCAGATTTCATAAGAACTTGTGAAATCCCATTAGGTATGATTTGTATTTACCATCCACATTTCATGTTTGATAGTAGTTTTTCATATGATGAAATTGAGACTTCAGCTGAGTAAGAAATTTCATGAAAGTAAGCATAGTCCACTTGCTGGCAACATTGCAATAGTGGTTTAATTAAAGGTTTTCATTGACCTACTGGTAAATTGATACTTTTGAAAGAGTTTGCATACAACTGGTGGTTTTAATTTTTTTTGGAAGGAGGCCTTTTGTTTTAGTCTGCTTTGATGGAGCAAGAGCTTGAAAAGAAAATTAAATATTGATATAAATATCATTGTTTTGTCGTTTTTTACAGCCTGGTGAAGACACAACCACACACAGTTCAGCTCAGCCTTTTCATCGTTCACATGGTGTAAGAGGACCACCCTCACCCAGATCCAAAGGACCCCCATCTCCAAGAGAACCACCTTCCCCGATCACACACCGTACTCCACACCACCATGCCGAATCCTCGCAAATGTACTCCAACCATGCTGCAGCAGTGAGTCCCAGACAACCTGCTTCATTTTCCTCTGACAGTCAGCAAGCTTCTTGTGGACCCAGAGGAGCCGACCAGACCTTGTATTTACAAAAGATTCGAGAAAGCTCTGAAGCTGTAAACAATGGAGATTTTCGAAGGGCTGTTCAACTGTACTCTGAGGCCATCCGACTTGATCCGTCCAACCACATCCTTTTCACCAACAGGTCAGCAGCATACTGCAAACTGAGGCAGTTCCACAAGAGTCTAGAGGATGCAAAGCAAGCTATGCAGCTCAACCCAAAATGGGCAAAGGTAGGATCCATGAAATCGCATATCGCATTAATGATGTACATTTATCAAATAGGTTGTAAATGTCATCTTTTTCATTGATATCATAAGCTATTTCAGTTTTGTCAAGAATGAGGTGACCTCTTGCCACCAATAACGTATGTTGGGTGGCAGAACGCTTGCTGTCTCCTGTATCTGACGAAAGTATTAAGTTTCATTAGGTGTAGAGGATTTAAAGAAAGAGACCGTAATTTTACAGATTTTGTTATAAAATAACCCAAATGCACACATTTGCATAATTCTATCATTTTTCAACACTGGGATGAAAAGACTTATGCAAAATTTTCAAGGTGACTTTGAAAAATTAGCCTTTAAAGCAGACAGGTGATTGTTTTCCTTGCAAGTAAACAATAGTTGCACCTTGATTTAATGCTCAATAGATGATGATACATCAACTGTCATTGTTACTCTATGTGATATAGGTAGGACCAATGTTGCATTTTAAATATGTACTCGGTCTACAATGACTGTGTGTAGAGAATATCAGGTTTTTTTGTGTGATATCCCTTGTCAGTACAGCACTCCAAAAAATAAATGCCTGCATGTCAATATATCCAATTATTTTTGTAAAGGTTTTTGAAGGAACAAAAGGTAAAGGACCTAAAATTAATCCGCCATGTACAATGTTTGTTTTGGAATCTTTGTTGGATAGAGATCCATTCTCCAAGAGGATTATTTTTTTTCCCATTCAGGCTCATTCAGTATTACCCACAATTCAGATGGTTATCTCATTCCCACAATTCCCTCTGATATGCATCAGACTGAGTGATATGTAGATGGATAGACCCCAAAATCACTAACTGCTGGTGTCAGATTCCTCGCATTTGTTCTGCAATTGATCAGACCCCATTTAAATACCCACAACTTCAATCCTTGACACACTGCTAACTACAAATGTCTTGTCATTTCAGTTGAACATAACAGAGTTTTAACATTAACTGTAGGTAACTGCAAAGGTGCTAATCCCTAATTCATCCAAATACGAATTTTGAAAAGAGGAGAAGAGCCCCTTTTTTTGTTGTACACTTAATATAAGGTTTAAATTCCTATTATCATGCTCTCGAAATTCAGAAAAGGTACAATTTATTCCTTAATAGAACTGGTAATTGCACTAATGTAAGATTTTTGTTCATGTAAAGGGCTGTAATCATATATAAATCTCTTAATATTTCCTGAATATTCAGTACATACTTTATCAAAGATCATGCTGATATGCTACCACACTAAGCTTAGCATCATCAATTTATCATTAAAGTTCACAAGGTTAATGTTCATCATTAAAATGTCATAAAATTATAATAAAATTGTAATAAATAAAAATTAGTTATAAGGAAAAATTTCTCTGTTTATGCATATATAGTATTTCAAGTCATTGGCTTTGACTTCTGTGATGAGATTCTTTAGAGGTGAATTCCTGTAAAGGTCACTCACTGCTGTATGCTTTTGGTGTTTCTAATCTTGGTTGGCTTGTTTAACGTTTTTTGAGAACCTTTCACTCAGATAGAGGTGTTGCCAGCTTCAGGTGAAGTGCTACAAATTTGGACCTATGTCTGAAGCTCTAAGGCATTTAGCACTGAGGGTTCTTTATTGTGTCAGAACCTACGATGATACTGAACCTCAATTTTTGAGGTCTCAGCTGAAAGCCCCTAGATTTTGACTTTTTCTGAGTCAAGTGCTTGGCACAAGAACAATTTCTGTGCTTTATAGTGTATTAGGTCTGGTGTGGCTGGGGTGTTCAAACTCATAATCTTTGGTTCATGAAGCAAACGTTCATCTGATTGAGCTACCATTACGGAACCTAATGATGGGTTGTTTGACGTAATGCAATGTGATATGAACCAAAAAAGAATGTTAATTGGTGTACTTCAAGATTAAACTTTTCAAAAATCTGTCAACATTACTTTGAAGCACCCTGTAAATAAAAATGGATTTGTGCATTGTGATGACGGGTGCAGACTGTAAAAAGAAACGGTGTAGTGAGGTATGGTGAAAGAATTGACGGACCAGCCTTCCCTCTTCTTACATACAGACAATTTTTAAAAATTTGCATATCTTGTTTGATCTAGAATATAAATTATTTTGTATTAAATATCTTTTGTGCTGTGACTTCCAGTCATTTGGTATATGGATATTTAAAATGACTCAAATTGGTATTCTGTTAATTGAGCACATACTTAATACCTGGCTTTCAATAGATTGTGCAAGAGAGTTGTAAATGAATTTAGTCCCCATAAAGCCCATGTTTATACAGAGAGTGTTTTTTCTCTCTACGCTCTACTGAAATTAAGATACTGTTAACCTGCACATGTGTCAATGCAAGAGTGCTACATTATGTGGAGTCTAGACCCAGCTCCTCCATACCAGACAAAGAAATAGATGTTAGCACCTGAGACCTGTTGGTTGTGAACTTATTGTTTAGGCTTAGGCCATATTGGTCTTGATGACTTTGTGGCCTCTGGAACCTAATGCCAGGGGCATTTCAAGTAAGTCTTAAGAGTTTGGAGATCTTTGAGAACGTGATACCATGCCACCAAATCTTTTTTAAAATCTCTTTTCAGTGTAGAATGGCACTAGCTGTGTCAGGCTTGATAGCTGAGGACCAGAATAATATAGATCGCTCATTGAAATATCGTCAAGATTTAAGAATTTTGAGTCATAATAATTGTTTTTTGATTATGATTACTTATCATTAGTAGAATAGTTGACTTACTTCACTGCCATTGAAATATACATTTGTTCTTACAAAGGTCTTTGAAATCAAGTAACTTTATTACATGCTGTTTTGAGTACAGTAAAACTAGTTTATTAAGAACACAGGTAAAACTGATACCTGTATATAATGAAGTAAAATTCATTTGCAAGTAATATAAAACTGAAAATCTAATACTGTATGCTCTGCAATGGGTTTTAATTATTTTGGTACTGTATACATACTGAGTTGATTGACTCAGACTTACTTATTCTGTTTGAGAAGTCTTGAAATCTACAACTGTTTTTCGTAGGATCCATTTGGATTTCTTAAAAAAGGTTTTTGTTGTGGAAATTAATTATTGTTTTGACCACAGAAGGGTTCCACAAACTGTTGAGTGTAGCTTTGGACATTTACTTGAAATGCTGTTGATACAGAGGGATTTTTGTTCTCAAGTTATAAAGAGGAGGGCACATCTCTATGGTGATATTTTTTCCACATTTGGAGCAAGGATATAGTCATCCTTCACATGTGCAGTATACAATATCATGTGCAATTAATGCATATAACAAAGAATTGTTAATAGTTAATTGGACCTTGCAAGTTCATTATGGCACTTAAGGAAGTTAGCTCTTTGGATAGTGGAATGCTATAACTGTGTAAGTACTGGTCCAAAACTTATTTCATTGGTCGAAACATATTATGCATTTATTACTTAAAGAGATCCAGTTGAAGTCTTTTTTATGTCAATTCAATTTTTTTGAAATGGTTTGGAAAGGACTACATTTTGTGGCAGAAAGATTGCTTAATCAAAAAACTCTAAATGTACATGATTTTATCATTTTTGTTTTATATAATGTCTATACCCCTAGACATGTATTTCTATTGAGTAATTCATAGCACAAGTAATATAGACTTGGAACTAAATTCATCTATATTTGATTCATATATTTTTCCACACAGAACAAAATTTAGTTTTTTGGCCAGCAATTCTTTATTTTTATCTATAATCCCCACTTTTTAAAGTTCCACCTTAAATTTTAAGCCATTGAAGACTTTGTAACATATGTGCAATTTTATAAACTGATTTACTCCAAGCATATCTTTTTAATTCCTTACAATTTTAATTTTGATATGATGATTTTTTCTGTATTTTAAATGCAAAAAGGTCATATCTTTTCTGGTTGGCTAGCATTAAACTTTTTCATATCCATATTATTAGGAGACATGATTTGATGTAATAATTAAGTTGTGTTGACACCAACAGATAAAACTAGATTATGGGAATAAATCGTATGTAACTTTTAAATGCAAAAAACATCGTTGAACACATTGTAGCTCAACAACAAGCACTATGGCCCCAGTTCAATCCCCTTCAAGGCAGAAATTTAAAAATATACTTTTAAAAAAGACAATACTACAAAACTTGGGTTTAAACCTCATTAATAGTCATTAAAGTCATGAAATTTATGATATTTCATTTTAGTTAAAATATATTAGCTCCCTTATTTACAATGTGTATTGACCAGAAAACTATGAACTACTGCAATCAGCTCATGAATTAATTGCTGAGAAATTCAGTCTGTTCCTTGGACTATGGAAAGCTGCTTCAAAGAAAGATCATAAACAACATTTTGCTGTCACACTTGTGTCACTGTCTAGCTTGGACCTGTTAATGCGGTAACTCATGCATGGACAAATCATGATATTCATAAAACGCATGGTTGATGTCCTAGCGTTTTCATCAATGCTGGAGTTTTTGATGAACTTGCTTTGGATTGTGAAAGTTGTGTCATTCTTGGGTTTAGTGCATTTTATTGGCCATTTGTCATAAATGTATTTGTGTTATCTACAATTTACAACCCTTCAGGTACACAGAGAGCCCCAAAGATCAAGTCAAAAACAAGGGTTGAGCAAGTGATTTCACTACTGCAGATACATGCAGCTATGATTAAAGAAATTATTTGTCTGATGAAAAAAATCTTGTATTACAGAACTTGTTTGTTGTCTAAGGTAATCTTTGTATTTCAAAAAAGTTCACATGAAACATAATCACTCTATTCAGAAAGAATTTACCTGACAAATGCCATTAAAGGATATTTATTCTGGACATTAGAAAAATCAATGAAGTTGTAATTATTGTGCAAGGCAACCCTGTATGTTATTCAGGTGTTATGTAATGCACAGGTGAAATGCCGAATCATCCATATCATAGAGAGAGAAAAAATCTGTACAAAGTCTCAAACAATGTCGTCTGCATCACAATCTTGTTCTGACAATTGATTGAAAAAAATGTGTCCCTATTGATCATTCTAAGGACCTTTCAGCCATTTTATCCTCCCTTATCAATGTTCAAATTCCGTTCAGTTTCAACTTGAATAAAGATAGGAATTTTGAGCTGTCACCGTTAGATTGTGGGTTCTTTACACCTGTCTTTGGGTGCAGTCGGTGTGTTAAAAATATGCTGTGTATGTTGCTTCTTAGGGATTTAAAGTAATCAATCACTTTTTTAAACAAAACGTTCTTGTTCTTTTTATGTGTGTGTATCAGGATGGTACTGGCATAAACAAGACTGTAAGAATTAGTTCCCTTTGCACTGTGGAAGCAGTGTAGTGAAAGCAAAGATTTAATAAGTGGATAAAAATGGAGTGAAAAGAGATTTATTTGTAGGAGGAAATGGGGATTGTTTGGTCCAGTATGTTGGCATATTGACTTAGCCTACCCGCCCATTATGTCTGTTGAGTGCATAATAAGTTTTGAAGTGGTGTCCACCGTCTGAAAATCTCTAAATAAATATGTACAAAATACTGGTTACATCAGTCTCTTGGTTTTGCTAGTTTGTGTGGAAGTGTGAGGTGTTACTCCTGTGGGTTTAAATGTGCTATGTACAGAATGTTGGGTAGTGGTTTATATTGTTTTCTGAATTCTGTTTCTGATGGCTAACAGTGCATTTCATCTTGTATCTAAATCTGTGAAGTCACTCAGTTACATCTCTGTGGTATGTGGATTAATATTTGCATATTGTACCTCTTATGACATATTGGTTGATTCTATACTGTATTTACTTTTGTATGCAATAATGTAATTGAAAAATGATTTTTTTTTTTTATTATAACAGCAAATTGTCATGAATGATAAGTGTGTATGGAGTTGTAATATTAGTCAAAATTGTGAAGATAATCATTTGGAAACTTGAAAGCTTTTGCTGAGCTCTGTATTTGATGGTGTAAACAGTGAAACCTGTCTACACTGGTTACAGATGCTACCAAATATTCAATATCATAATTAAGCAACATAGGGTTGTTTGTTTGTACATGTATATTGTTTAATGTCCCGCTCAAGATTTTTCATTCATATGGTGATGTCACCATTGTCGTTGAAGGGCAGCAAAATTTCAAGGCCTATGCTCAGTGCTTATGGCCTCTGAGCAGGGAGGAATCTTTATTGTGCCACACCTGCTGTGACACAGGGCCTTGGTTTTTGTGGTCTCATGCGAAGGACCTCCTCTTTTAGTCGCCTTTTACAACAAGCAAGGACCTATTTTAACCTGGATCCCCACAGCACAGCAACATACAAGATACAGAATGTATGAAAGTATTAAAATGTATTTGAAACCAAAGTGTTCTTATTGAACAAGATTCAGATTGCACACATCTGAAAAGGCAGATCCATAAATTGATGTTAAAGAGCTGGCCAGAGGTCTGTAAAAGTGAGTGAAGTGCCCTAGCTGCCCTGGAAGCCCAAGGGATTTGACAATTTTTGAAAGCATTTTCATTAATCTTTGTTATAAACATAAATTGCATCTTTGACTCTTTATGTTGGAAAAAAACTGAAACTTTAGCCTTTACTCTCTCTTTTGGGTTTTATTGCCCTTGTGATCAAAGATCAGGGGCATATTGCTTTTGTCCTGTATGTCATTCTGTAATTCTGTCATCCTGTGTGAATGATTGATTAAATATTGTTTAACGTCCCACTCGAGAATTTTTCACTTATATGGAGATTTCACCACAGCTGCTATGACACGGGACCTTGGTTTTTGCGGTCTCATCCGAAGGACCGCCCCATTTAGTCGCCTCTTATGACAAGCAAAGTACTGAGGATCTATTTTAACAACCTGGATATCCATGGGAAATCATCCTGTCTGAAACTTTAACCATCCAAATAACTTTTGAACAGTAATACTAGTGCTTTGATATTTCACATGAGTATTCCTTGTGACAAGACCTTTCCATTGGTATCAAAATGTTTGACCCTGTGACCTTGACCTTGGTGTTTGACCTAGTTTTTAAAAACATAAGTTTTAAATGGTAAGTACTAGGGCTTTCATATTTCATGTTAGTATTCCTTGTAACGACCTTTTTGTCAGTACAAAAATTTTGACCTTTGGGTATGACCTACTTTTTAGAAACTTTAACATTGGTCCTAACTTTTAAATGATAAGTACTAGGGCTTTCAAATTTCACATGAGTGTTTATTGTGACAAAACCTTAGTATTGGTACCAAAATGTTTGACCATGTGACCTTGATCTTTGTATTTGACCTACTTTTTAACAATTTAATAGCTGAAATCTGACATCAATAGTTAGTAAACATTTATTGTGCTGGTTTTAATCTTTCTAGGGGGCCTCCATGGCTGAGTGCTTAGAGCTCACGCTCAAATCACAGGCCTCTCACCTCTAGTTGGCATGGGTTCGATTCTCACTTGCGCCAATTTCCGGAATGGGTGATAACTCTAAATTTAAATAACATACAATAGCTTACAATGTAGAGATCTATCCGTATCCTGGTGCAATGCATTCTGTTTGTCTGGAAGAAGTCTGGATTATTTTAAGATATGGACACTTTGCAGAAAAACGTATGCAAATAAAGGCAAGCGTAAACAGAAAATTGACATTTGCGCCAGTTCTTTGTATGCATGATGCATTTTAATCAAGCTTGTTAGTTTTTAGTTTGAATGAATTTGTTTGCATATACGTGTATAATTTATGGTGTATGAAGTTTATTATGATTTTTCTTATATACATTTATTTAACATAGGAAATACAACCAATCCACAGTTCCATCTTGACAAACATCATGGCAAAGAATTTATAAAGTGGGTAAAAATAAAAGTCAAAACTCTGATTGTTCAGTTGAGAAAAAAATTAATTAATTTAGAAATTTAAAGTATTGAAAATAAAATTGTTGCCTTGTTTGTTATTCAGTATTATTTAACAACTGCAGTAAATAACACCAGTATTGATTTATTCATTTGAATGATGAAATAAATAAATTGAATTCTCAATATAATCTTGATTATTTTCGATTATAATTTCAAAATACACCTCTCATTTGATTTGATAATCGATTGTAATTTTCTTCTGAATCTCAAACTCTAGCCATAACTTCTTTATAGTAAATATTAGAGCTTTCATTTGAGTATTTCTTGTGAAAAGACCTTTCTATTGGTACCAAGATATTTGACCTTGTGACCTTGACCTTGGCACTTGACTTGCTTTTTAAAAACTTTAACTTTTGCATGGCCATTATTGGAATTTGCCATTATTGGGGGCATTTGTGTTTTACATAGGAAGTCATGTTATTGTAGGGATGAAATGATATGTCCACATCAGGCTGCAATACATATCCCAATGTTTTGCCATGTTCATTTATTTTTGATATGATGCATTTTGAATTCTTCAAAAACAAATGGTTGTTTTTGTCAACTTTGAAGTTACAAAACAACACCTTGTATGAGAATATTTGAGAATTTATTAGGTCATTTTATGCCAATAACATATTTTCTGTTGTTTTTAATGTACCTTGTAATGATAAAAAAAAAACAATATTGAAAAAAAACTAATTATGCTACAAAAAAAAAAAGACCTGTAAACTGTATTAAACTGAACACCTATTTCACAAATCAAACTGAACATCAAGTTCATAGAATTGATACCACTGTGAACCCATACACAACATGAAATAAGTGTGTTTTCATTTCATCAATATAAAATTTAAAAAGAATTATTTTGAACAAATCAATCATGTTTAATTTATTATAATTTAGTTAATAGCATTTGTGTACAGAGTTGAGCCATTGATTCCGCTGATTGATTTCAAGAATAGGTACATTTTTCATTGTGTCACAATCGTTTTTGCAGATATGTAGTATAAATAGTGATAATATATGCAAACTAAAACATCACAATGGAGGAGTCTTTTGGCATCCTTTTTAGTATACATATAACACTTTGTAAATATAATAAGCAATAATTTGAACCCAAATGGTACGAAACATTCCCTTTCAGCAACTTTCAACCTTGGTGAGTGAATCAGCATTGGAGCAATACATAGTGTTAAAACAACTCAGTGGCTTTGACTAAAGTAACCAAAAGTTAGAAAATGTTTGAAGCACTAAAAATTAAATCATTTTAAAACAGTCTGCAGAGATCCTTTTAGTGCATTCAGACAACAGGAGTTGTCTCTCTTTTGTCACGTCAATAAATTCACATCGTCAATTGCCCGTTGTAAGAATTGATAATAAATTTGAGTTTATCCAGGTAAAAGGACAGAAAGTACATTTATCAGCATTATGCTGTTAAAAATGTCAATGTTTCAATACACAATATGTTTACTGGATTTACCGTAAACCAGCATACATTCACAAGAAAATGCTTGCCTTTTAGTTAGAGCCCTTTTATCACATTAGTTTTTGAAGATTTCAAAAATATTTGAAGTAATTATCTACTTATATTCTATTAGAACAGGTTAAATAAACAATAGTTTTTTGCAAACATTCTCAATGAAGTAATCTATTCTTTTCATTCCTTATCTGCAGTGAGGAATATATGCAATGGCTGACTACTGAGGGATTGATATATTACATTTATTGTCACATATTGTATAGGTAGGAATAAAAGTTCACACATCATTTTTATTCACTGGAAAGAACTAAAATGTATTGACACATGAATTTCAGACAGAGAGAGAGAGACAGAGAGAGAAAGAGAGATTTCTGCCTGTCTTGTGAATATAATTCTTAAATGACCCATTTTCACAGCTGTACAAGGACACAGGAGGGGGTAGTGACTAAAGTATTTTGCAAAATGAGAGAAAATTATATTCATAGAGTAATTATTTTGTAACTCAATCATAAGAGAATCTTATTGTGAAAAATATCCTTGTCATGCCTTTTTTTGGATGGAAAACAATGATTTCACATCTTTCTAAAGAAGAAAACAATTAAGACAGTAATAATTCTGTACAATTCATTGAAAATGTTTCCTTTGAGTCTTATAATTATTGCATGCCTAATTTTGCAGATGGTTGACCATCAAAGTAAAATCTTGGCATGGTAGACAGGATTTTGAACCTTTTCCTAATTACAGTTAACAAGTCTTTTGAATCCCAAGATTTTAAAAATTTAAGAACAATTTAAATCTTAACATTTTAAATGTATGAATCATTCATTGGCCATGTTTCTAAGGCATGGCTCAGGAGTTAGAAAAAAGTGTAAGGAATTGCCAAAATGTAAAGCAGTTAAGTTCTTTATAAGTTGGTGTTCATTGCCCAGAAAGGATGATTTGTATAGTGAAACCTTCAGTTCTGAAACATGAACAAGTCCGTGAAATGAATTCGGCTAAAGTTTTCACAAAATATATACCTTCTGGGTATCAAGTGGTTATACGGAGAACATCTGCATGAAACAACTTTATGAACCTAGGACCCCGAGAATTTACACCTTGGATATTTTTCTTATTTTGACTTTTTTTCCTTCTGTTGTGACTAGGTTATTTTCTGCATGGCCAAATGCTTGAATGTGCCCTCATCTTTTTAAAATCTTTGCACTAAACATAACTTGAAGCATAAATTTTTAGATAACTTTCATTCTTTTTTTTTTTTTTTTTTCATCATTAGTATTCAATATCAGAGTGACTTCGAGATCAGAGGTTATGATGTTAAATTCATAATTCCAAATCATTATCATGAGTGGCATATTTTCAAGATTCTTGGGTATTTTGCTTATTCTGATGTTTAAATATAATAGTGAAAGAAAAGAAAAAGAAATCAGTTTTCCAAAACAGTCCTGTGCAGATTTACAGATCAAAGATGACAATGATTCTTGTCCCTGATAATGAAGCCTCTTTTCAAATAATGAGAAATCTGAAGGATAGACAAGGAATTTGTCTTCAATACTTCTCAAAGCCCATTAAGTCCCTGACAGACATTTTTGGTGGAGCAATCTAAACCTTGGTATGTTATCTTAAATAATGGTACCCTGGGTATCCACACAATATGTCCTACATTGTCTGCTTTTATGTAAACGACAAGTTTTCATTTACGTCTATTTTCTGTTTCTAAATTATGATCATCTTTCAATTTTGCAGGTAGGTAGCAAAAGGTCATTGTGTACAGTTTTTCAGACTTTGGTATAAATGAATGAAATGGAGTTTAGAATCAATATTCACACTTGCGTATCAACACAAACTTTTAAGGCGAAACACGCCCTTCGTTAACTGAAAGTAATTTGCAGTGCCTTTGTCATTACTGTACTTAATTTGCCTCCCAAATTTTGAAAATTGAATAGTATGTACATTAAAAAATCACAGCATGGAATGTAAGAAAATTTAGTTGGTTGATTTTGAGTTCATAGAATTGTTTTCCTTTCAATGGCATTTTTCATACAAATCTTTTAATAGCCACTTTGATGTAGGGTTTGAGCAAGGCACCAGTTGTTTACTCAATACATTATTTTGTGCAGGGTACCAGCACTTTTGCTTAAAGTGTACCCATTTCACAATCACAATAGATTGCCAGCTAAGTTTTAAGGAATTTAGAAATTTTGCAACAAAACTTGCATTTTGCCTTTTTTTTTTCTCCCCTTCGTATTTTGATATTAAATTCTTTGTAGATTTAAAAGGATTTTGGTGATATAGATGATACATTGGTTTTATAGATGAAATATTGGTTTTATAGGCTCATTTGGTTAGTAATCTTAGACTGAATACTGTATTTGTAAATT
This sequence comes from Ostrea denselamellosa, assembly GCA_024699665.1. NCBI lineage: Eukaryota > Metazoa > Mollusca > Bivalvia > Ostreida > Ostreidae > Ostrea > Ostrea denselamellosa. The sequence goes on along the minus strand of JAMZEH010000005.1, from coordinate 7,593,591 downwards.
TTCACAACTCTCTTGGATGTACCTGTGTAGATAAACCAACATAGAAGTGCTGTGAGTTTTTATGAGAAATGTATTAATATAAAAGCTATTAACTAATGACCTTAGGATAACATTCAAGGTCATTCCTTTGATCCTCACCTCTATCATGTGATTGTATCAGTACCAGTTTGTCGTTAACCTATAAAGGGCAGTCCAACAATTAGCCCAGGGTACATTATATTTTAGGGTCTGGTTTGTAAGTTTTTATTGAATTTCCTGTCTGTAATGATTTACGGCTTTTAGGATTAATTTTACTATATGAAATTATAGATTACAAGTATTGATAATTGCTAATTGAGTGTTAAAATCTTCAAAGCAAATGTACGCTTTACAACCATTTTCATAATTCTTTGTAATTGTGCACAAGAGAAATTGCTCTTTAGTATACAGTCTGTCCTCAGGGACCTATTTAGATATTTTGTAATGTTACAAAATTATTAAAACTACTCAAACGTTAAGGTAGTGACTTCACATTAATTGCATATAATTTTGCAATATTGTTATAATCAGCCATAATCAGAAATGATATTTAATTTTGTTTGAAGATCAGGATTCACAATGCAAAATTTTAGTTATTACAGGCTGCATTCCTTTATTATAGTGGAATATTATTATGGGAGAGAGACATTGTGTATACACCAGTCTTATCGTGTTCTGAATGGCAGTAAAATCTTATCAATAATTGTGCATAGAATCGTACAGACAGTAAAATAAGGCTTCAGCTCTTGAAATAAAACGACCTTTTACCATAAATAATATTAATTAGAAAACTGTCAGATAATTAATTACACTATCTTGATGTGCAGTGTATAAGGGCCCAGGTTTTATTGATGTTTGATCAAACCCTGGAAAATTGCATTGCGTGCTCTCACTCGTCAGGTATTCATAATTCATAAAACACAAACTTTTTACAGAGAAGAAAGATGATACAAGAATAGTAGGTGTAGTGCGAGCCTATATTGGTTTGTTTGATCTGGCCATTGGACCACATGTCTTAATATATTTACCTGGTCATGGTTGATCGATTAGAGGGTATTAGAGTCCGATCTGTCTTTACCTGTGCAGGTTAAATCAGTATAAACTGTATGGAGAGCAACAACACAGGTGAACATAGGTATTGGAGGAACCTACCACCTGGTCACACCTTTTCTCTCAGACCTACAACCTACAAACATGTCATGTTTCCTCAACTGTAATCAATTTACACCTGGGAGAAAGCGGACTACATTGTTTGTCTACGAATTGGCACCTTGCACTATATAGCAGAATGTCCATCGGTGAATTAAATTACGTGCTGAATGGAAAAGTTATTCCTGTTTCGTGCCAGTGTATAATGAAATAATATACCATTGAAAGAGGAGTATACATACTTTAGTGAAAGTTTAGGATTAAAGAAAAAAGTTATTGAAATTTGATGTGAAAAATATGACTTTTAAAATATTTGTTTAAGGAGTTGTATTTAGAAATGTGTGTATTGGAGGAGAATTTAGTCATCATTGAGTAAATTTTCTGCTTATGAGATGAAAGTTGAAAAATGAAAGCTGTGAATGGGATATTTATAGCTCGAAGTACAACATGGAAATGTGAGTTTATCATTTCATGATCATGAAATTCTGGTGTTCGGAAAAATTTCACAAGCGTAAAAAGTTTGGAGTCCCATAATGATGAAATGGTCCTATCGATCATTCAAAGAGCTGAAGGACCTTAAAGGGCCCAAAGGAGGACAGAAAAAGGTAAAAAAGGATGGAGATGAATGTCAATTTAATTTTGAAGTGGAGCGTTTCTGTGGTAGGATTGGTCTTCATACTGAAGGGATCTTCCTTCCATGAATTTCACTTGTGCTCCAAAAATAAATATAAGAAATATTGATATTATATTTCATGGTTTAGAGTGTCAACTCTTAATTTCTGCAGGTATATAAATAATTGAGTTTGGTTAGGAATGAATGATGGAGGATAAAGATAATTCATGTACTTTTGTGAATTTTTCAAGTCTACAATTACTTTTCCTGTAAGTTTTGCCAGTTCATTAGATAGTGTTTATTCATCTTTATTAATTCATATGCACTGAAAGTTTTATGGCTTGTTAAGTTGTATGGTAAAGAGAATGGGCCATTGACAAATGTAATTTTTTTTTTATCTCCAATAAATATTGTATGGTAGTTTTGTTATATAACCTCTTATTGAAGGTGTTTATTTCTAGTGAATATGATATTCAGAGAATTTTATGTTGAAAGTTAATTTCGACTTACTGAATGCAACCTTCAGCAGTGACTTTATCAGACTGGGAAATTTGAAAATCCTGTTGATAGTGATTACAGGGTCCAATATACTAGTAAGGCCTTCCCCAGAAGCATTACATAGTGGTACAAACTTTTTTAATGTCCTTTATATAGTTCTGAAATTCACCCCAATTATTGTGGTTCTCAAACAAATGGGCAGATATGTGTATAAAGGACTGGTGTGCTCATTTTTTCAGTAGGAATTGAACCAAAGTTGAGTTTTCTACTGGTAAGCAAAACCACTTGACCAGTAAATAAGGAAGTGGCATGAAAATATTTGCAGTGGAATAAATAAGGTGCCTATATATGCAGTATTCCTACGTCTTCTACTAATGGTAATGATGTAGATGTGAATGACAGCTGACAGGATTTATGTAACAAGGTCCGACCTTGTCTGTGCATTGATTAGCTGTTCTTTGCATACAGTGGTACTAATTATCTATAAACTTTCATTTGAATACATTCCCTAGCTCCTGTCTTTTGAATTAATTTGTTGGTGCACTCGGTGTCCTGACATTGTAATTGTGCATATACAAAGAGAAATATTGAAATGGATATTTTGAAATGTACGATACTCAATTTCAAGATAGTTATTTTCTTTACAGTGTATCTAAACCATGACCCCAAATTATTTGCAAATGAGCTTTTGTCAATAGAATATCATTAAATTATTCTTTTCTAATGAGATTCACAAAGAATATTCCAGATTATCTGGATTACAGAAACCTTTTGATCTTCCATATTTAAAAGAAAATGGACAGACTCTGTTCATATTTTTCTCAGATTTACAAGGATCAGGTGATGTTCTTGAAATCGGGATTACATCACTGATGACAAAGACTGTATCAAAGATTACTTGGGATCCCCTTTAAATGTACTGTTGACAGCAATCCGTAAAAGATTATCTGCGGAAAGCCATGTCATTTCACCCTAAAAATCTATACATCTTTAAGGCATGCATTTCTTCTGAAAGCATTAACAGAGCATTGATTTTTTTTTTAGATAAGAGATGATATTTTTAAAAAAATATGACATAATAAGTGCATTACAAAGATAAAGCATAGCTAATGTGCAAATAGATTTTTGATATACAATAGTAAGAAAATTAATGCCTTAGATTTTCTTTTGGAGAAATGCAAATTGGTTCATTGCTAGAGACACATTATCTTGTTACTATTCAAACTGCTTGCATACTGTATGACTAATTGAGAATAATTAATGTAGTTTGAGACAATTTCTTTTAATATTTTGTATGTTTCATCAGAGTCTCAACATGTTTAGAGGTTGTGTAACTTTCTTAAATTCATTCTGTGCCATCCATCAAATGGAGTAGAAAGACCTAGCTAGTTGTCACTTGGCAAATTCGAAGACATGGTGCACACAAGGTTAAATTGCTTGCTTGTTCTTGTAGTCTGTGAAAATATTAATTGAAATGTCTCTGACCTACTTGTTTTTTTTTTGTTGTACAGCTCCTCAGTGTTGGAACTTTGTTTGGAATCTTTGTGGTTTGTTCTTGTACAAGTTCGTCTGGTTCAATGAGGTTATACATTTATAGCATGTGCCTAATGTTGCTGAAATTTCCTTTTTATACCTATCAGTTTTGAAGAAGACTATGTACTGCCTTGATCTTTTCATTGTGATTCAAGTTTTAGATTATTTTTTATTTCATTCCAGTTTGTCTGATATAGATCCAATCATTTTATAATGATTTTTTTGTGTGCTCTGTTAGCAATGAAAAGAAAAAAGTCATGGGTGGCAGTTTTAGCAGTATCCCCTTTTGTGGTGAAAAATCTATGGTAAATTGCTCGAGAATTGTACAAAAGAGTTAGCTGCAATGATTTAAGCACTTTTTACCTTGTTGATTTTTTTTTTCAACTAGTTTGTACAAATTCATTGGTTTTAAGAAGTGTTTTTGAGTTTTCAGTCTACAACAGCTTGCAGTAATGCAACTTAGTCTTTTGAAACTAGATATATTATAAAGACCATGATGATGATAGATGTGGTTATTGGACTTTTTGATCTGTAGTACATGATTGCAACACAGCTGTTTATCTTTTACTTGTCCCTATCCTTTTGTTTTGTAAGTTGTTGAGGTAAAAATGTCTGTCACAATCTGTGAAATCAAAATATTGAAAAAATGAGTCACTGCTCTTTGGCAACATTTCGTTCTAAATTGAGAAGGTACACATATTGAACTGATTAATGGGCAACATCAAGATGGATCTTGCCATTAATAGCATGTGCAATAATATTGATATTTGCAGATCATTAAAATATGTACACAATGCAGGGAGCACTTTTATGGGAGCAATTGTCCTCCTGTTTAACAGGACATATGGTTTTTGTGGTCTTGAGACCATCATCCAGACATTGTTTGGAGAACACCTCTGCAGATAACACCCTATTTGATTGGTCAATAAAAACTGGTGTTATGCGGGTCTTGATGGTCTTGTATGAATGACACTGTGGAATGGTGGTCCGCACAGAGAACTGATGGGAAAACATGAATCAGGTTCACTATGGTGGACAATTTCTGACAGCTTTATGATGAACATTGGACATGACTGTCCAATTACAGGTGCCTGGTTACTGTTCCTCGATCTCTTCCTGTTTGTTAATCATCGTCAAGAATGAGGGTATAATCCTGCCATGATATATGGATGCATTAAATTGCAGTTCATGGATGAAATTACTTTTCATTATGTGATGGAAGAGATATAAATTAATATTTTGATGCCCTGAAATATATGTTAGTAAATTTGACAATCCATGAAGTAAGGAGTATGTATAATGAAACAGTTAGGACTAATAAAGGACTATTAAAATAATTCAGAATACTAGAAATCAAAGATATTCTCAATCATCTGAGGGACTATCTGGCATGCCAAAGAAAACCCACTTATTGATTAACTTTCTGAACTTATAAAGATAGTACCCAATTGGGTTTGTCCGTTATTGATCTTTATAGGTAAAAGTGGTCAAAGCCTTTTAAAATATGGATGAAATACATACTATATATAAAAAAATCCTTTTAGAAACACTGTCTATGTGTGGCCCAAGTATATTTGTATTTTAAACCTAGACAATAATTTCAGCATACACCAGAATCTTCAATGCTTCAGCTGGAAAACGACCGCCTCTTTTGGGTATTAAAACTTGTTTTACTTTTAATATGTCAGCCGTCTTTATATAAGGAGTGTGAAACATTTCCGTTCTTGCTGTAGGCCAAGTTGTAACTTAAAAGTATTGATCCTGAAGTGAAATTTCAACAAAATTAAATGTAAAAATATTATACCAACTGCCAGTAGCTAGCAATTACAAACAGCATTATCAGTTTTAATGCTAATGCTTAACATAACTTGCAGTAATAATGGCAAGCCCAAGACAGTTATGAACCAGAAATTAAGACACAGAATTGAATGGCATTTGATTAATGGAATTAAACCTTTGATTACCAAGTTCAATTTATGTTAGATTACTATGTAAAAACATCAAGATAAGCTCTGTAGAATATGGCACTGGTAACAGGCTCACACAAAAGAATCAAGCAGTGCATTAAATGGATGCAGTTAAAAGCTTCAATACAAATTTTATGGGGACAGTTAAATCAGATAGATTTAACAGGATTAATTACTGTGTTGTGTCAATATTCCCATTCAAAGTAAAAACTACTAATCTTGTGTATTGTTTCTTTATTCCAATTTCATACAGACTTTGTCGGTGTTCCTTGTAGAAGGGATTATTATATGATTATGTTCTTGGGAACTTTGACAAATAGTAGAACACAAAGATTTGGACAACACTGTGAAAACGGTTGAATCAATACCTACCGACTGGGTCCCTTCATATTATTGATTCCTTATTATAGTGCACTGCAAAAATAATCAGCTGGTATCAATCAACTTTGTCAACTTTCTCCCCTTACCAGTTCAACACACTCTTTCTACCTCATCACAATGAATAATTATTACAATGGCCCCAGAAAACAGCTGGGACAGTGGCTGTTCCCACTGAAGTGTTTGCTCAAACCCCGAGTCTGTGTTTGAATTTGTGTCCCATTTCCATGAAAGCAGAGGAAATGTCTGTTTGAAGGTATTGTCTTGCGACTTTCCTAAGAGCTTGCACTCTTAGGATGATAAGAGTGATATCACATGTTTTCTTCACATAGTCAGTAATGCCAAGTTCAAACCTCTTCAAGATAGAATTATAGAAGACATCATAAATCAGAAAATACAAAATTATTTGAATACTATAACTGGTTTTATATAAATAAAAAAATATTTATAGACTTTGCCTTCTGATCTGGACTTCAGTGTGAGGTTATAGATACTGACAATAAATTCAGATTTGTATACGTGTATAGATATTGGACCTCCCTGAACATTTTCAGAGGGCTTAAAGGGCATAAAGAAATTACATATATAAATATTCTGAATTAAAGCACTGTGGTTATGATTTCTGACACCAAAGGAACATCAATTATAGCTATCAATTTTGTTCTGTTTTTAAGTTATAACAATGTACAGTTTCATTGAAGGAAAGAATATTTGACCTGCCATATACAGAATCCGTGCACACTTCTATTTTTCAAATTAGCTAGTAGAGATTTTGCACCCAAAATTTGAAAATTAGCATGAAGAATTGAAATTAATTTAGTATATAGTGCATCAGGAATTTAATTATGTATGATGACTGTTTATTATAAATGAATTTATTTTCTTTTCACCCAGTCATAAAATGCCATTTTTATTTTCATTGATCATTCAGAGATTGGTTTTGGGTTTCTGTAATATTAAAAGTTCATGCTATGGTTGTGTTGCCTGGTTGAGAGAGAATTTTAGTACATTGTAAAACTATCGAACCATTTTATTCATTGGGGGCTTCATTTTTGTTGTGGTACCTGACATACTCAAGCATTCCAATTCTCCATGAACAGCTAACACGTCAAACAGGAAATCGAGACTCCACCAACATGCTAGATTTTCTCAAACCAAGAAATTGATAAGGTCTACGTTACAAATCTATGTACATAATAACAAAGTGAATTAATTCACTGATCCAGATCAGGACAATGTAATGACACGGTTTTATTATATTCCATACAAGGAAAAAGACATCATTTTGAAAATCATGAAATGAGTAAATCAGATATTTGCACCTAGACCTACATTTTAGTGACAGCTTTGATACACATCACTTGCTTGGTTTCAGGCAGTAAACTTTTATAGTGTCTATTTGCACACTTTGATGTCATTGATGATATTTAAGGGTCAAAGAATCATTTGGATTCTCGTAATCATTATCCTGCTCTTAAAAGTTGAAATATTTGAAGTTTCCTTACATGTTTCAGACTGTGTAGGAAATGGCTGTAGTCATATTTTTAGAACTTTCAACTCATAAATCGTTCAAAGTTTTCTAGATGCTGAATGGCAAATTATATATTGGGCATGTTTACCCACAATTAACATACATGACTATCATGAAACTTTCAAATCAACTTAATCCTTCTCAATGTGTTGACTGTGGGGATCAAGTATATTATGTAAAGGTTACATCAATGACTTATTCTTTGAACATTCAATAATCTTGTTTCTTTAGGTTCTTAAACCATTAATATGGCTAAATTTCAAACTACATGTTTGGTAGTATACACTTTATAGTTACACATACAGTAGCTGATCTCCATTTCAATATTGACAATTGGGTTTTTATCTCACAACTGGTCATTCCTGACTGTTAAATGGTTTCAGGATTTTAATTTGTAAATTGTTCTTTGTGATTGGCAAGGATTGGAAACCATTGTGACCCCCTGTTTGCTCTGGCGGTCCTGCTTGGCAAAATGACCACCTAGTGCAAACTGAACCCACTCTAACCCTAATTTAATTTGAAACTTCAATTGAGCAGGGGAGATAAATCTATTCGATCTTGACTAATGTTTGCCCTCAATGATTGATTGGTATGATGTAGGGGTTGAAGAAAAAGAAGGTGAAAATAATTTATCAAAGATGGGGATTTAATCAATTTCAATTTGTCTGCTTGTTCAATGGTTTTGAACTCTTAACAGGAAATGGGTGTTTTAAGCCTTTGCTTCAAAAAGAGAAATTTCCTGAACGCCTGATATCCAATAAACATGCATGAATTAATGCATTTAAAAGATTTGTTTTTTGTGTGTCAATTTGAAGGACTGAATTTGTTGCTATTGTTTCTTTGAATTGGCCAAATATACTCCACAACCTTTCCACTATACTGTGTGTCACTCCACAATTTTTTTGTTCGTACTCCATTACAACCTCCTTCTAAATCAAAACTCTGCAGAGGGGTCTCTTATTGGACTATTCTGTAATATTTCAATGAATAATGTCATTGTGGAATAGATCAAAAATCTTGATAATCGTAAACTAATATTGGTGTCCAAAAAGGGCAGCTTGGTGCAGGAAGCCTTCGGAAGTTTCATACCTCACTACGCACAGACCAGCGAGACTTTGTAATAAACTCTGGTCTTTGTCCCATTTAATTCTTGTCATACCTGATTGTTTTCTAGTGTTCTAAGTTCTATGCTGAGCTGAATGCACTTGTTCTTTTATCAAAATGTCACCGGTTTTTGTTTTTTTTTACTCTTATTTCCCAGTCGTGTGGCGGCTTGATTGATAGATATCTAGTGAAGTCAACAGCCCAGGAACTGTCTTATCAGCAATCACTAAAACTTTCCCTTTTGTTGTTTTAAAGATTGAACCTTGTGGACGTAATGAATGAGTTTTGTTTGTTTAATTGACGATGACGAGCACCTAGAATGGCTCATCTTCTCAGAGAAGTGGTATGACAGAGTGTTAGAAATGCGATATACTAGGTGGTTGATTGTTATCGTGTGCATTAAAATGGACAAGCACCTTGATTCATCAATCTTATTGGTTCAAAGACCTTAGACATGTACAACATTCCAACTGCTTAAGTCAACTAGCTGTCCCTTGATAAATATTGACCATTTAAGAACAATGCAGACACTTGATAGCCCTTTGTGGTACAAAATGACTTCTCTCAAAGGAAACATAGGTTATTCGTCTGTATACTAATCTCAGAGAACATTGGTCAAACACATGTATTAACAAAGCAATTACTGAGATAAGGATCAGGGAATTGGAACGAACAAGGATACCCTTAAAGTGTTTAATTAGCAATGATTTATGCTATGGATTTATGATATTAATTTGCCTCTGATCAGCAAATCTAAGGTCTTTTAGTGAAAGATCAAAAGAAGTAAAACGAACAGTTTCCATCTTGCACATGTTACGTTCTGCTTAATAACAAATTCATTAATCTGGTCACATTTGTAGGTATTTAAGTAAAAAAAATCTTTCAAATTTGGGCATACATTGTACTGTAAGTTATTTACTTTGATAATGCCTTGATTACGGTGAAAAGACAAACGAATAATGGAAATATTTTTCTGTGTGCCATGCAGCATTCATATCATGTGAATTTGAAATAATTATTTTTTGCTGATATATACTTACATTCTAATTTCATATAAAAGCATGAAAATCCAACAACACTCTACTTTCTTAAAGTGTTGGATCTACAAAGATACAAGTCCAATAATAAATTCACAGATGCTCTGAAAAGGTCATGGCTCTGTTGGTTATTTAAACCTCATAGTTTTGTCACAACTTGCTTCTTTATCAATTAATGAGACAAATATCACATAAACAAATATCATATACTGCACAATAAAACAACAAATATTAGTCATTTACATCATTAACAAAAATGATAGACTAAATTAAGAAATAAATATCTCTGTTTGTAAAGGAATGCAAATATTGCATGGCAGCTTTGTCACCAGAATGTCTGAAAAGAAACAGACACCAGTGTAAAGAGTTCTTGCTATCATCAGTTCGGGATGAAAAAATATATTTTCAAAAATTTAGAAATTAGGCAAAAATTAGAGAGAAAAATGACAAAACAATGGGATTGTGAAATAAAACAGATATTTAAGCAATTTTAGTGGTCATTTGTACCACTGTGGATTCGGGATGATGAACAGTCCTGACAGACAAATGACATTCTATTTCATGATATATATTTTAAAAGTAGTTTCCAAATTTCAAGAACTTTCTGTACGGGCCTGTCAAATTGATACGACAACTTTGGCTTTTGTTTTTTTTACATTGATGATTTAGTTAGGCATTGTTATATGATGTGGAGTTCATAGTCCTAAGATTACCTTTGAAGTTTTCTCTGAGGAAAGACATGGTAGAATATTTCCATATACCATAAAACAGAAGGGAAGAGATGTATAAAGTTTCCTTTTTCATTAATGATCACATCATAATGAATAGATAAGTAGGACTGTGAGGATTATGCTTACCATTATAATGTATACAGCCATCCCCATGTACAGAGTATAATGAGCATTTTTTGTCGTGTTTTCAGGCCTACCTACGTGAGGGAGTAGCACTACAGAATCTTGGACAGCATGGAGAAGCACTGGCTGCGTTTGGGGCGGGGCTAGCCCAGGACGCAAATAACACAAACCTTATAACAGGTCTTATTGATGCAGCACTCAAGTCTCCACTCAAAGGTACATAACAAAACAGAACAGAACACTTGTGTCTGTTTTCATGAATCTAATTGTGTAAAACTTATATTGGATTTAGAATGTACAAAAAAGAAAGCATCATTATTGTTAAGTGCAATGGACAGCTAATTGTTAATGGATATAAGCATGTCATAAATCTATTTGTTTTTAGCTCACCTGAGTCATATGCTGATGTTAACTTTTGATATTTTTAACTTCTTCATTAGAAATTAGTAGGCTAACATTACCCAAAGCTGCAACAAAATGTCCTTTGGTAAAGGTGATTCAAGTTTGTTCAAAGAAAGGACCATGCATCCTTCTTAGATAATTAAGAAATATTGAAAACAGGGTGAGGTGCATAAAAATGTTATTTTCTTAAGAACCATTCTACCAGAAAAGGTCAAATATCCTTATACAAGTTTGTTGAAACCATAACCCCTTGGACCAGGAAAGGGCCAGAATAAGATTTACCTAGGAATATACAGAGAAAGTCTTCTAAAATAATCATAAAAACTACAAAGGTACAATTTACAGATGGTCAGGCTGACATTCAAGCACTCTAGTGCAGTGTGGATTTAACTTTTTTTTTTCATAATATGACCCCTGGATCAGGATGGAACTGCAATAAAAAACTAAAAATTTACCTGATGTATTGAAATTTCAAAAAAAAAAAAAAAAAGTTACTATTTCTCAAAACATGCTGTTTGATCCTTTTATGATTCATTGTAATAAAATACTGTTTAAATTAACAGCCATATCTAGACCTCAGTTATATAAATTCATTAATTTCTATCAAATTCTTTAATTTCCATGTTGAAATATGATGAAATTATTGGTTATTTGAAAGAAATGGTGGGGAATTTAATGTACATATTTCTGACCCTCAAAACTAAAGTCAGTACATGTAATAGAACCAAATTCACTTGTCAGTGAAGGAAGTTCTTTGAACAAAAGTAGGGTGAAAGGAAAATGACATTTAGAGTTTTGTATATTTGTATGCATAGATTTAAAAGAAAAACAATTGACAATAATTTTCCATTCTTGTATTTTCTTAGATAAACTTGGACCAACATTCAACCAGTTGCAGAAGTTGAAATTGAACCAGAGTGCTTTTGTTATCATCTCTGTGATTGGTCAAGAACTTCTGGCAGCAGGTCATTATAGTGCTGCTGTGTCTATGCTGGAGGCTGCTCTGCAGATAGGAACATGCAGCTTAAAACTTCGAGGATCTGTCTTCTCAGCCCTAAGCAGTGCATACTGGGGACTGGGAAGTATAGATACAGCCATTTCCTACATGCAGCATGATCTCTCAGTGGCCAAATCACTTGGTAGGTATCAACTATCTGAGCTCTCTGAAAATGTGACACGTGCAGTTCATATAGTATAAAAAATTCATGTATCAATACATGTATGTCGGAAAAAATTATGTCATACAATTTATGAAAGTCATGTTACAATAAAGAACTAGATTCACTTAATACATAAAATGTGACACGTGCAGTTCATATAGTATAAAAAATTCATGTATCAATACATGTATGTCGGAAAAAATTATGTCATACAATTTATGAAAGTCATGTTACAATAAAGAACTAGATTCACTTAATACATAAAATGGCCCTGTTCATTCCATTTTGAACAAATCACTGCTAATGTGCCTAATTTCAAGCATAAAAATAATATCTTTCTTCAACAGATTTTATATATGGAAGAAAAAGGCGTGCAAATTTGTAAAAAAAAAATATAAAAAAAAAAAAAAATATTAATTTTATTAGGAGAATGACACATTTTGACATTATGTACATGATTAATATTTATTCAAACTAGAATTGCTAGTTTTTGTAAGGGCAATTATGGTATTGATTTCCATTTTCAAATGTTTTCTGGGAACAAAGAAATTATTCCATTTTCACAAAGTCATTAATAATAGATCTGCAATGTGAGCATGCAATGGGAATTTGTATTTCATCTCATTTAATATAGTGCATGCAAATTGAATGAAAATGGGAGATTTCAAATGCAGTGAGACTAAAAGATACTTTTAAAATGTGATTTTCCATCAGAAAGTGGTGCAAATTAACTCAGAAAAACATGGCCATTTTTTTAACTGCCTGCTAGCTACATTGTCAAAATTGCTTGCAATTTGGAATGGATGCAATTGTAAAATTGACATAATTTGAAACTAAACAAGGGAAAAGAGCCACAATTAACCCAACAACTTTGCTTTACTAATTGCAAGTGAAATTCTTTTTTCAATGCATTTATTGCCCTCCAAGTGAATTATCATTGACTGGCTGTGACATGGGGGGGTAAATACAATATACATTTTTTTTCGTCCTGTCAATCTTTTGTGCCCTCATGCTAATTGAATCCGGGCTCATGTTTTTTCTAGGTCCAAGTTTAATATTTTGGCGTGCTTCCATTTTGTAAAGTTTGTGTGTTTATACAGTTGTGTTTCATTGGCTTTCCAATAGAAATGTACACATTATTTGTATTCCTTTTAAATCTACGATCAATTATTCCTTCTTATTTGCATTGTGTATTTATGATATTTTAATTCTTAAGACCATTGTGAAGGATGGTTTGAATTAAGTAGATAATTCAGTACTAAAAAGATCTTGAAAACAACCAGGGGGCTTTCTTGAGTACATTTTACTCTAATATTAAGTCCTAGAAATGTAATTGACTAATGTTGTTGAAGGAGAGATCATTTAGAGCAAGTGTAGTCTTTTAGGACTTCATTAATTTGAACATTTAGTATCAGTCTTATTCTGACATTCTGGCTTTGCAACAACATTTTGATAGGCATTCTCTAACATTCTTTCAGGTGTTTCTGTCTTCTGTATATGCAGAAACAACACAATTCCTTTTCTTCTTTGCAAACATTATTTGAACACTGAAAGTCTTGCATGCATTCACAAACTTCTCAAACCGTGATTGATTTTTCAATGTTTGAAATTCAATAAGAATTGACAGGTGTTCCCATTCGTCTGTTATCCATATGAAAAATGCATTTACTGTTGCTAAGAATGTACATGGTAGAGAGATTATCATTCCAAGACAATCATTTCGTGATCTAGAGAAAATATCTGATAGTTTGAGCTGGGAAACAAGGTTGTTTTTAATGCAAGAAGTTTAAGACTAAATAATCTGATAATGCTACTTAATATTTCAACTTACAAGTATACCCTGTCAATTCTTTATCTATAATGTAGCAAGTAGACAAGTTTGATTCTGAGTATTAAATTATCAGTGCAAATGGAGAGATATTATCAACAGATACATTATACTCATGAAATCATTGTATTCTGTTAGAGGAACAAATGTAGATATTACAAATTTTTAGTCCCCAATCGACTTTGCTTAAGGGAACTACTGTTAGTTTACTCATGGTCTGTCCATCTGTCTGTTGTGCTGTCCATCTGTCATTCCAAATCAGTTTTCTGGACTTTTCTCTGCATTGGATGAAGATATTCAACTGAAATTTTATGTATGACTTTTCGTAAATAGTTACAGATCAACTTTGAGTTTTGTTACCCTTGACTTACTTTTGAGTGAATTATGTCCCGTGATGAATGCTTGAGTTTTTCTGGACTTTTCTCCACATTGGATTAAGATATTCAACTGAAATTTTATATATGGCTTTGTCTTGTATAGTTACAGATGAAGTATGAGTTTCATTATGCTTTACATATTTTTCACTGAATTGTGCCATGTGATGAATTGCAAGAATCAGTTTTCTGAACTTTTCTCCACATTGGATGAAGATATTCAATTAAAATTTAAAATTCAACTTTGTCTTGGATAGTTACAGATCAAGTTTGAGTTTTGTTATGCTTGATCTACTTTTTACTGAATTATTCTACCGGTATGGGGCTCTGTATTGCCTGCAGGACACTCAGAATGCTTGTGTTCCTGATTTTTTATCATAGGTTCCAAAGTCTACATTAGTACATTATGGTTCATAATTCTGAATATTTGTAATATGCATTACATTAATATCGTATGAGAACCAGCAAACTAGAGGTGCCTTTCTTTCAGATGTTTCTGATCCATGAGTACTTTTACCTCACAATTTTTTAGATGGAAAGTAAATATTCCAGAGTTTCTGCCAAAAGATTATCCTTGAAGGCACAACATAATTTGTCACTCCTTTTGTGAAAACTTTTGGGGATTTATCATTGCCAAATTAGCAGCACGAAACCAATTTCTTGCTCAGTTGCCTTGGCGTATTCATTATTTGAATCCATTCATTTTGTCATTGAACAGAATCTGACAAAATGTTTGTTAAAATTATCTCAAAATTCAGTATCATATTCATTCCTCAACAATTGTGAACATTTTCATGTAATAGAATTCTTTTTTGGCGAGTGATTTTTTGCCCATTATATTCCCATTGCTTGAAGCGCCGAATATTAATTTGTGCCTGTTGTGATTTCTTTATTTGAGCAATTATGGCATCACAAATTACATGCATTTCTCACTGTAATACAAAAATGCAATTTTTGCAACAGGAAATGTTTTGATATTTTAATTATTTTAATAAAACCACTTTGTCCACTCATTCTGAAAATATAGGCCAGTTGCTGCATCAAAAACTTTATTACACATCATCGGGTCACCCTATCACAAAGTAAAAACCTAAAAACTTGAACTGTAGAAAAAGTTCTAATGACATTAGCATCCATAAGAATTGTATTTTATATTAACCCTCTACAAACAACTTGATGAAAATTGCAAACCATGTTTCTTTTCATAATTCTTTGTGTGCATTTGTGATCACATCAGAATTTTAGGAAAACTGGCATGAAAAGTCTGCCAAGATTAATTTTTAATCATAAATATGTGTATCATGATTATCAAAACTAACATATCTGAGATTAGGAAAGTATGATTTTAAAATGAAATGAAGACTTGGAATATTTTAAGCAAAATTTCCATTTTAAGAAAAAATGCCTATAAAAGAAAAGTAATATTTTAACCATATTTGGGGATTATGTCATATGAAGTCAAAAAATGTACTTGTCAATGAGTAATCTTTCTAAAAAGTACTTTTAGAATATATTTGCAATCTTTATCAAATTGCAACACAGGAACAATTTTCACCTATGATGTAATTCTTTCAGGTGATCATGATGGAGAGTGTCGGGCCTATGGTAACCTGGGGTCAGCATACTTCTCCAAAGGTCACTATAAGGAAGCTCTGTCCAATCACAGATACCAGTTGGCCCTGGCAATGAAGCTCAAGCAACGTCAGGCGGCTGCATCTGCATTGGGTAGTCTTGGACATGTGTACACTGCCATTGGAGACTATCCCAATGCTTTACAAAGCCACAAACAATGCCTTTTTCTGATGAAACAGAGTGGAGATAAACTGCAAGAGGCCAGGGAAATTGGAAATGCAGGAGCAGTGTATCTTGCCATGGGAGAGTTCAGCAGTGCTGTGGAGTGTCATAATAAACATTTACAAATTGCAAAAAACTTGAAAAATAGTGTGGAAGAGGCCAGAGCATATAGTAATTTAGGAAGTGCATTCCATTACAAAAGGGATTATCAAAAGGCAATATCTTATCATAGACAGGTCCTTCAGATAGCAGAAGAACGACAGGACAAGACTCTAGAAGCCAGGGCTTATGCTGGACTAGGTCATGCAGCTAGGTGTATGATGGACTATGAAAATGCAAGGAAATACCATGAAAAGCAACTTGACAATGCTTTACAGACTAAGGATAAAGTGGCTGAAGGCCGTGCTTGTTCTAATTTGGGAATTATTTTTCATCAACTTTGTGAATATAACTCTGCTTTGAAACTTCATCAGGTGCATCTTCGTATTGCGAAGGAACTTGGAGATAATGCTAGTCAAGGACGTGCTTATGGAAATCTGGGAAATGCATACTGTGCTCTAAAAAATTATGAACAAGCTGTGAAATATCATAAACATGAATTACAAATTTCTTCACAAGTGAATGATCGTCATTCTGAAGGGGCTACTCATGGAAACCTTGCTGTGGCCTATCAGGCATTGGGCATGGTGGACAAAGCCCAGTTTCATTACACAACTCATCTTAATATTTCCAAAGAACTCAAAGACACTCCCAGTGAAGCTAGAGCATTGTGCAACTTGGGAAATTTCCATAGTTCAAGGGGAGATTACTCTAGTGCTGTGAGATTCTATGAGCAATACTTGATGTTGTCACAGGAGTTACATGATTCAGAAGGTGAAGCTAAAGCTTGCTTTAATCTTGGATATGCTCATTTTGCTTTGGGGAATCACCTTGAAGCTGTGAGATACTATGAACAGGATATGTCAATAGCCAAGGAATTAAAAGACCAACTAGGCATGGCGCGGGCATATTGTAATTTGGGACTTGCCCATAAAGCTTTACATGACTATCAAGAATCATTAGCGTGTCAGAAAGAATGTTTAATTATTATGAAAAATATCAAGAATACAAAAGGAATTTTCAGAGCACTTGGAAATATTGGGGATGTATTGTTGAAAATGGGTGATGTGACAGAAGCCATAGCAGTATACAAGGAACAGCTACAAATGGCTAAAAAATCAAATAGTAAAGATTTAACAGCAACTGCTTATGGTGCACTGGGTGCTGCTCATCGGAATCTTGGGCAGTACGATAAAGCTTTAGGTTATCATACTCAGGAA
Organism: Ostrea denselamellosa; assembly: GCA_024699665.1. Lineage (NCBI taxonomy): Eukaryota > Metazoa > Mollusca > Bivalvia > Ostreida > Ostreidae > Ostrea > Ostrea denselamellosa. The sequence continues at coordinate 7,576,032 of JAMZEH010000005.1, read as the reverse complement.
CTCAGTATAAGACAAGATATGGATGACCGTCGTGGTGAGTGCCGAGCACATGGTAACCTAGGAAATGTTCACATGTCTCTGGGACATTACATGGATGCATTTAAGTGTTATGAGGAACAGTTGGAGAAAGCTAGGGAGTTACACAATAGCTCTCTAGAAGCACAGGCCTGTGGAAATCTTGCAATAACAAAAATGAACATGAATTGTTTTGAAGATGCAATAGGGCTGTTTGAACAGCAGTTAGCCATGTTGGAACAAGTGAGTTGTGCAGCTTCCATATTTGACAAAGGTCGGGCTTTGGGCAATCTCGGTGACTGTTATGAAGCTCTGGGAGATTTTGATGAATCTGTGAAATGCCATGAACAGTATCTTGCAATATCTCAACAAGCCAACAGTTTATCTGATCAAGACAAAGCATACAGGGGTCTCGGAAATGCCCACAGAAATATGGGCAACCTCCAGCAAGCCTTAGTGTGCTTTGAGAAAAGACTTGTAGTGGCTCATGAACTGAATAGTAGCTCAGCCAAAGCATCAGCCTATGGTGAGTTGGGCTGTTTGCATAGCCTTCTGGGTAATTTTGAGCAGGCTATTTCCTGTCTGCAGCACCAGTTGAGCATTGCTCAGGAGATGGGAGATAGAAGATGTGAGGGGGAGGCAGCCTGTGGATTGGGAGGAGTTTATCAGAACATGGGAGATTATGATAAAGCTCTAGAGTACCATCAGATGGACCTGCAAATAGCTGAACAGACAAGCAATTCCACATATCAATGCAAGTATCCTTCTTTGTCACAGACATTTCAGAAGCAGATAGGAGGACAACATTTAATGAATAACAGAGTTTGAGTGAAATTTTATCTTTGTACAGTTTTCTCCATATGGACTAAACTTGTCATGTATTCTGTATGAGACTTAACACAATATTATAATTGAGTTGTTATTTCATTGTGTTTAGGTCGGGCTTATGGAAATCTTGGTCTTACCCACGAGTCACTCGGAAACTTTGAGGATTCCATACAATATCAGGAACAGCACCTGAGTATAGCAGCACAGCTAAATGACAGAGTGGCAAAAACGCTGGCTTATAGCAGCCTTGGTAAAGATGGGAACTTTATTGTTTTAGATTTACTGCATTAGGTCTTTTGTTATCTGTATTTCCTAAAGCTGGGGGCTAAGTGCTTTTTCACATTAAATCCAACACATGTTGAAGTAGATAAAATTGTCCTATTTTTGACTGTGATTTAATACTCATGGGAATACTTATAATTGTCTAGGTCGTGTTCACCTTGCACTGAATAACCACTCTCAAGCAGTAGAGTACTTGCGACAAGGTCTTACTATTGCTGAACAGTTGGGAAGAAGAGAGGATGAGGCAAAGATTCGCCATCGCCTGGGATTGTCCCTCTGGGGTAAAGGAGACCTGGAGGAATGTCAGCAGCAGTTGTACAGGGCCACAGATCTGTTTGAGAGCATTCGACGGGACGGCCAGCTCAATAGCGAGTACAAGATGTCCCTGTTTGACCTTCAGACTGCTTGTTATCAGGCACTGCAGGTAAAAAGATGTGTCAACATAACATTTATCATATTTGTTGACATTTAGCAGATATATAGGATTTTCTAAACCATATCATTTACTTCTCAGAGGGAGACTTTGTATCTGGTTAATTTGTACACAGTCATGACATATTGTCTTATCACCATATAGATTGGCACTTGAGAGAGCGTTCAACTCTCCAACAACACGAAACCTGCTTTAATCTTTATGAACTAACATTTTATAAAATCTCCTTATGACAGCGTGTACTAGTGTCAATGAATCGGCACGAGGAGGCTCTCGTTATGGCTGAACGAGCCTGCACAAGGGCTTTCATCGACTATCTGCTGGAGAGACAGGCAGGAAGTGAGGGGATGTTCCGTAATGACATTGATCCCGCCCCCATCACGTGTGAACAGATTGTCAACATTGTTGCAAAGCAGAAGTCTCTGGTCCTGTGTTACTCCATTGCAGCTGGTTATTTGTATAGCTGGCTACTGACTCCTGAGAATGGTAGGCAGGAAAAGTGGTTTTAAAACTAATCTCAGAATGAATTCACAGCAAATGAGCAAAAATCCTAAGAGTCAAGATCAGAAGGGAACGTCTATATGAAAGCAAACTGCACTTTTTTTTTTTCATTAAGGTGATATGTAACAGTTAGTAGCTTGATGGAATTGAAGTCATAAGTGACTGATCAAAAGGCATTATCAACAATTTTACCAACTTTACTCTTTAAAATCTATATCACTTCATACATTGTTATAAGTAAAAGAAAAGCAGTGACTTTCACAATTACTGTTTTTACACTTGTAAAATATGAAATTCAGTACAGACCCCTTTGTATTTATTGATATAACATCTTACTTGCAGTGTGTGTTACATGTAAGTTTTATGAATTACAGGCATTGTAAAGTTCCATGAAACCAATATGTCTGAGCTGGAGATGGACTATGGTGAACACAGTGACACGTTGAGCATGAGGAGTGTCAACTTTGGGTCATGTTCCGTTTTGGACCAGTATGTGGGACATGTCAGAGAGTCCATGGGAATAGAAAGCCACACTCCAAAGTAAGCAACAAATACTATGAATGATGGATATTCATTTGATGCATTGAGATGTGATCTTTTGTATGCAACATCTATAGAAAATATACGTAAGAAATAAATTTCATTTTTAAAAATACATGGGGGTTTGAATTGCAATGCTTCACGAGGGCATACTTCATGAAGCATCTTAGCATGGAGAGACACTGGCTAATGGTGTATATGCTGATCTTTGGACTCTGAGTTCATAAATATATTTGTCTTCCTAGGAACAACACCAGCCGAGAGAGTGAGACAGACAGTGAATCCGATGACGTCTGGCAACAACATCTGGAGGAACTTGGTGACAAGCTCAATGCGGAAAATGACAGGACAGGATTTCTGAGGATGGTCAACCGGAATCACAAACTCAACAGCAGCAACTACAGTCTCAGTAGCATGTTCAGTCTGTCAACCAACTTTACCACAGCCAGCTTCAACATGCACAGGAAGTCCAGTCTTCGCATGAAGTCCCAGGCCTCCAGTAGAGCTCCTCTGTCTGTACTCTACCAAGTTTTGATAGCTCCCATGGAGGATGCCATTGCTACGGTGTCTGAAGAATGGGGAGGTGGACCTATAGATTTGGTCCTTGTTTTGCAGGGAGAGCTTTATCTGATTCCATTTCCTGTGTTACGGAAGGAGCAAAATCAGGAGTATATGTTTGAACGTTTTAATTTGATTATTATGCCGTCCATAACTGCCCTTTCTAATGGCCAGAAGCGTGACCGTCATGGTCGACCTGTGATTGACTCCTCTGGAGCTGTCATCATTGGAAATCCTAAAATGTCATCTTCTGTCAGTCAAGGGTGGTGTTTCAAAGACATTCCAGGATCAGAATATGAAGCTAGAATTGTAGGAGAACTTTTGACCAGCCGTCCACTCATTGGAGCAGAAGCTAACAAGGCTGTAGTCATGAATCAGATTGAGCAAGTTGAGGTCATCCACTTTGCCACTCATTTATCATGGAAACTTTCCTCAATTGTGTTGTCACCCAGTGATAATTTGACCACCCAGCACTCTTTTCCCTCCATTGACTCTGATGACAGTTCTAGTGATATGGGAGGCTTTGATGGACCTTCGTTATCAGAATATCTTCTCACTGCTGCTGATATTCTAAACCTTAAACTTCATGCAAAACTAGTTGTGTTAAGTTCAGGGTATACTGATGACCGTGCAGGTCGCATAAACTCTGACGGAGTGGTTGGACTCACTCGAGCTCTATTGAGTGCCGGTGCCAAGTGTGTTCTCTATTCTCTCTGGCCAGTTCCTGATGGTGCTGCCAAACTTTTGATGAGGAATTTTTACACTGCTCTCCAGGAAGGCCGAAGGGTCACACAAGCATTGTCACATGGAATCAAATCTGTTCAGTCTACAAAACAGTTCTCCCATCCTGCAAACTGGGGAGGATGGATACTTGTTGGACATGATATTAAACTCAGCAGTAAGATTGCTTTGATGGGACATGCAATATGTGAACTTCTGCAGTCACAGAACCAGTGCAGAGAAGCCATGCGAGTCCTTCTGCATCTGGTAAGACTTGCATTTTCTGAACTTCTGTAGCTCACTATTTAATAAGGGGATAAACAACATTTTTTATAAACTTAAATATGTAATGATATAAATGAGGAATGGAAATATTTGAGAAGCTGTATCTGTGCGTTACCTTATACAGTGTGTATATTATTCATGTACATTGGCAGTTGATATATTTTGATGTCTGGCCATCATTTTCTTAAGTGTGATAATATATGATCATTGCTAAAATATGAAATTCTATATTTATGATATTGCACAACACTGAAAATACTACATATCTATGATGTACCAAATAGTACTAAGTTTTGGATTCATTAAAACAAGAACACGTACAGTAAGTATACTGTAGCATTTTCTTTCCAGATTGAGAAATCCCTACAAAGAATTCATCAGGGTATAAAGAATTCTATGTACACAACTTGCCAATCCATTGAGAACAAGGTGGGAGGGATTCCAGGTTGGAAGGATCTTCTTCAGGCTGTGGGATTCCGATTTGAGGCAGCTAGGAACGGGTTGCCACCAGCAGTGTTCTTTCCACAGACTGATCCAGGGGACCGTCTGACTCAGGCTAGTGCCAGCCTGCAAGCTCTTCTTGGTATGTAAAATGTTTTACCAAGAGAGATAACTCAATGTAACTCAGCGAATTGTAACCAGCTTTACTTCTGCATCATCCAAGTTCTAATGTATTTTTGATTTCACATTTTACAGGTTTACCACCAAGTTGCTTGACTGCTTTGTCCAAATTCCTTCCAAACTATGAAGCTGGGGAGGCCTATATTCTAGTAGTAAGTCAATATTCAAATGTTTTGAATTCATATATTGATGAAAGAATACAGTAGTTACGTAAATTTTCAATGCTTCTGTTGTAGATCAGAGATATTCTGAGCAAGATGGCAGCTAAAGAGTCTAACATTGATGTACAGATCTGTGTCAATCTTTGGCGCATGACTGGTTGTCATGAGTTCTTGGCTTCCCTAGGTAAACAATGGCAGTCTAATTCAGGATTATCCCATTTTTCGTTTTCTGATCTGAACTTTTCTTTGTTGATGATTTTCAAATTAAAATGTTTTGACCACACACAGGTTTGGACTTGGTAGAAGTTGGAAAGGATGAAGTCACCCTTAGGTTAGGAAAACAAGCTAATCGTCGCCAACTTCAGTTTGCTCTTCAATCTTTGGTCGCTGTTTTCGGTAAGTGAAGAGATCTAATGAGTAAGAAAGTCTAACACTCTACAAAGCTCTGGTGTTATTAAATTGGCTTTCAATGAAGAATTTCAAGAGTTCACTCCACATTTGCCTGCAAATAGTCAAAATGTATGCAGTAATGAAGTTTAATGAAGTTATCTGCTATTGCAGACACCCAAGAGGCACCGAAGTCCTTGTCTGTGGACAGTTCCAGCAGTCTAGAAAGTTTGTCATCCTCTCACAGTGGCTCTACCTCAACTTCCAACTTCTCTAAGGGAAGCACCCCTCCTTTGTCCCCCAGGAGCAGTAGGAAAAAGTCCCTCTTCAACCCTGCCGAAATGGAAAAGATGAGAATAATGAACAAGATGCAACTAATGCATCAAGTAAGTCTTGTTTAGTATTTTACGATGCAAGTCTTATTATATGTTTCATGGTATAAGTCTTGCTTCATGTTATGTGGGATGAGTTTGTTGTATAGTTTAAGACAGCAATCACTAATGTTTAAACTATATTTTTTGGTGTTTCATCTTTTCAGGGAGGGCTTTCAGGAAGGAAGGTCCGGTCTAGAAGTCAGAGAACAGACCCCTCTATCTACCTCAGTCACCAGAGCCGAATCCGTAATATGTATGGACCTGCAGGCACCACCTTATCACATCATTCCCACCACAATGATATTCATGATCTTCAGGAGATAAGTGAGAATAGTGAAAGTGAGACAGATGGCCATACTAGTTCAGGAAACAGCTGGAGGGAGTGCAGGATGACTGTATCTACCAATTCTGACAGTGAATGCAGTACCATTCCAGATGCTAGAACACCTGATCGTGACATGTTACAGTCCAGTACAGAACAGTACAGTCTGTCGGATGGATTAATTACACAGTCTCCTAGCAGTCAGGAATACACTTATTCATATCCAGGTAAATCAAGTGGAAGTGTTCGAAGTGGAGGCTCCGATTCTTTGGAACATGAGGAGTATGATTTTAGCAGACAGCATAGTGGGTATAGTGATATCAGTATTTCTAGTTCTGCTCAAGATGGGCACATGTCACATCATCCTTCAAACTTTGACAGATACGATGTTCACAGAAGCTCAGATGTGTCAAATATAAGTAGTGCTTGTGAAGTTGAACCTCAGAATTCTCTTTCTGACAGTGGAAGTGATATGTTCCAAAGAAATGATGCTTTGAGACAGTCGGATATGTCTGATACCAGTGGAATAAGTGATGCTAATGGATTACCAAATGAACTTCCAGAGGCAATTATTAATGAAAATGTGGAGCCATTGCCAAATGAATCAGGATTTCATTCTGAGGTTACGTCATCAAATCAGAGTGACGCTAGTCAACAGAGCATTGATGTAACAAAACTTGGACACAAGGAGTTGGCTCTTCGCATCAATGCTGATGTGGATAATTACAGGGAAAAGCTGGAGCAAATCCAGAGAGAAAGCATGGCTTCATCCAGACAAGAGGCAATGGCATTACGTAAAGAATTTCATAGTTCACAGCAAATTCATGCACCTCCTCAACATAGACATGGACATCCTAATGGTAGTGATGACAAAAGTGTTGCAGGAAAACAGTATTCAATGGAAGGAAAACGACCACCTCCTATTCCCCAGAAACCAAAATCATTTCAACCCTACATAGAAAACCCTTCACAGAACTCACCTCAAAGTGCCAATGTGAAAAATACTCACCCATTGTTAGCTCAACAGGTCAATAAGGTAAACTCAATAGTGTCCAAAATAAACTCTTTAGCTGTACAACAAAATCTCCAATCCAGCAATATTTCTGCTTTTACAAATTCATCCCCAAAATCAAAATTTCCCATAGAGAATGATCAGACAGTTGATAAAACATTACAAAATCTGGCAAAAGGAAGCGTCACAAGAGATGCCACCTCTTTCCTCAGTTCCATACATTCCCAAAATCAGCCCAGACCAGACAGTAAAATGAGTGTGAGCTCTTCAGCATCCTCAATAGCAACAGTGATTCATAACCCTAACATTCATGTGAAGATTCCTCCATCAAACACCAAACTTTCTCAGTCACCTTCACCAATGCATAATAGTCAGACTAGTACTCCCGAGATTCCTGAATCTCCTGTCAGTGGAGGAGGAGATGGACACCCTTTACATGATATCAGTTTTAACAGTTCTCACAGTTCAAAGAGGGGAACTAGTCCAAAATCAATTCTCAATTCTTCGCCAAGCTGTTTACGTGAGAAGAATAAGAAACCAAAGAAGAGAGTGAGTTTCTCAGACTCTGAACCCAGTGATTTAGATTCTTCTAGCACACAAAACTCCAACAGGGCTAGCCCAGTGACCCCTGTGAATTTCCCTATTAACCCAGCAGACAGACTCAAAACTAACAACTTCATTAGCTCAAAACAACCTATTCGTATATCAGGGAACCACCTCGCTAATACAACTAACCAGTATCCATCAATGAAAACCTTTAGGAATGGTAGTGTTCCTACAGCAATGGAAAGCTTCTACATGAATGGTACAGTGAGAGGCGGAGTTGTAGTGAATGGAAATCAAAAACCCAGTGCAATGGAGCTCAGAAATAGTGCTCATCCCACCTATAAAGCCAATGTGGTTCCAAGTGGTGGCAATTCTGGTGGTCCAGGTACCAGAACCTCTGACCAGATTAGACAGTTGTACCTTGGACGAGGTGGGAAGTCTCAGGTGTTACAGTCGTCAAAGTGCTAATTTTTCTGTGATTTTTTTCCTTTAACAAAACTTTAAGAAAAATCTAATATACATTGTATTTTGTGATATTCACTTGCTCACCTATGATACATTTCAATTTATTAAACAATTTCAAAGGAAGTACGTGCATCTCAGTTACAAGGCTTTAAAGACATGCTGCCCATCATTGAGTTTTTTCTATGCATTTTTAATTGTATGCGATTCATATCATTCCAAATATTTTTCATATATGATAATTTATTTTTTGAATTTTGTCCCTGTTGTAAATATACCATATTTACTTATCAGAAAAAGCTCATCCACATGCTTGTATATAAATGAACATCTGTACCTTGATCTAGCAATATTTCTATGCATTTTATTTAACATTGTGGGGTAGCCTCTTTGAAGATGCTACTTAATGTACAATAAAATATTCTAATATATATAATTGTTTCATGTCATTTTTGTGTGTGTGATGTGGTGGTGGTGGTGATTGGGGGGGGGGGGGGGGGGGGGGGGGGGGGGAGAACACATAAACAAGCACCTGTTGCTAAAGATGGCTGAGCTGAATGTTGAATTACAAGGAAACTATAATTATTACTTGAAGGATAAGAGTTTAGGTTATTTGTATTAAGAAGGTATAGAAGCATGGGGTTAATTGTTTTATCAGCTTTGAAATTACTTCATACTTCCAAAGTTTTTCTAACCCCCATAAAACAAACAACCTAGACATCTATACCTTTAATGTATTTAATAGTTGGTAATTTAACTTTTGTAATTTAACATTTGTAATTTAACTAATTTCTTTTCATAAATATATAGGTTTTAAGATAAGTTGAAAGGTCATTGTATTTATTGAGAAATAAAAACATTGAAACAGCATAGGCTTGATACACTGAAAAATTTGATCACCTCCCTCACCCCCCCAAAAAGGGGGGGGGGGGGGGGGGGGGGGGGGCTGGGTAATACAATATCAAATTATAAAAGCACCATAAATGATAAACTAAGAAGAAAGTCCTTCACCACTGCCTTTCTTAACACAGTCTGAGGAACTACTTTTCAAATACCATGGCAACCATGTATGTTCTTCATTAAATCTGATGATTTAATTATAAGTATGAAAACCATATTTCTGAACCATAACATCTGTTTAAGAAGCACAGACATTTTAGGAGTTTCACATCATATTCTACAAGGAAGTTGCATGTTTGCTTGGTGATTATGAATAAGAAAAACAATGGTTTCATAATTAAATTTATTTTGTAACTCTTATAAACTAACTCTTGTAGCAGATAACACAAAAGTTTATACCAGAAGACAAGTTTCGCACTTGGACTCCAAATAACTCAAAACTACATGTATACTCAACATGCTCAAAACTAGTTCACAAAATTATTGTTTCTTCAACTTTAAACTGATTGTTGCATAAAAATATAATTAAAACAAATATCTAAATCTAAAATATCTGGTTCTGAAATACCAATACATATAGAAAGTGGTAATTATGCTTCCTTCGTAAATCATGCATGCCAAGTGTAAAAGGAGAGTCGAGTTGTGTCTAAATACATGTATTAGTAGATCTGTATTGTCTACAAAGTATGGTGACACTTGGGGATTACTTAGTCCATGGTCTGTTACATTCTAGACAAAAGCGAAAGGATTGCATTTTATTTGTGTGAAGGCCATTTAAAATTGATATGTATGAAGGTCATCTGAAATAGAAAGAACAGTGTTCCTTGGAAACTACATGATTTATTGATGTATGTAACAAAATAGTTTTGTGATTTAAATTGTCACCTGTGCCATCTACTGAGAGTGTGTAGATAAGAAAATGCAATAAAGGTAAACACTCAACATAGACTCTACAACAGTTACTACAAAAGAGGATGAGCAAAATGCAGATTTGTAATTTAAAATGTACACATAATATGATGTATGTCCATTAATTTTTGCATGTGGAACTATTGGCAGTTTGGGTGATTGAGGTAAAGTCACCAAAATTAGATGGACCAAAATTTCTATTCATATCAATGATATACAGCGAAAACTGTCTATTCTGACATGCACTGGGGGGAAAAAATTTTGTCAGCAAACAGTGTGCTGGAAAAACCAGTGTGAAAACAATGAAAATATGAAATTGAGGATAAAAATAAGGGTCGGAATGTCCACTGAAATGAATTGCACAGGTGTCGGATTAGGCAGTTGTCACTTCACTTGTTAAATGAAATGGTGTCCAAAAAATAAAATGCTAAGATAAAAACTCCTATATTTTTTGTTGTTGAAAAATCCACTAAATATTTCTGACACCAAATTAAATCGATATATGGTATCTGTTCTCATAAGAGGTGAGCTTACAATCTTTATGGCATTAGTTGCTATGTTGGATTTTGGGAAACGTAACGGAAAAGTTGGACTTTACACCAAACATTGGCATGAGTATTAGAACTCTATGATGCCTCATTACACTTGCATACAGTTTCTACATGGCAAGAAAGATAAGCAAGAAATGCATCACATTCTACAAAACTGCAAGCTGCACACTGACAAATCAATCAAATCTGGATTATGATGCATAATGGATGAAAAAAACATACTAAATTCTAAATAAAAGCATGAAACAAATTTTCAATCAACTTGAGTAGTAACATTACAAACTTGCTGAATGAAAAAGATTGTTACAATCACAACTGAGAAGTACATGCCAAAAATGGGAAAATCTCAATGTTTTTGTTTCAACAAAACTAAGCAAATCAAAATCATGTTACCTACAAAATCTCTTGATAAACCAATAAGATGAAAATCTCAAGGTTTTTTTTTTGAAGATTAATCATCATGTGTATGAAAATTAAGCATACATCAGCTAACATTTATATGTAAGCTACCTGCACAGAATAAACTGCTCAATAAAAGATGCAGAACATCTCTCTCTCTCTCTCTCTCTCTCTCTCTCATTACTATTCATGTACATGTTTCATTTCAAAATAGTGATTTTAAGAGGAAGAGATTACACTGGTATGATATGATCATCACTAAATGATATGTGAATTCGAAACAACTAGTTCACTATGAAAACCATTCACTCCAGTCTGTCCTGTCTTTAGAGAGTCTCCAAATGTAAAAACAATTTACACTAATCATCTGCACAACTCTGCCAAATATTATGTCTTTGGGATAGAAATTTCTCACCAGGTTAAAGGGGAATGTGTTTAAAATTGTCACACCCTGGCCCTCGTAGAATAGATTGCTGGTCATTTGAGTAAACATAAACACTACAGCCAGTTTCATTGTAAGTGGAGATTTCCAGGGAGTTATTTGCTCTTCTAGATAATCATCAGAATCAAAGGAGAAGTCGTGCTAGAAATAGATATTAAAAGTGCAATAAAATTCCAGCTGAACTTTGGTATCTCAAACACTGATATCTCGAATACCATGGATAAGTTGAAGTGATTTGAAAGTCTGAACCACTTATTCTTTAAGTATTTAACCCTTGATATCTTGAATCCTCTGATATCTTGAAGTTTTTTCTTGGTCCCATTGAGTTCGAGATAACAAGGTTTGAATGTATGTGTTTCAACATAAAAAAATACTCTTTTACATAATTATCAAAATATTTACGCAGAATTTATACCTGTAAAGCATCTCTTTTCATCAGGGCCTCTATGATGTATAGTATGCTGTATAGACGAACACCCAGAGTCAACAGGAAAAAAGGGCGGAGAAACTTCATCAGAAACCCAATGGCCATACCTGCATTGTCTATTTTAACAGTAATACAAGGCAAATATAAGTAAAATTCTGTCATATCTCAAAATACAAATATACATGTCAGAAAATGTTTAATAAAAATGCTTTCAAAAAGTTTAAACCTCTTTCTCCATTCAAATACATGCTACTTACCCACTGTGCTATTGAAGATGAACACCCCAAGATAAAACATGGACTGTTTTGTATCATACCTACAAGAGACATTTAGAAATTCAACTTGGGCAACTTATTTGCAACATTTAACACACTTTGTGTGGAAATGAACAGATATGCATGTGAGTAAAGGCTAATTATAGGGATTCTATGCAGATAACATTATTTAAATGCATAATGTCCATTAAAACTTCCCTTACATATTCTGAACATACATAAATATATGGTTTACATGTTACTACTTTTTTGCAACCAAAATAACTCTAGTAAAATTTTACTTACTGAATCCAGGTGGATGGAATTTTGAGAGGTGAGTTGATAAGAGTTGTCTCCTCTTTCATTGCATAAAGAATGGACACTGTACACAGGCAGGTGAAAGCAGCATCACAGAGGACTCCATCCGGGGACATCCACATCATGTTGTGTACCGTTACACACATAATCGTAACGAGGAACATCAGTCTATAACATAACAGCATTTATTTATATGTAAAACTTATCCATGTCTTTTTATCTTTTTGAAAAACCTTTGAAAATAATCTTGTTTGTCCCCTACTGAATCTATACATTAGTAATCTGGGTAGGTAAGTATCAGATTGGCTCTAGAAAATGAAGGAATGGTGACACTGATATTTACAAAATTCCAAACACAATTAGTGAAAAAAAAATGTGATTAAAAAGGCATGAAAAAGGAGATTTATTTCAGTCTGTCAAAGTATAAACAATACCCCCCCCCCCTTTTTTTTATATTTTAGCCTCATTCTGATCAGTTAACTAAATTAGATTATAGATGTCTTTTAATATCATTCAACTTATAAAATTCTTTTTTCCCTGTGAGAGAAACACATTTTATTTTACTAATATCGAGAGTGTTTGTAATAAAAAGACCATTCAGAAACAAATGTTACCTTGTCATCTGTTATGCTGAATTTTGAGTATAGTAGATGGCAATTTAATTAAAACTTGATATGCTCTAGGTCATACAGTGAGAAAGAAAGATTCCTCATACACAGACTAATGAGATAGCAGACAGATGGACATGGAAATGTGTGTTAACTTTAATAAGGCTAAATAAAAATATATGAATATTGCTATATAAAATAGCCCAATATAATAAATATATGTCTGAAATAAAAGATCATGTTCACACTACCAGACAAGTATAAGACATGATTCATTTAAAAGGTCATGAAAAAATACAATGTTATTTCATAGTAAGTCAAATTGAAAAAATGATGATCCTATTTATATTTCACATGGTACTAGAAAAACAAGTATTTGTTCTTAAGCCAAGTGTACAACTGACCAATTATTGTGTATGTTAGGGGCAAAGCCAAATAAATTGCTACTGTAGCACTCCTATTTTATTTTCAAAAATTGTCCTTCCACTAGAACATTTCTGCTTGTTTCAAAAAGTCCATGGATAAAACTCAAATATCTATAAAGCATACAATGATATAAAACACAACAGACTTTAATGATCAACGGCAAGCAAATTAAGCATAGTTGATAAACAATAATCTTGATTACTTTCATGAAAGGGAAATTCCTTCTTTCATGTTAGCAAAATTTCAGCTGTTAAAATTACATGTGCACTTACAGATAATGAGTTGTAGAGCCAGTAGTATAAATCTCATACAGAAAGGATGCCATGAGAGCATAACAGCCGGCAGTAAATAAAATAATCACAAGCTGAAAAAGAAAATACAAAGAAATCAAAACTAAAGTTTACAACTTTGTTTCAAACATACTCATTTCTGGTACTTGGTATATTTCTATCAAACTAATTTTTTTTCATTCATTTGTTATTTCTAGAGAAAATGAGTTATGAAATTATTTCATCCATCAAAACTTTGATTTTTTACCTAAACTTCAGCGGTTTGTACTTATTGTGTATGAAAAATAAATATACTACTTTATATATCCTATGTTCTGTATTATACATCAAATATACTGATTCATAATTAATTTGCATTGGACACAAGAAACAACTTCACATAATCAATACATTGCATCATCCTTTGGTGTCCTAAACAAATAATTGTTTATGTGCATAATGTTATTCATCAAAAAAAGTAGCATGCACATATCAGTATTAGAAATTGATGTTAATTTTCTTTAACTAATGTTCAATCACATTGTAATTATGAAAATATAGCATGCCTCAAAGGATTCATGATAGCACAAGACTGATTACATGTAAATGGTTTCTTCAAATATAATAAAGCAATAGTAAATACAAGTTTCTTCTTCTCACATAAATTTTTGATTTATAACAAGATTTATTACATGTTTGGACCTGCATCACCGTCATATATGTATTAATACGACCAATTGTTCAGCAGCATCTTCAGATGTAGACATCTCAGATTAAAACAGACAAAGTATATCCACTCTAGATTCCACATTTCATAAAATATGCCCCCCCCCCCCCCAAAAAAAATTTTTAATAGCATATATTGCAAAAAATTTACTAAGTCAAACATGATTAAAATCACAGTAAAGATATGTCACTTTTCACCATAATAGGAGGTGCACATCTTTAATATGTATATAAATACTATACAAAGTTTGAATAATATTGATGGGAAACTTTTAGAGTTATAAAGTACACAATATATGCATCGTTAATAGCATGAAGCCAAGTCAAATATGGTAAAAATTGCAATAAAAATTTGTCAAATTTGCTCATAATAGGAGGTGCACATCTTCAATATATATACAAACACTGTGCAAAGTTTGAATAATATTGATTGGTTACTTTTCGAGTTACATATTACACAAACTATGCACTCATAAGTATGATAGATGGACGACGGAGTGAAGTGGTTACTAGATCTGCTGTCACCTTCGGTGATACAGGTAAAAATCAAAAATCCTGCATATTGTACAACTAGGAGAAGAAACAACTAGCACTATACTGGAAACTTTCAAACCTTACATTCCTATTAACGTACCTTAAATATCGGTGAATCATCATCTTGTATTTTATCAACAACCTGCTGACTACATCGCATTTGGAAGTTTAAAGCAAGAATAATCTCTGTGATCATCAACACTGGCCCTGTAATCCAAAGTAGTTTGTCATACAGCCAGATGATAGGCCATGGAATGAGGTTGATAGGCACATAGTAGACAATCAGAGCCCACAATGTAAAGCTGAGGTAAGGGACCATAGAGTGCTGGAAACAAAATGCAAATTCAATTTATTGTCAAAACATGGCTGCAAACAAATTTAACCATTCTTCATACAGAAATGCTTAGTTTTAAAGCTGGAAAAAAAAATTGCTTATCGAATTTGACGAAATCTATGAGCAGAAGATAAAACAACTTTCTTTCTGAATGTGTAAATGGTATTAGTGTGCATTCCTTCTTCAAGTGAAAAAAATTGAACTGGTCAATTGAGCCTCTCTTTTCGGAGGATAGAGTGCATCTCCCAAAATAAGAGGATAGGCTTGCTCCACCTAGTTGACAGGACAGCAAACTGTTGCTATACATATAAGCATTTGACATTAGTCCTGACCAGAAGTAAATCAACAGTAGAGAACATGACTGTACCTATCAAGGAAGAATGAAATGACTTAATTTGTCCTGAAGGTCAAGTACTCTTTCCTCTCCTAATTCCATGCTGGTCATCAATAAACACTCATTTTTTTCTTACATTAAACAATATGTATTAGAGGGTGAAGCCCTTTCATGGCCCAAAGGGCTGTAAGAGTGGAGCTGTCCCTATAGGTAACACGTATATCAGGTTTTAAAGGAAAATACACAAAACTAATGAAAAATTAAACCATAGCTATTGAACTTGAAACTTTTGGTCAAACTGGCATCAATTTGAATGCAAGCATGAGGAGATGTTTTTTGCCATTTGAATCTTGTCTACTCATGTTCATGTTGTTTTGAGATGTTACATGAAATCCGTAAAAGCATGTAAACCATATTTTCTCAATCATATCACTCCTCGAATGTACAGTGTCTCCTATGTTTGTAAATTTGCAAAACACTGACGCCAAGTATGGCTTCATAATGCACTTTGCATCAATTTCACTATATTTGCCATGTTCAGTGACTAGGAGGATCAAATGTCTAGTCATGTAACTAGATGTTAAGATGCCTTGATAGCTGACCTCACACATACAGATAACTTTGGATTTATTTTTTATCCTGTTATGGATATCAATACTAATACCAATACCTTTTGCTTCACCCTCAAACATGGTCACACCATAAGACATATTATTTTCTCATTATTCTAGCCTGTTCACATTGAAAAATAACTGAATAACTAAATTTGACATATATACCCATCTTTATAATATTCAATTGTACAACAATATAATGTCAATAACATGTCACTGCAATGGAATGTTACTAATCATACTCATGGTCCACTGTTATACAGTAGACAAAATTCAAAGAGATAAACACAATACAGGGATTTAAATAATGATCTATCAGAATCAAAGGGGTTTTAAAAAAAAAGCCCTCGTGATATTTAGGTTTGTATCAGTAATAAGGGATACACTTTTGAAACCATGAAGTTAACATGTCGGAAAATTATCTATGTTATCCACTAATGTTAGAAAACCTGGCACAAGGTATTGTGTGTTACTATATATGTGGTAAACAAGACATTGTGTTTCATTCCACGTTGTCTGACGTTGAAAACACGAAACAGATTGACATCGAACCGTTTCTTACCATCGACTTTGGTACCATTTCTCCTGCAATAACATAAACAAACAGGAGAATAGATATACGTAAAATGAGATCAATTCCACAAAACGAGCCATAAACCGGAACTGTCACTACCCATAGATAGGGCAAAAACTCTATAAGCCACAGAAACATTGGAAAACACATGCTATTGAGAAGAATATTTGTGAAATGTCAAATCGGATACTACTGAATGTACATAAATGCTAAAACTAATACCGTATATTCACTGTTCTGATACAATGGAGAAAGCAGAAAAATATATAGCATTAGAAACAAATCAAGAGATAATGCATTGTAAATATTACATTGCTTTGGAACTATCGTATTGATTTCGAATATGCAAAACCCACAGTTAATCTTTATTTCTGCTAGAGGTATTCCGGAATTATCTGGTTCCTTAATTTCGAGTGTTTTGGCGGGTAAAGATGAACTTATTTTCTGAACGAAAAGTACGCCAAGTAACCAGGAAGAGAATCTAGCTATATTATTTTATATTTGGTATGATATGCAGTTCCATGACCGTGCTCAAGTTTCCATAGGAGACGGCGTGGAGCAGGAAAGGGTAGGGGGGTCCTTGAAGGTTAATGAGTAGCCAGAAAAAAATAGGCTTCATGGAATGCAAAACCTTCAGCTGCTTATTTATTGATTTATTTTTAATGTAATCTATTTATTCATTTTTTACATACAAAACAAGCGGTTGGGAAACATATTCAGTCACGTAGAATTTAGGGGGGGGGGGGGGTAGAGGAAGGGAGAACTTGGCACTTCTCCCACGTTTTGTGACAAGTTATAGGCATATTTGCTATACAATGGGAGGTCATATAGACATGCTCACAAATAGAAAAAGAGTTGTTTTTTATGCTATCTGCTTCATAATCCATGTCACCTTTTCAATTGGATATTTCTTTGTAGATTAATATATAGGTGATATATATGCATGTGAAATGATTTGAGCAGGTCTATGATTTCCCCAAGATACTGTTCAGTATAAATACACCTTACTTGCTTTTATTTGTCATGCTCTCATGACTGAACACACATAGGCATAATAATTATAAACAATAATCAAAAGGTTGATATTTTATTTTGTACACATAGTTATAGGACATTCATTGATGTTCATGATTGCCATGATCACAAGGTTGGGTGCTTCTGAGTTCTAAATTGCTGAGGGATTGTAGAATCTGAGTGATAATTTGAAAGATGTAAACCAAATGCAGATGAAATGTATGGTTATGAAAGTTATCTCCCTTTATGGTGTAGCTTGCAACTCTCATTCCTTCTTTGTAACACCAGAGAAATTTGATACTGATGCAAAGTGTGGGATATGTATAACATTATTTTGAAACTGAAAACTTTCAAATTTATTTAGTCAAAAAATAAAGATTTAGTAGAAAGATGTACATAATATGTTAAAAAATGTTGAAAACGGCTGTCAGACTCAAACTTGCCATCTAGATTTGCAGTTAACCCTCTGAGTTACTCGGTTAGGCATTTAAATCTAAAAGTAATAGACAAATATTGGTGATGTTTATAATTTCATTGATGTTTAGGAAGTCGGCCATCGTGATGAATGTTATAGGCCTTCTTAACACTATTTTATCTTTTCTGAAAGTTTTGTACCATTTTGAGCAACACATGAAATTCCACTGAAGTGAAAAATAAACCTATTACTTTTATTCACTGCATATAGAGAAAACTGAATTAGAGAGTGAAATTGTAACCAAACATTTGTGTTTTTTCTGTTAATTTCTTTTACTCCATTTGCTTTGAAAGTGTTGTTTCTTGAATATTGTTCACTTCTGATTTGTTTGTAGTAGCTGGTAAATTATTCAGTTATATAATAAAACAGTTATTGACATTTTCTTGATCAATACCATGCTTTAGCTACCCCTCTTGGTGAATATTGTACTTAAGGTAGTTAAAGCATCATATTGCCCCCAAAATATCAATAATGAAAGAAAAATTGAATAAGCTCACATACCCTTTGCACCCATAATGATTGATAATGTTATGCACATTATAAAAGAAATTGCCTCTGTACTATTTTCATGTATGTGAGTAGATGGCATTACTCAAATCATATGTAATAGTTTAGAAATGTAATTGTGTAAATTTTTTAGTTAGATATGGCTTGAAAACTGGTTTCATGCACCAAATAGTATAGTTTGGTCACACGTTGGAAAGGGGCAAAACTTCCAGAGAAAAATCAAATATGAATTTCAAGTGAATATTTACCTCTATACCTTATGATCCATATTCTAAAAATATAAAGTTACATGACATTCTCTTCAGCAGTTTCAGAGGAGTTACACGGAAAAACTCTTCAGTATATTTATTTAAGTTTAAAAGGGACTTAACTCTCAGGAAAAAAATCAAATTAGAATTTTCTGCAAATATGTACATCTACATAGCATGTCCTTATAAGCTACAAAGTTTTACAAAATTCTTTTATGCAGTTAGAGGAGTTGTGCTGACAAGAACAGGACTAACGAAGGCCAAACATCCAAGTTCAAAGGGGCATAACTCCCAGAAAAGAAATCAAATTTTCCTGCAGAATATGCACATCTACATATTTAGTCCTTATCAACTAAAATTTCATGGATCAGTTGTGGCAGCTCAGTGGTAGAGCATTCGCTTTGTAAGTGGGAGGTGTGAGTTCAAGCCCTGCTCGTGCCATGGTCGCATCAAACCTAAGACATAAACATAGGTAATGATTGCTCCTTCACCAAATGCTTGGCATTTAGAAATGAGAATCATGGGCCTTTTGGATATGACCTTAAAAATGGAGGTCTTGTGTTGCAGCATGTTTAAGAGCCCTCACTGCTATGACCGCAAGCACTAAGCCTAGGTCAAAATTGTGGTACTTCACTTATAATTGGTGAGGTCTCAATATGAGTGAAAAATTGTCGATGGGACATAAAACAAACCAACCTACCAACAAAGTTTCATGAAAGTCTGTTGAGAGCAGTTTCAAAAAAGTTGTTCTGACTAGAAAAGGACTGATGGAGGACAAATTCATAAGGAACTCTTAGACACCTCCCTAACACCCCTCATATCATTTCCTTCCAACCCCCTCTCATACCCCTTATCCTTTCTTCTCACCTTCCTGTGTTCTTTCTTCTTTCCAGTATTTTCCTTTCTTCTTTCTCAGTGATTGTTAATCCTCCAGAGCCCCTTCCTAATCAAAAACATCATATATGTTTTCAAAATTGTTAATGAATTGCCTATAAGAAAGCTTATCAATAATATGAAATCATCTGAATCAAACTTCCTATTCAAGTTTTGATTTATTTAGTTGAATTTATAGAATATTGTGTAATTTTTTTTAAATACAGAACAAATTAGGCAAAATTGGGATTTCCTAATAAAGGTCCAAATCCTTTAAAATAACTTTATCTCTTTCTTTTCTTCATTCATCTCTCTAATCTTCTGTCCTATTTCCTGGTATCTCTTTTTTTTCTCTCCTCTAATGATATCTCCTTTCCTCACTTTCCTTCCTACTTTCTTCTCTCTCCTTCCTACACCCCTCTCATATAACCCTTCCCTTCCCCCTCTCATATAATCCTTCCCTACACCCTCTCATACAACCCACCCAAACACCTTTCCTTTACCCTCTCATATTACTCCTACATCCTCTCATAGAGCCCTCCCTTCCATCCTCTCCTTATTTTCCCCACTCCCTCTTTTATCTTTCTCATCCCTATCTCTTCTCATTTCTTTTTCTGCCATATTCTTTTCTCTCCTCTCTATCCCCCGGGGTCTCTTATATCTTGTCTTGTCCCCTCTCATTTTGTCTTTTCCATTCTGCCTCTCTACCCCTCTTCTCTTCTTATTTTTCCAATTTCTCCTTCTTCTCTACCCTCTCACACCCCCTTTTCAATATACAAAACAAACACAAAAATGATCAGACCATCTTTTATATGATGTAGATACCAATGTAGGGGAGAAACAGGACATGGATTCTGAAAATGATTCATCCATTGTCAGTGGTACAACAGTTCACAGTGGAAATAACTCCCCTGATGTGACATTTGGTTTGTGAGTAGGCCTAAAGACTTGTAAGCATGCTGTCAAGGATTTCCTAGGACTTGACAAGTCTAAATTTAAAACAAAAGGTTTCACAGGGACCCCATGTATGCAGCCATTCTAGAAGAAATTTTTTACATATTACTTAAGATGATTTCGATCAATGTAACATAAGCTTACTAGTAGTCCTATGATATCTTCAGTAGCATGCCTACTTCTTCAAAGAAATTTTTTAGTCTTTGTAATACTGTGGAGTCATTAGATGGGGGGGGAGCTCAGTTTTTGTGGGTACCTTTACCCCGCATATTTCAAACCACAACAAAATAAATAATTTATATAAAGTTTCAATGCACAGAATCCATACCCATGAAATTGCATACCACATGAACTGTAAAATCTAGATAACCCACAAAAACTGGCTCTTGTGAATTTAAATGATTCAGCAAAAACCTGACAAACTGAATAATGATGTTAATTGATATTGCAGACTAAGTAGAAATATTTGTGGAAATCCTGCCAGCACAAGTGGTATGTAAGACAATTTAATCCAATTAAGGTAGATTACAAATTCATGTATCAGACAAGGCTTCTGAATAATTAAAGTGACAAATTTTGATAGCCATTTATCTCTTCATTATTATAGTATTTGAAAGAAAATAAATCATAGACAGAAAATTGTAACTCTGAAGCCCTCACCCCTATCTTGCACTCTTGAAAATGAGAGGGATTGGATTGTACTAGTATTTTTTGTGGTCTGTCTTTATGCAACTTCAACTTTAGTTTTCAACTAAACATGATAGAAACTTCATACTTGGTGAACAAAAAGGTAGAAGTGAAAAGTATGTGACCAATGAAGGACAAGATCATAATGAAGAACAAGGTCATATATCAAGGACAAGGTGAAATTTGTTCCAATTAAGGATGTTTTGTTTTGCAAGCACAACTTAGTATATTTGAATTATTAAAAAAATCTTAACAGTAAGATATGATTACACAAACTTAAACAAACTATATACAGTAAAACATTGTAATAGTGAATCTCCAGAACCAGTGAAAAACAGTTCATTATAACCAAACTTTGTTATATCCAATAAAATTTCCTCTCCTAATGGAATGAGTATCACTTCACAAGAAGTGTGAATTCATTATAAATGTGTTTGTTATAAGTTTATATTAGCCCTTTGCATATTTGGAGTTTGAAAATGACCATGGTTACCTCTACACAGAATACAGTTTAATCACTGCGTAGTTTCCTCCCTACTCCATCTCACAGTCTTAATGTTCTCATACTTTTGTTATTATGTGAGATTGTGCAAACTTTGTGGTGCATGAAATCTAGGTCTAAGGGTTAATGTATGATATTACTTGTATCTTATTTAATTTATTGATACTATATTGAAACTAAATGGATATTTGGTAGGAGCAGGTAGCACTTTACCAAAATTGTAAATTTCATGTTCCCAGGGGTAAGGGTTTTGTTTCCAGGGTGGGGCCCAAATTATTGTAGTGATTATCGTCTTTATCATTTGAAGGATTTCTTCTTTAATTTTGCTGATAATGTATAAAACTATATGCATAATTAGGAGAAGCAGGAAGGGATGTACCAAAGTTTAAAATTTTGCAATCTCAGGGTGACTTGGTGAGTCAAAAATAGTAATACAGTGTTAATATAAAATATACTAGTATTATGTGAAGTCTTTCATCAGTTTTGAGGCATTTGTATTTCCAATAACACATATTGTTTTATACAGACTGCTCCTGAATATAAGAATTTAGCTTAGATATGCAAAAACAGGAAAATTATTATAAATTCCATAGCCATTTGGGTTAATGATATTTTTAACTAATACGCAGGTGACAAATAAGGCCCCTGGGCCTCTTAGATAATTGTTATAAATTTCATAGGTTTATTGGTAATTTTACAGTGTACAAGTCTCCTATAGTCCCCATGACAACAAACAAACTTCAGAATGTAATTGAGGAGGCTGTATACTGCAATGTAAGGAAATTTCTATTGATATCAACAGTCAAATTTTGATAGATCATACACTGCATAATCTATTGTATTGTTTTATAAAAAAGCCAGGGAAAAGGAAAAAGCTGATGATAAATGATGAGGATTCTGATAATGAGTCTAGTCACTCCCAGTCCATCCTCTGTAACTACAAACAGAAGGCTTTTACTCCAGCTGTAACTCTCCAGAATTGTGAAGCTGTAAGTGCTGAGAATTGTGAAGCAGTAAGTGCTGAGAATTGTGAAGCTGTAAGTGCTGAAATGCGTGTACATGGGGTATCACAGGGATGCTATCACAACAGAGATGACAAGCAAGCATGTATTATTTTGATAATTGATTTAATGAACTTATATTTTGAAAACAATAATGAAGGAGAGAAAATCATGAAAAGTCCATTCAACTTGAACATTTAAGTTTTCTTGACGTTCAAGCAAGAGCACTAATTTATGGTTGTGGTAAAATGTGAAATGCTTTGTTGTCAATTATCATATACAAAAATTTGAAATGTACAGAATAGAGACTTTATACTTTAATAATGGAATGAAAGGTCAAAATTATCATTAGGAAGGTTAAGGTCACAGGTCAATTAAGACACATTGAATTTAGCCATAGTTTAATAGGAACATAGTGCAATTTAAATTCATGTTCTTTGACCTAAAAACTTCCTATGATTTGAAAAGTCCATAAAACTTAGGCAAATTTTCTTGATTCTTCATTTATAAAATGCATTTGCACATTATACATGTACACAAATAGTATACAAAGATTTTCCTTCCTTCCACACTTCCTTCCCCCCCCCCCCCCCCCCCCCCCCCCATCACACATATAACACCCTACCCAACCAAAGAATGTGTGTCAGTTTTTCTAATCCAATATTTTTTTCAGATAGAGAATGTAACAAATCAGAAAGAAACTGGGAGTCAAAGGTAATGCACTACCATACTGTTTAAACAATAGACGATCAGCATGTATTATGACTACATGTGGTAG
Organism: Ostrea denselamellosa; assembly: GCA_024699665.1. Lineage (NCBI taxonomy): Eukaryota > Metazoa > Mollusca > Bivalvia > Ostreida > Ostreidae > Ostrea > Ostrea denselamellosa. The sequence goes on along the minus strand of JAMZEH010000005.1, from coordinate 7,552,327 downwards.
TTAAACAAATTGGAGACAAGTGACCAGATACATGTATTATAATCTTGTTTGCAATATTAAAAAATACATGTACTGAAGTACTGAAATGTTTATGTGTAAGTCTTTTTGGCCTCTTTATGTTATATTGATATAGAATATCTACATCCTCATAGACGGTGTCCAAAAGAGAAACCAAAAAAGATCGTGAGAGAACAGAGAAGAACCAGACAAACTGAGGACCAGCAAACTGAGGCATGTGATGTGGGCATTTCCCAGACTGGAGGTTCCCAGGTGTTGTTTCCTGATACCCAGAGTTCTTCCATAAGTATAGGTATGTCAGTAATATAAACAGAAGTTTAGGTATGTCACTGATATAAACAAATAAACAAAAGTATAGGTATGTCACTGATATAAACAGAAGTTTAGGTATGTCAGTGATATAAACAGAAGTTTAGGTATGTCAGTGATAGAAACAGAAGTTTAGGTATGTCACTGATATAAACAGAAATGTAGGTATGTCAGTAATATAAACAGAAGTATAGATATGTCATAATATAAACAAGTATAGGTATGTCAGTGATATAAACAGAAGTATAGGTATGTCAGTGATATAAACAGAAGTTTAGGTATGTCAGTGATAAACAGACGTATAGATATGTCAGTGATATAAACACAAATATAGGTATGTCATAATATAAACAAGTATAGGTATGTCAGTGATATAAACAGAAGTATAGGTATGTCAGTGATAGAAACAAAAGTTTAGGTATGTCAGTGATATAAACAAAAGTATAGGTATGTCAGTGATATAAACAGAAGTTTAGGTATGTCAGTGATAAACAGACGTATAGATATGTCAGTGATATAAACACAAATATAGGTATGTCATAATATAAACAAGTATAGGTATGTCAGTGATATAAACAGAAGTATAGGTATGTCAGTGATAGAAACAAAAGTTTAGGTATGTCAGTGATAGAAACAAAAGTTTAGGTATGTCAGTGATAGAAACAAAAGTTTAGGTATGTCAGTGATATAAACAATAGTTTAGGTATGTCAGTGATAGAAACAGAAGTATAGGTATGTCAGTGATATAAACAATAGTTTAGGTATGTCAGTGATAGAAACAGAAGTATAGGTATGTCAGTGATAGAAACAAAAGTTTAGGTATGTCAGTGATAGAAACAGAAGTATAGGTATGTCAGTGATATAAACAAAAGTATACATATGTTATAATATAAACAGAATATTAAGATGAGGATAACACTTTCTGTAATTTGGCAGGGATAATGTAGATTTCAGTTGACTTTAGCAGCAGATGATCATATGCCAGGTATTAAATAGTATGAAGACTTCTGATTACACATCATAGGGCAAATAATCTTGAAATTACTGCATTATTTAACAACAGATAAAATAGTTAATATATTCATGAATCACTTATTTAGATAAAAAAAAAAGGGGGGGGGGTATTTTAAAAGTTAGAGTTTTCATTTGTTGAATTAACAGTTTGATCTTCAAATGAATAGAGCTGCAATATAATTTTCCAATATATATTTGTCATATTTTTACTATTTTGCCAGAAAAGCAGGTGGTACCTTGTTCACAAACTTCAAGTGGGATGTCACCAGCTTCCAGTAAATTCTTAGAGTTGGATAGCAACTTGGTATGTGTGACAAGTTACAAATTCTATGATCATATGAAATTCATAAAAGGTGTGAAATTGTGAAGTGTAATTTATCTGTATCATTTGTTGCGATACTCTGAATTAGAGCCTTGTAAATGCTTGTCTTATTCTATAACATGTGAATTATATTAATTGCAAGCAGGCATAAACTATACGAAAGGGGTAATTCAACTTCTAGTAATGTGGAATCATTTAAATTCATGGGGGCCAAATTTCTTGGATTGATTTTTAATATTTAAATGAATGTACCAAGAGACTAAGTACATTAAGACATTGAATTAATTGTGCACTTTGTTGACAATTTGACTATAAAATCCACATAAATTGAGAAACCACAAATACAATGATTCCACAGAAGTTAGAGTTTTGTTGTGTTTTTTTTTAAAATCCTGTAGAGTAAAGAAGACATGGCAGAGGCATTTGGAAAGATAAGAAAAATTCACACAAAAATTGATGAGAACATGAAAGGCAAAGACATGACTAAAGAACACAGAGGTAATAAAGTACTATAACTATATGCATAGACAAAACACTCCTTTGGGTAGTCAGATATGGTATTCTTGAATGTTAGATATGGTAATTATATTCATATCAGTTGTAGCGATCAGCTGAGTTTGATTGCCAGTAGCCAGATTGCTCAGTTGGTAGAGCACCTGACTCTTGGGCTTGGGTTTGAATCCTGGTCTGGTCTGTTGCATTTTCACCCTTCCTGTTACATTTGGTGCTGTAGACCAGTCTCTGAAACTTACAGGTGAAAATTCCTGCCGAAGGTTAAAGATCCTGGGTTGATGTCTTCAAGGTGTGAAGACATTGAAGGAGGGGAGAATGTAGCAGTCAGACAAGTTCGATCACTGGTGGCCAAATAGCTCAGTTGTAGAACACCAGACTGGAGATTCAGAAGGGATGGCCTGGGTTTAAATCCCGGTTTGGTCCGTTGCGTTTTCTCCATCCCAATTACACAGTCCAAAAATAAACAAACTACATGTAGATAATGTGATTAAATGTCTTACCTGATCATTAATTTTGCAGAGAATTTGAAGAAAAAGTTAGCTGTTGTGCACAGTTCTTTGAAAAACATAAGTGAGAAAATGAACTATGAAAAGGTGAGAGTGACATTTGATGCAAAGCACTCTGTGAAAACTCTAGAAGATAAAGACAGACTACGGGAACAGATGAGAGACCTAACACAGAGGCAAAACACTCTTAAAGAGTTACTAATGAAACAGACAGAGCTCACCAAATGCTTAAAACAAAACTTGAGCAATCCAGCAGAAAGTCAGTTTCTGGAAATGACGACAAGTGAAGGATCTGGTGGTTATGCAAATAAAGTGAATGACTGGTTAAACAAAAACCAGGCTTCAATGTTGACAGTCTGTTCAGCGCAACATTCCAATTTACCTGTAACAAACAAACACGCCAAGATAGATCAGTCCTCTGGGTGCGTAGAGTCAGACTTGACAGCATCAGTTAGAAAAGCAGGAATACACAATACAGAAAAGGCTCAGGTATATGGTCCTCATCGTAATTTGCAGTTTCTTGAGTTGTTGCCCTTTAATTGTATTTTCTTCTATTCCCTTAATTTAATGTACCCTTTCTCACTCACCTAAGCTAAAAGCTCAAGTCTGCTTTTCTGATCAAAGCTTTCTATCATCTGTATACTTTCATTTTGAATAAAATCTTTTTTTGAATCTTCCTTTCCAGATCAACAAGGGTGCACTTCATATGCATGCAATCATTAATGTAGTGGAAGGGACTTATACAGGCTCTGTCTGTTGTCTAATCCATTTATACTTTTAAGATACATAATAAAATATTGTATAAAAATATGTAGTGGACAATTACAACAAGAAAATTCTCAGATTTACAAGGGATTAAATAGAACAAAATTCTCCAAACCCGTGACTAATATGAAGCTACAATGTTGATAATATGAAATTGGGAAGAAAAAGCTGCAATATTCAGGGGAGTAATGAGGTCCTTGGGCCTCTTATTTTATAGACACAAACAATATTTCTTTTTTAACTGTGCATTATAGTCTTTTCTCTAATTTAAACTCCGTTAAATAAGATTAACTCTCACCTAAGAAAGTCAGTTCAGTTTTACATTAATTCTTCAGGTTATGCAACCCAAATCTGTCCTTGCGGTGCCAATGAACATTGAAAGCCAAGCACACACTTTAAAGACACAGCAAGCTGTTTCTCTGCATGCCACCCAAAATATCAATGGTACAAATTTACATTCAGGCAGAAAGCAACCAACTATAACACACATGTCCAAATATCCTAACAGCAACCTTGTATCCATCAACACAGCTAGTGCAGCTACCAGCAATTCACAGCAACAGGTCCCTGTTCACAATCCTCCACCTCTGCTTTCCTCAAGCAGCACAATGCACAAGGATCAGACAAAGACAAAGAAATCATCTCAGAGCTTTAAGAGACCATCAGAAATTATAAAATCACCTCCATTGTTTAATCCAGACTCCTTTCTGAGAAAAACACGAAAGTCACCTCCAGTTAATACAACAACTATATCATCATTCAAGTCGCCTCCAATAGCTCTTTTGAGGTCTGCCGAGGACAGGAATATTTCACCCAGCACTGTCTGTTCCAGTGATGTATTCCCAGTATCTTGCAGGGAGTTGAGCAGAAGAATACAGGAACGAATTGAGAGTCAGAAAGAGGCTGAATCCCAACAAGCTTCCCAAACTCAAATGTTATCAACCGTATCACAAATAATGAGAAATGAAACTTCACTTTCTCAGAAAAATGGATCTGGTGACCAGAGTAGGAAAGATGCTCCACAGAAAATCAGTTCCCAAGTACAGTCTCAGCCTGCCAATAACCATGTATGTAATACTACTGTTTTACATTCACTAAATAATTTTTTTTTACACAAACAGTACTGACCAGTGACCAAATTTGACAAACTGAAAAATTTGCCACATCCCATAATTGTCTTTCAGGAAGAAGCAGATGAAGAAACCATAAATGAGAAATATGGTGGCTTAAAATTTCCTTCCCTGCAAACTCTGATAGATTTAAATGTGCTATTTCCAGCAGAGGGAATCTTGACTGTTCAGCACAGTGGAAAAATTTTCACATCCTCCTTGACTGATCTTGGATACATCGAGAGCAAAGGTGGAGAGATCTTTACCACTCCTGTGAAATGGCTTAGTGCTGTGAAAGCTGGGGAGGTAATCAAGAAAGGACAGGCCTACAGGGAGGTAAGTTAAAATAAACTCTCCATGACAAGTAAACAGGGCATTTTTGTACCGTAAAACTGATTATTATCAAATAATCCTATTCATGCACATTTCCATTATCTTATTTTTACTCAGATCATGTATGATGGTCATTCATTGAAAAGTTACGTAGACGGTGAGCAAAAGATTTCCATTGAAAAAATCAGAGGTATGTTACAATCAGTATTTAATTACATATTTATTTCTGTGCTTATTAAAGCTGGTCATGCTGTTATGGACCTGGCTAAAGTTACTAGTTGTGTGTCCATAGTCAGTACCCAATCTTCTTAAATAAATCTCTCCAACTCAAAAGTTCTTTTTTTTTTCCCCCATGTGTTCTTGTCACAATTATTTTAAAATACTGATTTTATCCAGAAATATGTATCATCATTTCTTCTGCTTTTATAACCCATTTGATGTAACTTAACCTATAATGTTCTACTATTTATATACCTATTTAGCTTTTTAAAGAGACACTACAGCTCATTTTCCACATTTTAATACAACTCATTTTCCACATTTTAATCAAGTGTTTTTTAAAACACATAACATGAAAATGATAAAAATCATATCGTTACTGAAATTTTGAACAATTTGAATGCATCAATATGCTCTCAACTGCACTTTGAAGATAATCCTCAATTTAAAGGTTTCGTCATGCTGACTCACATCAATAATACATGTATCAAGTTTGATTATCGTAACTTTACTAGTTCTGTTTCTATCTTGTTTTGTACCTATAAAATTACTCATGTAAATTTAACCTTGGAAAACAATTTCAATTCATTAATAATGTTTTAAAACTGTAGAAAGTGAAAATCACTTCTCTGTAAGTGTCATTTCATCATAAGTGTGAACATTGTAACCATATTTTACTGCAAGTGTGAATTCATTATAAGCCTGTATGCAGAAAGTGTGCTTTACTGTATAACTCTTGTCTCTGTGATCTGAATTTTCTCAGTGTTAACTTATTACATGCTCATTCTCAACTCATTAATTAGTATTTTGTAATTATCTTGTCACCATTAATTTTTTTTTTTCTAGCAAGAGTTGGATGTGATATCTCCACGAGTAAAGCCACAAACAATAATCCTCCAAATCTCGATCAATCTAAATCATCCGAGTAAGTCAAAACATTACTGATGCACTGAAATTCATTGTTAAATGCATGTAAAATAATGAAAGGTATTTTGCTCTTTAGAAGGTTACTGGAAGGTGATGACGGAGAACTGACTGAACTGCTATTTCAATGCAAGATCCATCTGCTGGATAAAACGGATCTCATTCCAGTGGACGACCTTCCAGAGAATTTCTGGAGCAGTGATTTCAGCAATGTTCATTTATCTTATGCTTTTTGGAATCAAATTGATGACTGGGATACTTCAGTCAAACCAATCACACAACACTGAACAAGAATAAACATGTTATATTTTATATAAAAAATTTTTTTTATTATTAATTGATAATAGCATATCACAGAATAAAATGAAAGACATTGGTATTCTCTGTAATGAAATAACAATTCTACTCCTTTATACAATGAATATCTGTATCATCTAATTTGTAGAACATTGTAAAATCCAATAAAAAGGAGATCTGCAATTATCCTGAGTAACATGTTCATATTTTGTCATAAGGATTTACTAACGCCATGTTGTAGTTGGAAGCACTTGGTTCATCATAAGTAGAGAGGCATATATCAGGAACTCCTTGGGTCAGTTGATCCTTGGAAAAGTTGTATACCTGTATTCCACCTCTGTACCTTCAAATGTAAAATAAAATGGGGTACTAAGTTCATCCATGTTCTTCCTGTCAAAATGGCATAAATACATACATTTGATTGGTCTTTGCATCCAATATGTTTCAGAGATATTCCTTGCTGCAATATGTTCACAGGTCAAAAGGAACCAGCAAAGGTCTGTTTTCAATACAAAGTTTATTTTCTTGAACACTTGCATTCCAACAGATGATGCTGGCAAAGTGAATCAATAGATATTTACCTTCTGTGTGTGCTGTTCTCAAATTCATCAACAAGAGGAAATTTAGAAGATGGAACATTCCCAATGATGAGCTTATCTGCAGAAAATTTACAGTGTCTGACAGGATGTCTGTAACAACAAACAATGTTAATTTTCATGAAAAGATGCCAGGGTGGAGTGTTGCAGTTCATACCCTCAAGTATTCCCAAAAATGAAATTTATTTTTTATATTTACATTCTACTTTCATTTTTATCAGAATTGCCAGTTAAAATAGATGCAGTATGCACACTGTTTACAACTGCAGCGTGTTCATGAGGAAATGGCTATCTTTACATTTGTAAAGATATCAAAGGCAAATACGTTGGAAATGTAAATATGAATGTATATCTGGAGAAAGGTTACAGAATAAAAACTCTACCTTGATTTCAAACTAAAGTATGTTATTACCTGTTGTGAATTTCCCATAGTTTACGAGCCATGCGAAGGTCCCATACAAAAACAAAGCCTCCAAACCCTCCAGAGACAACCTTCCAATCATCCATCTGTACTGTTGTTATTTCATACATGTGACCAGTGAAAGAAGCAACAGGGTTACTGGTCCTGATGTCATACACACGCACCCTGAAATCAACAATAAACTATGTTTAACAACCTAAGTGAGCTCTTGTCATCATAACATTTACCTCAAGATTTAAAATGTCCCCAAAACTACAGGTATCTTCCCCTCACCATTATCTACCTTTATGTCAAATGCATGTGCAAAGTCTGCATGATGAACACTACTCTAGTTATTGTGTTAACTACAATCTTTGTCATTTTTTCTGAAAACTTTGACATGAGCATACTGAATAAGAATTCATACAATAAAATAACCCAATTTTATATTTTGTGACCTTGACCTTTGTTCTTCAACATCAAAATATTTTCCTATGACTTGTCAATTCACAGACTTCAGTAGATTTGAAGTTTATTAAACTATAATACTTTATATGAATTGTGACCTTGACCTTTCTCCTGTTGATCTCAAAATCAATACAAATCTTTCTTGTGTTATAGAGGTTCATCACCTTGAGTGCCATTGCACAAGCTTGGAGAAAACTAAAGTTATCTGGAAACCACTTTATGTGATATATATATATGTGTGTGTGTGTGAATTTTTAACCTCTAAATCAATAGAGATCTTCAAGTCATGGAGAATTACTTTTGGACTGGAAACTAAAGTGTGACAGACAGACCCAAATTAATTTTCCAACTTTTCACTAAAAGCTGGGGGAACAATCAAGAGGGAATGAAAATTTTAGTAACACAGTATAGTTCTTTGGTCACTAACTTAAATGTACAATGTGAAACTAATTAATTGTCCCAATAACAGATGAATAAAAATACAGACATGGTGAAAGGAATACACTCCCACAAGCTGTGTGGGGAAGGATACGGCAAATGGCCATGTCGCAAAATTGAACAAAAGTAAAATGAACAGTCTTGGAGAAAATCTCCTGACAAAATGCATCTGCAGATGGGTAGATGAAATGAAACCACTATACCCCCTCCAAACTTTTGGGGGTGGGGGAATATAAAGAACCATGTTTCAGATACAGCTAAATATACAGGAATAATGAGGAAGTACTCATGTATTTCATCCAACACGTGCCAGTTTTAAAATTCATGACATGAAATTTCAATTTAAATGTCAAACATGATTTAAAACAAGGCATTTGGATGTTATTAATGAAATTAATACATACCTTCGATCTACACAGCCAGTTACTACATTATGAATTGGACTATTTCGTAAATTCATACAAGAAATTTCCCTTGTGTGTCCATATAAATCCTGTAGCTCCTTATTTGATTGAATATCATACAGTTTGACCTTAAAATAAAAAGCAGTTATTGAAATTGAGCAGAATTAGCTTTAGAATTTTAACTTGTAAGAGCATGCACATGTAAATTGCATATCGCACACACATGTTGAATCATTTTTTTTTTTGTGGTGGCCAGTTTTTGTGGTTTTACATTAATGATTTTGTGCATGGTTATTTTCTTATTAAAATGAAATAGTTTCCAATTTGAAAATTGTTCTTTTTAACTGAAAAAAAAAACCCCTGAAAACTCTTAATTCTTGTGATTAAAAAAAAAATAATACATAACAAATGAGAGTTGGACAGGTAAAATCACTGCATACACAAAGTACCAAAGGTAGTGTGAAATCAAAGGTCAAAGTGAAAGAAAGTAGTGTGAAATCAAAGGTCAAAGTGAAAGAACATACTTCTACACATATCCAACAGTAATGTATTAAAGGAAAGACGACTTTGTTTAACCCAAATTTCATAAAATAAGTAAGCCACCATGAAAAAATATTAATTTCACAAAATTGCATTTTTCAACAATGAAATAAATCAAGAGTTTTACATAACCTGTAGATGCAGTTTTATTATATTTATGTGGTATTATGAACACAGGAAAATTTAATAAATCCTCCCATTAGTTTCTATTGCTTATGACGTTTATTAGGACATAATCAACAGGTCTAAAGATTTTCATCTCATAAATAAACTGACATAATTTAATCCAACATTTCCTATGATGTGTCTATTATTTATAAATGAAAAGAACAATGTATAAAATGCAACAATCAATAAAATATGCCAAGTTCATTCATATTTCTTTACTTCCTGCTTGAGAAAGCTTTCATGGTTGAGATTAGTTGTTAAAACAGAACATGTACCTTATGCTTCAGAGCAACTGCAAGAGTGTTGTTCAACTCCGACACATCAATGTTTGAGATGTTCAAGTCGACAATATTGTGGACTTCTGTACACTGATGACCTAAATTTTCTACATCGTACAGACAGACTTTGAACCATGTGGATATAGCAACACATGGGGAAGAAGCTGAAGGTTCAAACAATGCCATTTGCTGCACCTGTACATAAGAGTTGTATATGTATAATTAATACTCTTAAAATTCCACAATAAAAATACAAAACATGCACCGTCTGTAAGATAATTATGGTATGCTGGAAATGATAAGGTTTTTACAGCTAAGGAAAATGTTCAAAAAATAAATGTACCAAAACTTTCATTCATACAGATAATATATTTGTTAAATGAAATTCCATCAAAACAAAATGCACGAAGGTTTCAAACCACTTTCATGAGAAAAATCCACCATGTATTCCCAATATCAGAATTGCCCAATATAAATGGTACATTGAATTCAGTAATACGATGAGTAAAGAGACTCGGGGAGTAAGAAACATCACCATGGAAACAAGGAATCTCTAATTCATCCTTGTATGAGCTAGATCACAAAAGTAACAGAGTAAGAGTGGAGGGTCTAGTGGAGCACTTTATCCTTAAAATGCTTACTAATCTTACCCACTGCTGAACATCAACTTGTTGTGTCTGGAACATTCCAGATTTCTCGTGGTGGACATGAAGGAAAGGTCCAGCTGCTGTTACCACGGTGTCCGAATGATTCGACAGACAGAGATGAGATATCTTGTTGGAATGAGCATCAATGAATGAGTAACTTGGCTTAGTCTGGCTACCTTTTAGTTGCCAAACATCAACATTTCCTTAAAAATAATTACATCAATTAATTTGCAAATATGGAACAATAAATCAACTGCCTTGACACGAAAATAAGACGCTCATAAATAATTTTGTATTTATTCACATGTAAAGTGATAAACAAAGTGAACATTAACAAAAATTATCTTGCTGATAAATCCATGAGAGCAAAGTTGTCAAAAAAAAAAAAAATCACAAAATTGAAGTACAAAAAATGTATCAAGAATATTATAATGATTTAAGGTACAGTGAAACTCCTACATGTATTTCGAATACTTGTATTTACCTTGCTCATAAGCAGCAGCAACCATGTTTGTGGATGTTGTTACCATGGAGACGAAATTTGTAATTGTGCCCTCCTCAGCCTCCTCATTGATAATGAGTGATGTATTAGATGGCTGAAGTACAAAATCTTCCTCATTTTCTACATCCCAGACTTTGACATCCCCTTTGGTATATCTGAACAATTGTGATTCAATAGATAATGATTATTACCTAGTAACTTGAATTTTGATGATTAACAAGAGGCCCATGGGCCACAATACTCACCTGCGCCATACTCTATGTAAAACCTTTAATCTCTGTTGTGGTGCTGGGGATCATTGTCTGGATAATTTTAAATATATTCTATGTAAGGAAGCTTTTGTGTAATAGTTGGTTTTTCTGATTCAGGGGAACTCAAGAAGTTTATTTAAACACTCCTCTTTATTTTACTATTTCCAAATTATCTCTCGTTGGAAAGGAGCATATATTCCTTATTACCCTATTCCTAAGGATACTCTGTGCTACTTTTAAAAATGTGAATATGTTCACGTGTTATCAATTTTTTGCAAATCATATGCATAGGGTATAATTACGTGATGTCAATATCTTCAAGTAATAAATTGTATAACTATAGGAAAAGTGCACATGGGGGTAATTTACATGAAAGTCTTTTGCAAATAACTGCCATACAAAATTTCCACATTTATCGTCAGTTTGAAATTGGCAAAGGTAAGTTCTGGACATGAGGTAAAATGTGAAAATTTAATAGCGACAATAACAACGATGACGATAAATTTTGATAAGAAAATCTTGCTTAAGCCTATGGTTGATAAACATAAAAAGTCAACAATCTTACCCAGCAGCAACAATATTGCAACACGAATGCACAGAGCACAGAATTCCACCAGGCATGTGCTGAAGCTGTTTGACTTCACCTTTTCTTTCCTACAAATAAATATTGATTGGTTCAAAATTTCACACCATTCACAATTTCTTTTCTTATTGATTTGTAATCAAGAGAAAATTTATGTAAAAAAAAACACCAATAAATAAATAAAAAACAAAATAAATAAAGGTGATGACAAGTCTTTTCTTAATTACCTTCCAGTTTAACAATATACTCCTTTGTCTAGTAATATTCTGTTTGACTGTGTCTTTCCAGTTCATTCTTTCAATAGTAAGGGTATCTTCATCATATCTCAGATTATGACAAATTCTACACCATAACAGCTCATCCTCAGCCAAGCTTTTCCAGCTCTTGCTGACCTAATTTTATAATGTACATAAAAAATAAGTTTTAATCTACGGAAGACTGCATAACAACATTGAACTGCTATTGTTTGCCAAAAATGCTTTTCTATACCTACATTTATCATATTGTAACAGAAAAGACAGTGACACAACATGTTAGCACTTGCTACCGAACCTTGGTACCCACACAGAAACTTTGATATTATTACCGCAAGACCAAAAGATCTACACCAGTTGGACATGTTAGTAAATATCCTTATATATATATATATATATATATATATATACATACACACACATCACTCTACAAATGTAAATAAAAATGTTATTATTTCAGAGTTACCTGAGCACACCTGCATAAATCTAGCATACCAAGATGTTGGAATATTTTGATGGCAACCTCTCTAGGTATGGATATATCAAAGAATGGAATTTCATTTATTTCATCCTGTGAATGTACAATAGATGTCATTATGAAAGTTAAAAACAGGGCATTTTTAGTAATGAATTTCTGTTTACAACAGTATTATACACTGTAAATTATTAGATTATTTTCAAAAGACATTTGTTTGCCTGACAGTACACTTAAGATTACAACGATTAATGGTGAGACAGTATACCAAGGTAATACAAGTATCATACTGTGGTTCAATTCATGATACTTTACACTATACTGCGGCTCAGTTTTCTCGGGCCAGATTAAACTGAGCCGTCTGATTTAGCTTTAAAATTATGCTGTAAAAATGGCTTCTGTAATGGAAAGCATGGTGCCGACCACGATGCTGAATTAATTTCTCCCCTATGACCCATATGGAGGTATTCTGGATTCTGTGCAATGATAAATCTAAATCTTGGCTGATATTCAGCTTCACAGTGAAGGCGTCGGTCCAAATATCCAGCCAAGCCAAATCTCTGCCAAGATTATGGTATATCATGTTGATGTTTTGATCTTTATAAAGAAAAACATGCAGTTGTAACCGTAAGGTGCAATTAATGATACCAAATCAGTGTAATTGTTCATTTGTTAATATTCATAGCATCTTAAAAGTATCACAATATGTATCATATCATTAGGACTGTATCATGGTATGTATCATTTCATGAGGCAAATGTATCATTGCACCCCTATGTACATGTAGTAATAAATGAAATCAATATCGAAATGGAATGGCAATTAAATTACTAAATATGAAATTCTGCACACAAAAGTCATGTTCATCTATATCTGTAGGTTTTTACCAAGTCTGATATGAATTTATCCAAGATTCTCTCTCGAGTTGACAGTACATCATTCCCACCTAATTTATTTGAGAATATGTCTTTCAGTTTGAATTTCTTGGCAGTTTTATCTTTTGGTTGTTGATCTGCTTGCCTCTTTTGACTGCCTTTTTCAACAACTAATGCTTCTGAGTCTTCATGTTGGCATTCTTTCTGAGAATTTCGTTCAAATTTTAACAAGTTGCAAACAATGTCAAATGGGTAGTAAGCAACCTCTGGTTTGCTACTTGGATGGTTAGATTTTGAATTTGGGGAAACTATGTTATCGTTGAATTTAATGTTGACACTGTTTGATGACGTCACGTTCTCCTGTCGTGACGTCGTAGCAGAATTCTCTCTGTCGCTGGAAGTGCTCTCTCCACTCGCGTTTCCTCTATCCCGAGTAATCCGCTTTCTGCTTAATTCCTCTCTCCACTTATGTCTAAATGTTTCTAAATCACTCATAATTGCAATTTCAAATCATACACATGTAGATTTCTCAATGACATTCCTATGAGCTTTTCAGTACTGATAAAAACGACGAAAATACGTTTAGCAGCTCCAACTGGCCGAGTATATTTATGTTTATTACTTTCTTAGCATATCGAACCCGAGGTTATTGTCATAAACTAAATTTACCTTTAAATTTGAATTTCCCATTTTATCGCCCTGTATTATGAAAATTTTGTACCGACCTTGAAACAAGAGGCCCATGGGTCACATCGCTCACCTGACTTACCTTGACCCATATTTAAAAGATTTTTCCTATGTATTGGTATGTAAAACTTTGGTCCCCAATTGTGGCCCCTCACTACCTCTATTGGCCATGATTTTAACAAAATTGAATCTGCACTATGTCATAAACTTTAACCTTTCTAGATCATTGGATCTTGAGGAGAAGATTTTAAAAAATATTTTTTTTCCTATATTTCTATATTCAAAACTTTCATCCCAAATTATGGTTACATCCTACCCTGGGGACTATGTTAACCAACTTGAATCTACACTATGTCAGACAGCTTCAATATAAATTAGAACTTTACTGGACCAGTGGATCTCGAGAAGATTTTCAAATCTTTCAAATGACTTCACCCTATTTTTGTGATTATCTCCCCTTTGAAGGAAGCACGACCCTTCATTTGAACAAACTTGAATCCCTTCACCCAAGGATGATTTGTACCAAGTTTGACTGAAATTTGCCCAGTGGTTTTGGAGACGATTTTTAAAAAAAATATTTCCTACATTTTTGCATGTAAACTTTGATCCCTTATTGGGGCCCTACCCTACCCCCTTGGGCCATGATTTCTACAAACTTGAATCTGCACTATGTCAGGACACTTCCATGTAAACTTGAAATTTACTGGACCAGAGGTTTTTGAGAATATTTTTAAATGACCCCACCCTATTTTTGCATTTTAGTGATCATCTCCCTTATGAAGGGAGCATGGCCCTTCATTTGAATCCCTTCACCTAAGGATGATTTGTACCAAGTTTGATTGAAATTGGCTTGCTGGTTCTGGAGTAGAAGATTTTCAAAATTTTTGTCAGTGTTTTTTCACTATTTTGCTATTATCTCCCCTTGGAGAAGGGCATTGCCTTTCATTTGATCAAAATGGAACCCCCTTCACTCCAAAATGCTTCTTGCCAAGTTTGATTGAAATTGGCCCCCTGGTTCTGGAGAAGATGAAAATGTGAAAGTTTATGACAATGACAACAACTCCAACGATGGACAAAGGAAAGTTGTGATAAGAAAAGCTCACTTGAGCCTTCAGCTCAAGTGAGCTAAAATGTTTTGTCTTATCTTGCTCAAGTTTTAGATTTGGCTATGTATCACCCATGTCTATGTAGATGTACTTTTATCTTAAAAATGATAAAAGAGTATTTAAATAGATATATATAGATAAATAGATATTAAGATCAACAAGTAATTAAAACCTAGTATTAAAACGTATAGGTTTACAGAATTAAATTTATTTCTTCTATTTTACTAATTTGGGTATTTAGTAATAGCCATGCACTCCCTTTGGATCCACACACACATTTACTGACATTCAACATTCATTGGTCTATATTTGAATTAGTTTGATTTTATTGGTTGAAACTTTATGGTCATTTGTTGGGTGAACACTTTTCATCTACGAGTACTAGAAGAAAGACCTTTTGCAAAATTCTGTCTATATGACTATACATTTTGAACAACTTTATAATTTTGAATAACCTGAAACTGGAAGACCTTGACAAATGTAAGTTTTTAACATTTTACTAATAATCAACTTTTCAGATTAAGTATTTTATTATTTTGATAGAAAAGAAATATATACTGAAGTAAATCTTTATGAAGCAGATGTACATAAATTCAATGAACTTCCAATGATCCTTTAATCGTATTTATATTGGAATATTTTGTATTGAAATATTTATAGAGAATGAATTTTATATTAATTATTACATGAAATAAATTATTTCTGTGAAGAACATATGTTTATTATTAAATTTACTATCTAGGTATTAAATTCTGATTGCTGTACATTATTGTAAAGCAGTGTGCCTAATTCCATACATTGGTATGTTCATCTGTATTTTTTAAAGGATATTTTCAGTTAAAATTATAACTCTCTATAGGATCTCTATTATGTACATAAATGATTTTAGAGTTACCTCCCTTAGTGATCATTTTGATATATAGATTTCTGGGGTTGTATGCATAAAAATTCTGAAATCCTTAAGCATATGCTTAAATCCTTAAGTACATGCTTAAAATTTTAAGCATATGCTAAGTGTGTTGCATAAAACTTCTTATCTCTTAAGCATATGCTTAAAGTTAAACATAGTATTTACGTTACTTAAATATTTAAGCAGATGCTAAGCATATTAAAACAAAATGGCAGCCAACCCAATTCCTAGAAAGAAAAGGACTTTTCAACCACGTCTAGACCCATTGAATACGCTTTCTGCCGCAGAATTACAAGCAAGTTTTAAATTTAACCATGAAGGTATTGAATTCATCACAAATTTAATAGCAGATGATATTTCGCCACATACAAGCAGAAATCATAGTGTTCCAGTACATATTCAGGTAATGGTTGCATTGAGATATTACACTACTGGCGAAATGCAGTTGTGTAATGGTGATCATTTCGGCATTCACCAATCAACGGTATCCAGGATCATCCAACGAGTTACCTCTGCAATTGTGCAACCACACATTGTAAAACGATTCATTTCCTTCCCAATAAAACCCGACATTATCCGCAAACACCAAGCAGACTTTTTTGGAATAGCTCAATTCCCGGGGGTAGTTGGGGCGATTGATGAACATGAACCAGAGTTTATAAATAGGAAAAACTTTCATAGTATAAACGTGCAGATCGTATGTGATGCTAGCCACCTCATCCTTGACCTAGTGTCAACATGGCCTGGAGCAACTCATGACGCCCGAATTTTGAAGGAGAGTGGGCTGTGGCAAGTATTTGAGAGACGCCTATTGCCTGTGAAATGCCATCTTCTTGGAGACAGTGGTTACCCCTCGAAAGACTGGCTTTTGACACCATTCCTCAATCCAACTGGCGCACCACAGACAAGATACAACAGGTACCCTGAAAAGTTTTTATTTTTGTTTATTACGATGATTAAGTACCCTTTTGATTTAAATGACCCCCCCCCCCTTTTTTTTTATTTAAACGCACGTTTTCTGATATTTTTTTTTTCTCCCATACATAATTAATCAAAGTTTTAATTTCAGTTTTAAGTATATTTCTGGAAAAATATTACTACCCGAGTACAATATTCCAAAGATATTTTCGATTTTGAATGTTAAAAGTCATTTGTATTGAAATTAAAAGCGGAACCCATTCAGTGTACCGGTATCTATATGAAGATGATGTAAATCATGCCTTTATATATTCTATATATGTGTGTGCAAGCATTTGTGCAAGTTTTTGCTTTGAAAGGTCTCACCAATGCACTCGGACGATTGTTGAACGGACAATCGGACAGTTGAAGAGACGGTTTCATATACTGCATGGGGAAATTCGACAGAGTCCTGTTAGGGTCAGCAAAATCATCACTGCATGTGGGATCCTACACAACATTGCTAAGATGTTCAACATTCCTGAACCATATGCAGATGAGGAAGATGACGATGATCACATGAATGCCAACGATCATATGGTTGCTGAGATTCAAAACGTTGATGGTCGTGCTTATAGAAATCACGTTGTGTTGACGCACTTTACGTAGATAGGTATTTTAATAAATTTAGGAAGCAACCATTTGATTTTTACGAAGGGGGATGCACACCCAAAAATATCTACTTCCGACATGTTACATCACCCCCCCCCCCCCCCTTTTCCCAACCCCTTTTCCCAATCCAGATCCTTAAACTCTTCCCAATGTTATCATGATCATCAAAGTAACATCGTTTATAAATTTTTTATAACCTCCCAACCATGAAAACGAAAATCCGGTCCAGAGAACAGAGTAAACAAAATAAACAGCCCCGCCTCCACCCCGTCACTAAGAATCAAATGGTTGTGCATCCAATCTGCACACATTTCGATTGTTGGTGACATATATATGATATATTTGTGACACTAAATCAGGTCAGATACTTAGTACAGTAAACTCTCGATAAACCGCCACGTTTTGTTCTGTGACATTTTTGGCGTTATAGCGAATTTGGCGATGAACTGAATTTTTGCTATCTTGAGGAAATAGAGTTTCGGTTCTTTAATATGTAAGAGTTACCTTTCCGTATTATACGAGTTATCTTTCCGTACTATAAGCGTATGCTTTGCATACATTATATAGCAAAATATTTTTTCAACCGTTAAAATAGTTTTATTATGATCAAGCTTCATTTTAAAACAATAGAAATATACACAAAACACAATTAATAAAATCTTATACTAGACACATACATACGCACACAGTCTGTCATTTAAAAAACGTGTCAAGCGTTGACTGCTTTGCTCTGCTTACAGAAGATTTTGAAATAAAATCTTGAACATAAAAACACTTTTCAATCACTTCTCCGTCATTGAAACTTTCACAATAGCGTATAACTGTTTCCATTGCAGATTTAGCATCACTTGTTGTAGGTAATTTTAAAACAACATCGTCGCAGTCGGAGTCATCGTCGCCGCCGGTAGTCGGAGCTTCGTCTGACCTTGTTATTGAATCCATGATCATTTCATCGGTCAGTGTGTCACAGTTCACAGAATTTTTCACAAATGGTTTCAACTTGTTCGATCCATCGGCATTACACACAATATGCGGTCTTTCATCTTTTTGGTTCCCTTCACATGGTCACTTGTACTGAGCGAACGATCAGGCAATAGTCGATAAAATAACCCTGTCTCGTCAATATTGTATACATCTTTCAAATCGTAAGTTTTCATATATCTGCTGGCTCCTTTCTACCATCGGTAATCAAATTTACATCAATTCCGGCACTTTCACCGCATATGATTTTGGAAGAAATCCCATGCCGTTGTTTGAAATGTGTTAGCCATCCAGCCGAATATTTGAAATCGGATATTCCAAGATCTTTACCAAATTGTTTTCCCTTTTCAATTATCATTTCTCCGGTAACAGGAATGTTTTTTGTCCTCACCTGTGTAAACCACATAAACAATGCCTTTTCTAAGTCAGCATTCATCGCACCTCGGTGACGTTTCCTGGAAGGTGAGCCATCATTAATCGGGCCAGGGTCAGCGAGAATAGCATCCTTTGCACTCAGGATATTCCCTACTGTCCTTCTTTTTATGGGCTTTTCCCATAAAGTAGTGAAATAGTTTGCGATCTCCTGTTGAGTAGATTTGGGGTTATTTCCGTGGTACGAAAGTATTTGTTTTTTTTCCTCCAGATTTAACAACACCCTTTTCCCTGGCGAAGCCATAACTAAACCGAAGTAAGATGAGTAAAACACATCTCAAGTAATTTTCTTGTTTATTTAATACTGCAGTTATAGGTATTAAAATCCAACAGCATTCGCGTGCGACGGAGATCAGTAATCACCAATTTACCGCTTCACCGCCCACGAGCTCCTGTGGCGGTTTATCGAGATAATTTATGCGTGGAAAAGGACATTTGTACTGAAAACAGGGTGGCGGATGGCGATAGCGAGTTTGGCGGTCTAACGAGAATTTTAAGTAACAGGAAAAACGTTCCTAGAGAAATGCGGCGGTATAACGAAAATGGCGATGAATCGAGTGGCGATAATTCGAGAGTTAACTGTATATGATATAAATATATCCATGATTTAATAGAGAATGCCATTTCCAAATTCAAAAATTGGCGAGTTGCATATTTGCGTATTCCTATGCTAGCACGCCTATATAATGACATGTACATTCAAAACATTTTACATATATACCAGTAATCTGTATTTCTAAAGATGAGTGAACATTCTAACTTCTAACAATGGGGATAAACCAACAACTTTTAATATTCTCAAATAATAATAACGATTGTAAATAGGAAGTCTAATGAAATAGATAGAGAAGAAAATGAATTGTTAATTGTGATTCATAAATCATAATTCATTCTCCATTTTCTTTCGTTTCATAACCAGCAGTTCATTCTGTAAAATCAATTTCTCAATTTCTAATTCTAGTTTCTTTTTTTGCAAGTCACTGATCTGCGAACACCTCTGTCACTCTGGAACTGCAGCAACAACTTGCAGATCCTGACTCCGAAACTGCTGTGGCCCATCCCCGCACTCGCCAGTGGATAACTGGATGTCTGCTACTTGTGGGCTTTAAAAAGAAAATAATATATACATATTAAAGTAGTACAATCTTTCCCATTGTTTGTTCACATCTTTTCAAGGGAAAATACTTAAGGATCTCATTTTCAGTAAAAATGCAGATTTTTCTACTTTAACATGTGCCCCCCCCCATTTTCAAGGAAACACATATATGTATAGGTGATAAGCGTTGTGTGTCTAACACATTTTATACAGATATAACTACATGTACCTCACACTTGTACTCGGAATATGTGTAATATAAAGGGAGAGAACATTGTTTTATTTTATATTAACTTAAAGTCATTAGTAATTAATAGATATTGAAATATACAATTATATATAATATTTGTTATGTATATTTCAGGGAATTATATTGATCTATTCATTGAATCCAGATTATTACCAGAATATATAATGATGTGAAAACCAAATTGTGTTTCGTCTACTTATGCCGGGAAATCCGTTACATCTATGCAAACTATGAAATCCCATTGTGCTCTTTTTCATAGTTGAAAAAAATTTCATGCTGTAATGTAAAACTTTCTTAAATGCACAACTCTCACAATATAACTCAAAACTTTCTTAAATAAACATGCAGCTTTTATGTTCCTATGGAAATCTTTTACATTATAACGTGTAAATTTAGCATATAAACATGAAACATTGGCAAAAATTCCAATTTATTAATTAGCTCAGTGGTTAGATAACCTACTTAGTAAAGCATGGTTCCAGGTTCAATTTCCAAATAATCCAAAGCTTTTTCTCCCCTTCTTTGCTACAATAACTTTTAATGCCATTTGTGAATACATAAACTCAAATCACTGAAGATATCTATTATCAATTCATTTGATGTGAGCAACAATTCAATTAAAGATCTCTTAAAATAATTAATGATATCTTCAATTCTGAATTATTGCATGCATTAGAATTGAATTATTGATAGCATGAATTATTCTGTTCAAATGATGCATGCTATAATTGAATTGTTTTCTTCAAAAGAATTATTGCATGCATCAATTAATGTACACATATATATTGCATTAATTGAATTATTGTTCAATTAATGCATGCAATAATTCAATTAATACACACAATAATTAAATTATTGCCCTCTTCAGTTGAATTATATCATTAAACTGATGCATGCAATAATTATTTTATAGGGAGCATGACTATCTAATAAGAGATATCTTAATCAACATGTCCACAACTGAATTAATGATCTCTGTAACTGAATTATTGCTCTATAAGAATTGATGTTGTACATTATCTCCTTATACAAAAGCATTGTAAATAATTAAAGATATCTTCAACTGAATTTAAGAGATCATCAAATCATTATAACAAGCTGCAAATTAAATTTTGCAATCAACAATTCCACCACATCGACGTGCACATCAATTTAATTGATGAGAGCAATAATTGAATTAGTTTGGTATTCTAACCATTAACTAGGCCAATATATGAAGTATAGTAATATTAGTACAACATGAAATAATTTTTTTTTTCAAAGAAATCATACAAGAACTTGATCAATATCCATCTTTATATCGAGGTGATAAAATAGTAGTTTGTTAAAAATGGCAGAAGTGTTACATATGACCCCAATATATGCCTAGATTTCTTCACAGATGAAGCTCAAAATTGGCATTGATTCCATCATCTTTGAAAGCGAGCCAAAATTGTTTTAGAAGAGTTAAAGCTGACTTGAATTCATAAATATACTAGAATTCTCAGTGTCTGCCATGTTTCTGTTTATTAGTCGAGTATTCTGGTGTTTTAATTTTTTTTGTATTTTAATGCTATATGTATTGGATCTGCATGGTATACATGGGGATGAGTTTTGCTACTCTTAACATCAGTGTTTATGTTGATTTATCAGATAGACATGACAGGTGTACATCTCCAGTAAAAACAGACTGCAAATTTAAACACTGTACCAGTCAAGTCAAGATAGAAAAAGACTCAGATGAAAAGGTGAAATTCTTGTAAGAACATATCAAGTCAAGATAGAAAATGACTCAGATGAAAAGGTGAAATTCTTGTAAGAACATATTAAGTCAAGATAAAAAATGACTCAGATGAAAAGGTGAAATTCTTGTAAGAACATATCAAGTCAAGATAGAAAATGACTCAGATGAAAAGGTGAAATTCTTGTAAGAACATATTAAGTCAAGATAAAAAATGACTCAGATGAAAAGGTGAAATTCTTGTAAGAACATATCAAGTCAAGATAGAAAATAACTCAGATGAAAAGGTGAAATTCTTGTAAGAACATATCAAAAGACAATCAGCTGTAACAATCACAACTGGGGTAATACACATTGAAGATGAATGATTTTTACATTGTTATATCTCAGGGCATGTATATTAAACTCCCAAGTGGTGGTGCATTTTTAAATGTAAATTTACATAAAAATAAAATAATAAGAACAGTATTGAAGGGTTTCCAATTTCTAATTAAAATAGGACTTCTTAGATCCACATTGTATACTCTGCCAACTACCCAATGTTAACAAAAGGCACCGGAAATGCACATCAATACATGGATATATGTGCATTACATAAAAAAGAATAATGAATTGTATAAACAGCTTTGTGGAAAACAATCAAATCATTTATTGGAATATAATGAATGTAGTCAACATAAAGTAGATACATAATTCTTAATTGTACAGCATTTCTTATCTGTCACTGTTATTTCATTGTAGATGATAGTATTAACAATGGGCCCACAGACCTTAGTGGTCACCTAATTATCATGCAACAATGAACAAAATATTTTTTAATCACATATTTTCACTACATGTATATTATCCATATAGCCCCATCCTCCGACCAGAACCCCTGCTGAACCCCTGACCCAGAGGACATAAATTTCATAATTATTGTAAACTTCTTTATGCTCATTATGAAGCCTGATCTTTATGCTAGACATCCTTGAGGAAAGGTTTACACAGACTGCTCTAACTTTAAGAGCCTTTAGCCCCACACCAGAGCTCCAAAAGCATGATATTTGGAATTTCTGTTTTCCCTCCTTTAAAAATTGCTGCACAACAAAAAAATTTACAAAATATTTAAAATTTTATGAAGGTGACATACAGGCACAGATAGCAACAGGTCACCGGTTTAAGAAATGTGACATAAAAATCTATAGCACCATTAAAAAACTATTAACAATTTCCCCTAAAGCATGTACATACACAATGGCAAGGTAATAAAAAATTAAATCTGGCAAAGAAGTTAATAATATTAGTTTATCATGTGGCACAATTTGTAGCACTTGGTGAGTAAATATCTTGATTAGTTCTAATATCTATGTCTGTCCTACAAACCTTTTGTTTTTTCTTTGTTTGAAAGATTGATTGCTGTCACAGAATTACAAATTTGTACAACTTTTACATAATTTGGTATGGTATTTGTGTATCTTAAACCACAAAATTTGATGGTATTTTGCCTAAATTAATAGTCATGACTTTGTATTGCAGAAGGGCCCATACAGACATAGCACCGTACCCTTGTTTTCAACATACAGCCCACAGTCAGACCTCAGCTGAAGTGATTATTACAAGTAATGGCTCTGAAACAGGTCCAGATATGTACATTACAAATTCTTATCAAGTAACAACAGTTCATAAAAATACGGTACCACATCTTACACTATAATGTATAGTTGTTTTTAATCCTTTCAATTTCTCACAACAGTATATAGAGTAAAACACGGTTATAGTGAACATGCTTATAATGAATTCACACTAAGAGGAAAGTGATTTTTATCCCTTGTAATTATATTATGAACTTATTGGATATAACGAGTTACATTTATATCGAATCAGAATTGTTCATCCACAGCTCTTTGCTATAAGCATGCTTTACTGTATTGTATGTATCGTATCATTGTAACAATTTCTGTTATAAACAAAATCAGTATCAGCCTTTCATGTAAGTATCAAGGAATATTTTAACACATACAAGTACACTAAACATGTACACTTGTCAAAATAAATATAATTTGAGTAGAATCAATAAAATAAATACAGCCGTGAATACAATGGATGCACTGGTCTAGTTCTCTACTGATATGCAGTCTATGATGAGTTCTGGTATCTCTTCCTCAGCCTGTTATGCAGATTTCTTCAGTTTCTTTTTGAGGGTTTGGAGATCATTGTACAGATTACGATGCAGAAGTTCTGAGGCACACAGCAGCCCCCCCAAAAGGGCACCTGTTAATCCAGCTGATACAATGTCCTGACCTATTTTAATGGTCAAAAATCTTTCATCAGTATACAGCTAATTCTCGAATTATTGCCACTCAATTCATTGTCTATTTTCACTATACCAACATGTTTTTTTTTTATGAACTTTTTTTCTATTATATAAATCTTTCATAATAATAGTTATAATACCAAATTTGAATACTGCCATCTGCCACCTTGTTAGGAAATCAAACCTTCATATTAGGGTGTCAAATGTCTTTATATACAACTGAAGGCATGCATTCAGTGAAGTTGTCAACTTAGGTCACCAATGAAATGCCAAACTAAACAGCAATAGTCCTATAGTAGTTCAAGTAAAAACAAACAAGATAACTGTTTGGTAGGGATTAGCATTGTGTTCTGTTTGTAAGAAATATTAAATTTCAGTGATGAACCATCACTGTAGTGGGTGCTTTGAATTTCAGACAAAGCAATTGAATGTGTGCATATCCATTCAATTCAGCATAATATGGTACTCTTTATATGGTCTCAACACTGCTACATTTTAAACAATATTCGTGACTTTGTTGAATGACCTTTTGACACAGTAATCAATAGTGACCTTTTTTTTTTTTACTTTGTATGCGATTTCTACAGTTAGTATGAGACAAGGAAGAAAAGTAGTACACTTTATATGGTTAATCTAATTAAAAATTGACTCCTAAATTCTACTCCATTCTCTTATTATTTATACACTTGTGTATGGAGTGTTTCATAGAGGAAAAGAACTTGTGTATGGAGTGTTTCATAGAGGAAAAGAACTTGTGTATGGAGTGTTTCATAGAGGAAAAGAATTTACAAGTCTAAAAGGATTAGATTGTTGTATGATGTCCAAGATATTGTTGCATTCAATCACTGAATCTAACCTTCACATTTGACCTCTAAAATTAAACAATTTTTAGGGATCTTCCTCTCCTGCTACATCTGTAGCAAGTATGAGATAGAAAAACTTGAAAGGTATTCTCTTTATGCTGCACACAATACATGTAATTGTTATATTTAATCACCAATTCTAAACTTTAGCCATGGATCCAAAAATATTCACTGTAGGTATCTCCCTATTTCCACTTTATAGTAACAAGATGTGATCAATATCTAAAATAGGGCTCTTTATATGGTGTCTGGACACACACACACACACACACACACACACACACACACAGAGGCAAATCTGTTGTGCATGGACTGTTACCTGTAAGATATAGACCGGGAATATCTGTCTTGGCTCGGAGTTGTATGCTTGCTTCAGGCAGAAATCTCTGCATCTGATGGTCAAGGCCGTACATTTCACCCTGCTCGAACCCCAGGTAGTACTTGTTACTGAGGGGGCTCCCAACATCAAAGTACTCTACCTAAATAGCCAAAAATGTGCAATAATCAAAAGAGAGGACTAATTTCTTTTTAGATGTATGTACACCTTTAACCTTTTATAGAAGGATAACTCAGATACAGAATAAACCTTATTAATCAGAGGACTGTAAATCATTTTTTGAATCAAACAAATTTTTATTTGTATAAATTGTTAAGGTTGCCTTGATTCAAATGTAAGGTTTTCCTGAATAAATATTCATATATAGTGTTGATCAAATTGAATCTTTACAAAAACTATATTTTGCTGATATATCTCACAAAGCAAGATCACACCAATGAAGTCTCACAAAATAAATATGACAAGCAACAGTGCCCACCAATTTAGTTGATTTTAAACTTCTAGAAATATCTTTACCTGCTTTCTACATATATCAACAATACTTACCTTTCCTTCAAGACTAGGGTACAGTTTGATACAGCAGTCCAACATCTTCTTGCCTATCATGGTTTTGAGGTCCTCATAGTCCTCCCCTCTGTGTTTGACTCGACCCTCCTCCCACTTCTTAAACCAGGAATACCTGGACAGTGTAATTAGCAGACAGGTGGATTTATCTATAATAAATGCAAGTATATATATATATATATATATATATATATATATATATATATATATATATATACTACTCAAAGTTTGATAAGGATCATATTTTTCAGCACTTGTAAAACTTTCAACAAAGGTGAATGACAACCAACACAGAGTGATTTATGTTCAGAAATGTTTACTTCAAGAAATTGTGACAGAAAAATTTGGCAAACATGACATTTCATCGCATACTCCTAAGGTAAAGGGAGAGTACCCTGAAAAGCATGGTAATTTCATGATCACGGAATTGTTTAAACTCTGCACATTCCATTTCACACTGCACAAAGAAGTGTCAATAGCGGGTATGGCCTCCGTTAGCTCCAATGACAGCTTGGCAACGTCGTCTCATGCTTCCAACGAGGTTTTGAATGGACGCAAGAGAGATATTGTTCCATTCTTGGATCAGAACATTTTCAAGTTCCTGGAGGGTGGCTGGTTGTACAGGACGACGTGAAATCGCTACCTGAAGCATATTCCAGACATGCTCGATAAAGTTGAGGTCTGGAGAACGAGCTGGCCAGTCCATACGAACAATTGTCTCACGTTCCAGGTACTCGTCCACCACCCTAGCACGATGTGGACGTGCATTATCGTCCATGAGGATGAAGTCAGGACCAACAGCACCAGCATATGGTCTCGCGTACGCATCCAGGACTTCATCCCTGTAGCACACTCCGGTCATCGTGCCTCGCCTTAGGACATGGAGATCAGTTTGTCCAGCTCGACTGATTCCTCCCCAAATCATCAACGACCCACCACCATATCTGTCATGTTCAGCAACATTAGCGTCCTGATATCGTTCTCCTGCCCTTCTCCACACTCGTGCACGACGATCTGTGAAGTCAACACAAAACCTCGACTCGTCTGTGAAAAGTACACGGGCCCAATCAGCAACCCTCCAATTCACATGAGCCCTGACCCAATTCAAACGATCTTGTCTGTGTCGCTGAGTAAGAGGGATGCGAATACAGGCTCTCCGGGAACGAAGACCACCTTCATGAAGACGATTACGCACAGTTTGCGTGGAAATGTTAACTCCAGTTGCATTCAGAAGATCATTTCTAAGCGCAGTCGCCGTTGCAAACCGATGACGTCGTGCTGAAATCAAGAGAAAACGGTCATCTTGCTGCGTGGTGGACCTTTCTCTGCCGCCTCCATGTCGATGAGAAGCTGAACCATGAGCTTGATACCGGTTCCAAGCTCTGCAAACAACGCTCTGACTGACACCCAATAGCTCTGCAACGTGACGTTGTCTTGCACCATTTTCGAGCATTCCTATGCATCTGGCCAATTCTTCAATAGTCAAACGACGTCTTTGACGTTGTGGAGGCATTTTCATAGAGTAACAGTGACTTAAACGAGGTCAGATGTAAAGACAATGGCCAAATTCAAATCAACGACAAGCACTCAGAAATGTGAATAATGTGGGTACCATGCTTCACGTGCTACTCATGATCACTGCAGCATGCATTTCCCTACCTAACCTGTGTTTTGAGGCTCAAGAGGGGTCAGTCCAACACTATGATGAAATTTGCGTGTCTTATCAATTCATATATTGATTTTATAATGTAAGAACTATATGATCCTTATCAAACTTTGAGTAGTATATATATATATATATATATATATATATATATATATATATATATATATATATATATATATATATATATAAAATTGTTCTTGCTAACTACAGTTGCAATAGGCATATCTCATGTTAAGAGCTACATTTCTATTATTTTCATTCATATTCCAGAAGTGGTCTTGAAGTGGATCACTAAAAATGACAAAGATTTACAATTGAAACATCCACTCCCATGTCATCATTTGATTTACAATTAATATATTAAACATGCACACTGATTCTGATGTAAATAACTACAAAATCTTGATGCAGAGAACAGGATCAAGTCGTGAGGCAAGAATTGTAAGATGAAATGTGATGCAAAATGTTAAGTATGATCTTATTATTCACGTATGTCTCTAAGACTGCAAAAGGGTATGAAGATATTAAAAGAATACAAAACTACAGATAGATCAATGTAAATAAAATTGAACTTCTTAGATCTGTGACGTACACTCTTACACAGAGTATATGACACAGACCTACGAAATCTGATTTTAATTAGATTGACAGATTGATGTACAGTTAGACAGGTGAATAACAGAAAAACTTATATCAAAGAACTCCACTAAAACTTCAAGATAAGGTGAGCTAAAACATACTTGGATTTCTCTTATGCCAGGTCGGATCTTTTGCCGATGGGAAGGAGACAAACATCAAAGGGACTTCAGCATCCTTAAGTTTGTCAGGTGTCAGTGATAAGTAATCCTCAAATGACTGCTCTAAGTTTGGCCTGTTAAATTAAAGTTCTACACACATGATGATCACTGTCAGGAAAGACACATTGTAAGCCAATAAACTGATCAACTTTGCTAGCAAGATATGCAGGAGAGCTAAACTATCAGTCACTCACAGACGAGAGTTAAATACACACAAAGCACTGACTGTATGATGTTTCCCATCTATAGTTCAAAATTACTAGTATCATTTAAGCTACTTGCCAAAAGACTGACTCATTGACAGACACTGATGTGTGTACTATCCAAAAGTTAAGTCACATGGTGTTGGGGCATCTTAATTTGTGTTCAATAGTTGTACTAATGGTACATGTGTCAATTTTCTTTCATTTCAATGACACAGAGCTCATCACACATCATAGGAAAATTAAATTGTTATTATTGAGTTGAAGAAAAACTGATAGTAATCAGAATATATTTTGGAACATTTCCCCATTACAGCATTCAAGGAAATTGTTTGTACAACATCATCATGCAGAGCAACACAAGCACATGTACTCCACAGTTTACCCAAAAGTAAATGTCTGTACTACACTATTACCTCATAAAGCTCCAGCAGTTGTGTGCATTAATCCCCAGTTCTTCCTTAGTGCCATTCAGACCAATAAAGACTGTTAAATAGGACAAACTTTCTCCAACCTTCTGAATCATTGGGTAAATACCTGACAAGTGAGAGATTACAAATCTGATTGTTACAAATGAATTTCTTTTTCATCCTCATGGGAATGGAAAGGACGCAAAGGAGCTTTTTCAAAATTCACTTTTCTGTGCAGTGTTGATTTTACACATTTTTTCCCCCTCAAATTTCTACTTTGTTTTCACATTTTATGTAACCATTGCAAAAACAGCAAATATAAAACTATACAATTTCAAACATTGTTTTGTTTCCATTTTGTACTCACATGATTTTGTGGCCTCTTCTTGAGGCAGCAGACGTAGAAATGTGTTGGATACACCTGCATCTGATACAATATTCTGTGCATAAATTTCCACCTCACTTTCACCTTTCTGGACTTTGACACCTAAAAATAACTCATAACAGATACAGAGTGGAAACTAAAATTGATCTTCCACACAGGAAATTTGAAGGAAAACATGAGGCCCACAGGCTTTATCGGTTACCTCAATATTAGTTTCTGCTATTCTTAAAATAATATGCATTTAAATTTTATACAGCATCAGCAAAATTGAAGTCTTTCAAATGACAGAGACAATAATCATATTATAATTTTCGCCCCACTCTGGAACCAAAATCCCTACCCCTGGGATCATGAGTTTACAAATTTGATAAAGGACTACCTGCTCCTTTTAAATAGCCATTTAGTTTCAATTTCATATCAACAGCATTAAAGATGTTATCTAGATGTTTTACACATAAACACTACATGTATATACCAAGTTTGGCCCTGTCTTGGAGTCAGAACTTCTGCCCCAAGGATCATGAAATTTAAAATATTGATATAGTCCTTCCTGATCTACATAAATATGCATTCAGTTTTTCTTACAGATGTGTGGTTGTAGTGAAGATTTATAAAAATTGGTCAATATTTGCCCCATCCCTAAGACTCCAAAGGTGCAGGAGTACTAAAATTTACAATTTATATCCCCCTTGTCACAAAGATGCTTCATACCAAATCTGGAAAAAAAAACTGGAAAGAGTAGATATCAAGAAGTTATAAAAATTCAATGTTAACACATGATGGACGATGCACAACAGTTGCAGAACAATAGCAGTAGGTCGTCTGTATGACTCAAGTGATCTAAAAATAAATGCAGTGATAGATAACAAAGCTTACCCACTGCTCGGCCTGAAGTCATGATGATGCTTGAAACGGGAGCGTTGACCAGCACCTTCCCCCCCAGTTCTTCAATAACCTGAACTATTTGATACGGGATCTCGCTGGGACCTCCTCTTATATAGTATGCTCCAGAGAAGTAGTGGTTTAAAACAATACTATGAACTCCAAAAGGTGCCTTTGAAGGTACAACACCTTATATAAAGAACAAAGAATAAAGATTTTTAAAAAAGCAGTCATTAACAAAACTTTACATCAGTCTTCTACATCACTTTTTACATTACATATGCCACATTGTAGATCCAAGCATGTCCTTATAAAATTTCAGTCCAGTGAATCAGACCAATAAGTATAGTCTAAATATCTTTACAAGCTAACATACTAAAAAAAAACAAAACCAAAATTATTAACAATAGTTATGTACTTGAGAATTAAGAATTTTGACAAAAAAAATATACCATAATCTCCGAAGATGTAGGCCAGTGTTCCTTTAAGTTCCTCATCATCAGTCAGCTCATCAAGGACTTTCTTTAAACTAATTTTCCCAAAACGAGAGTAGGACTTGAATATGAAATTGAGGAGGCCAGTGGAAACCAGCAACCAGGCTATCCATTTAGGAACCAACTTCAGGACAAAGTACCCCTCAAAAAAGTTTCTGGATTCCTAAAACAATTTACACATAGTCTGTGGTGACATTTTATACATAGAATGTAATGACATTTTACACAAAACAAGGACATTTCACACAGAGTGTTTAGCGACATTTTTAAATAACCACTAACAGTACAAATGCTTCAATGGTCTTCAAATTACAAAAATGTAAATCAAATGCAAGACAATTCACCTCAAAGAACATCAAAATTCTTGCTTAAATGTCTCACACAAATTGAACCAT
This sequence comes from Ostrea denselamellosa, assembly GCA_024699665.1. Taxonomy (NCBI): domain Eukaryota; kingdom Metazoa; phylum Mollusca; class Bivalvia; order Ostreida; family Ostreidae; genus Ostrea; species Ostrea denselamellosa. Next base: position 7,521,076 of record JAMZEH010000005.1, on the reverse strand, counting down.
CTGAAGGCACATTTGTTAATATCACCTACAAACCTATTCTGGAAAGACAAGTCACACTGGTAAAAGCAGGATTCCAGAAAAATACATGTTACTTGCAGCATCCAAAGCATGACTAGTACTACTTGTATTGGCCAAGAAAGTTTGGACAATTTAGGCCATCAAGTTATTTGGGAATGAACCTCCATCAAAGACATATATTTTTGATAATGATGGCAAAAGAAACACAGACATCAACACTGTGGGTATTGCACTTAATCTCCCCAACTTTGTTGAAGTGAAATAAAATAGTTGCTTATAAAACATATACATGATCTGAATTAGAAACCGAAAACTTTTCTTAAATACACCAACTCACTGATTACTTGAATAAAGAAATGAATATATGAAGCACAAACCCCCAAAAGCTGGAAGAATTTGTTGATGGCATCCTTTTCTTTTGGGAAACATTTAATGAGATTTGCTTTGGTTTCATGTTCACCTGACATAAAAGGATATCTCCTCACTTTTTCCTGATGAGGATCCCCTATGGCAACCTGCAGGAGAGTACATTTATTTCTTTGTATTACTTTGATATTTCTACTTTCTACTTTTATTTTTTACTTTCAGAACTATGTTGTTGATTATCAAAATTTCAATTTGTTTTGTTCCTCAAAGAAATCTAAACTGTCAGCAAAAATGAAAATTGAATTGATTATAAATATTTGCTCTCAAAAAGTTTAAATCAGTACATATCAGCAGCCTCACTACGAAATATATGCTATGTGCAGAATAAAAAAATTCAGGAATGTTTTACACATTTTGGTCACAGTATTCTAATTTTATACAAACATAAAAAATTTCATTACAATATCATTATAATGTTGCTGATATTGATCTTGGAGCTAATCTTTAGAATATATATCCAAAACATGTAAGGGCATTAAAATCCTTATAATGTCATTTTGACATCATAAATCCTTACACCATCACTCTGACGTCATAAATCCTTACGCCATCACTCTGACATCATAAATCCTTACGCCATCACTCTGACATCATAAACCCTTACGCCATCACTCTGACATCATAAATCCTTACGCCATCACTCTGACATCATAAATCCTTGCGCCATCACTCTGACATCATAAATCCTTGCGCCATCACTCTGACATCATAAATCCTTACGCCATCATAAATCCTTACACCATCACTCTGACATCATAAATCCTTACACCATCACTCTGACATCATAAATCCTTACACCATCACTCTGACATCATAAATCCTTACACCATCACTCTGACATCATAAATCCTTACACCATCACTCTGACATCATAAATCCTTACACCATCACTCTGACATCATAAATCCTTACACTATCACTCTGACATCATAAATCCTTACACTATCACTCTGACATCATAAATCCTTACATTATCACAATATCAATATAAATACTTATAAATATCATATGACATAATAAATCCTTACAAGATGTAATACATTTTTACAGCATCATACAGACACTAAAAATCCTTACTACATCGTATGCATCATCCATCCTAGGGTACTCCACTCGTCCACCAGTTACTTGGTCCATCAACACTCGGTCATCATTACCAGGTTCCATTTTCCCAATGTAATGGACACCTGACAATAACAGTCGACGTATTATACAATGAATGTATTGTAATGTTTACTATGAATGCTAAAGATTTTACAATATTTATTTGTTATACATTTCAGCTTGATGATGCCTAGCAGTATTGCTAAAGTTTCATGTGTTTTCACGGAATAACTGAAGAAGTACTTCTGACAACGGCATAAAAATTCTGATGATTTATGTTTTTAGTACTTGGGGTCATAATTCCAAAGATTTACATTCTAAACATCTAAATTTGAGAAAATGATCATTTTCAGTTGTTTTGCCAGAACAATTTGAACTACCATTACAAATTGTACAGGATTTGGTAATTTAAACTGCTTTTACTAATAACAACTATCACTTTGAATACATGACAGTTTGACACCAACAAAACACACCTTGATCTGGTTGTGATGTATCCCAATTTGTTCAAATATGTCAATTTTGAGATACCTTCCCTTTTAAATATAAATTGTATGCCATTTCAAATCTTCTAATTCATAATGATCAAACAATGACTTATGCTCCAGATACAAGCTATTCATAAACAAGGCCACCACAAAGCCAAGTATCTCCTTGCAATTGTAAATAAAGCCAAGTATCTCCTTGCAATTGTAAATAAAGCATCAAAAGTTTACATCACATGCAGTCACTCACCCACACAAATAACATCCACTCCAACTCTGATCTCATGAGTAACATCCACTCCAACTCTGATCTCACAAGTAACATCCACTCCAACTCTGATCTCACAAGTTTAAATGTTCAGGTTTACTTAGTTTGCCCACCGAAAGAACTCAAGGTTCAATCTAATCACACTGAATCTCATCATTTTCTCTTTACAAGAATGGTATAGAAATGTATTACTTTAAAATAAACAGAAATACCTGTATCAAATTCGAAGCCTTTATCATGGAAGGTATGACAACACCCCCCTGCTTGGTCATGTTGTTCTAGAACCAGAACTCTCTTCCCTGCTCGTGCAAGCAGAACCCCTACACTCAACCCGCCTATGCCACTTCCAATAATAATCGTGTCCAGGTTTGCTGGGACTTTGCTGGCCTTAAACCCTATAAAGATGACACTTTCCTAGAATTTACCTCCTATGAAAATACAGTATTCACATTCACTAATGTTTTGTCAGTAATAAACTTTTGCTGCTTTATTCTAAAAAGGCAAGCAAGAAACCTTTCAGCTAGACAAAGTAGCCAGTGCTTATAAAATAAGAGGTCTACCTTGCTAATACAGTTTTCATAATGCCAGTTGGCTCATCAGCAGTAAGCTTTAGATTCCTTGTGAAGTTAATGTTATAATAAGCATGGATGAGTACTGTGGCCCGTCCTACCCCCGGGGTCCATGATTTTAATAAATATATAATAAATAATAAATTTGCACTATATTGGGAAGCTTCCATGTAAATTTAAAGCTTTTCTGACCCATTGATTCTTGAGTAGAAGACTTAAATGACTCCACCCTATTTTTGTGATTATCTCCCCTTTGAAGGGGGCATGGCCCTTTATTTGAACAGTTTGAATCCCCTTTACCAAGGATAGTTTATACAAACTTTGACTGAAATTGGCCCTGAGGTTCTGGAGGAGAAAATTTTAAAGATATTTTCCTATATTTTCGCATATAAAACTTTGATCCATATTGTAGCCTCAGCCTATCCCCTGGAACCATGATTTTAACAAATTTGAATCTGCACTATGTCAGAAAGCTGCCATGTAAATCTAAACTTGTCTGGCCCAGTGGTTCTAGAGAAGATTTTTGTAAAAAACCCAGGTTATTTTTGCATTTTTGTGATTATCTCTCCTTTGAAGAGTGCATAACCCTTTATTTGCACAATCTTGAATTCCCTTCATATGTACCAAGTTTGATTGACATTTGCCTATTGGTTCTGGAGAAGTAAAGTTATTAAATTTGTTAATGTTCTTTCACTTTTATCTCCCCTTGATACCTTGAAGAAGGGTGATGCTCTTCATTTAAACAAACTTGAATACCCTTCACCCAAGGATGCTTTTGGCCAAGTTTGCTTGAAACTGGCCTGTTGGTTCTGGAGAAGAAGATGAAAATGTTAAAAATTTACAACAATGCCAATGATGGACAGCAGAACATTTTGATCAGAAAAGCTCACTTGAGCCTTCAGCTCAGGTGACCTAAAAAGAGACTTTACCGACAGCCCTCCTGTGTTAATATATATATATATATATATATATATATATATATATATATATAATTGCATATTGATTTCATGGGGTTTGGTCATTAGAAATTATCGTGGACAATATCACAACAGCCATGTAAACAGTGGTGCATTCAAAATCAGTCATTGTGTGCATGCTTATGTCTACACCACCAACCCAGTTTTAGTAACGTTTATATCATCTGAATGTTGGGCTTAAATGCACATCATAGTATTTAATGCAATAAAACATAATCTCATAATAAATATTTCAGATTTCTTCTATAATGACCTTGGTATGAAAGGCCATATAAGGTATATGGTGGAAATCAAAGCAATTCAGTTATCTAGATGCTTCTATTTATTCAGATGATTTGACTAGGAAGGAAAGTGTCTGAATAAACCAAGTTTGACTGTATCAGTATTTTGGGTCTAAATCCCAAAAACTGTATCCATATACAAATGACAACTTCTGTCTGATGATCCATATACATATATGGAATGAAAAGGAAGTATGCAAAGAGGCAGAGATTGTATGTACAAATACTGCAAGATTTAGACATGTATAAAGCTATTACGAGAATAATTACGATCACAGCAGAATTCATGTGTACTGTGTACAGGTTTAGAGATCGATTTTCAGTTTCACTTTCGTTTGACGTGTAGGTCACTGCATGTAGATAGCCACAGTGTATAAACATCTGATAATCATGTCCACTATTTATTTAAGATAATTCACAATTTATGTAAGATAACCAGATCTGATGAAATAAGTGTGCTGGGGTATTAAGAATATGTGTACAAGAGTGATTAATTTAAAAAGTTAGACATACTTTGCTTAAGAACTTGATCTCGCTTCTTCTGGTCGCTGACAAGTTGTTCCACTGGGCGCACATGCTTTGTGGAGAATGGATTCTTTGCAGATTTAGGTCCAGAAAAGAAAACCGACGAGACCGAAATAAACAAACACAGGAGAACTAGTACTCCAAGAATGTGTGGATTATCTGCAAGATATTGCAGTAATCGGCTAAACAAAGACAGAACACCTGCAGTCATCTTGGATAGTCCCTTTCCTGGCCTTAACCTGTGATCAACCTGCAGCACGGTGTACCTTGTTCAGATCAGCCGAAAAGGGGGTATCATTCGGAATACCTCCCATTTTAATGCAATTAAATAATCCTTGACAAGGCCATGATCAGGCCTGTAGACCAGCCCAAGTAATGTATTTGGTATTTGCTTGCTAAAATTTTATCAGATTTGTAAGGGAATATTTAGTTCAACAGTTATGGCTCAATCACACCGTAGGCACTTGGTTGCTGTAATGTATGTAGCGCAAATTTGCTATAACTAGTGACTATTACTTTTTTTTATTATTACTCCGCTGAACATTTTTGAAGCGGCGTGACTAAACGCGGAATAAAAACGATGTTCCGGAGGAACTCGAAACACGGCTATTTGCTGTAACTAGTGACTATTATTTTTTTTATATTATTGTTACTTTATTACGAAAGCCTAGTAGGGTCAAATCTACGAAAGCCTAGTAGGGTCAAATCAGAATGTCAAAAGAAAATTTAAAAAGTCGTTATTACGAGATAAAAAGTCGTTATTACGAGATAAAAAGTCGTTATTACGACTTAAGAAAGTCGTAATAACGAGATAAAAAGTCGTTATTACGAGATAAAAAGTCGTTATTACGAGATAAAAAGTCGTTATTACGACTTAAGAAAGTCGTAATAACGAGATAAAAAGTCGTTATTACGAGATAAAAAGTCGTTATTACGACTTAATAAAGTCGTAATTACGAGATAAAAAGTCGTTATTACGAGATAAAAAGTCGTTATTACGAGTTTCTCTCTATAAGTAAGGAAAATGAGATGACATTGCTCAGTTTAGCGAGAATGGAAGACCTGGTGAGGCTGTATTTAAACCTTGGTTTATCCAATTCAGAAATTCTTGCTTTTTTGGCTTTAGCACACCATGTTATTATCAGCATGTCAACTTTGAAACGTACTCTTCGACTCTTAAAGTTAAGAAGAAGAAAGGACTATAGCGATTTATTAGATGTTGCGATGTTCATCTGTAACGAGCAACAAACAGCTGCTAGATTGCATGGATACCGGTGGATGCATCTCAAATGCATACAGAATAAACTACTTGTTCCAAGAGATACTGTATATCAAATAATGAAGTTAACTGACCCAGAGGGATTAGCATCACGAAAAAGAAACCGCCTAAAGAGGCGTCAGTATGTAAGTAAAGGACCGAACTTTGTCTGGCACATTGATTCATATGATAAATTAAAACCATATGGAATAGCAATTAACGGCTGCATTGACGGATTCTCAAGGAATATCATATGGCTTGAGGCAAGTACAACCAATAGCGACCCCAATGTTATAGCGTATTACTACATTCAGGCTGTTAAACGTAAAACGGGCTGTCCCAGACGAATACGAGCAGATATGGGAACGGAGAATACTCATGTTGAACAAATGCAAGTTTTCCTCAGGCGAAACCACCAGGATGAGTTGTCTGGACAAAAAAGCTTCCTTTATGGGAAGAGTACACACAACCAAAGAATAGAATGGTTCTGGGGATGTCTTAGAAAAAAAGTTGGACAGTTTTGGATGGACCTTTTCCAAAGCTTATCCACTGATGTGGGAAATACATCATTTTGTGGAAACTTCCTTGACAAAAGTCTGGTGCAATTTTGTTTCATCAAGCTGATACAGGTATGGTTACGATTTTATCTATGTATATTATATAAGCACCGATTGCATTCTATGACAGAAATTCCGACAGTTTTTTTTTTTCTCTCTCTGTAAAACACGACCGCTTGAGTATGAAATATTCTTAGCAATCGTTCATTGACAAATTTTACTTGAGATAATGAACAAAAATGGGGGTGGGCGTAATGATTCTTTTAAATTCTGATTTGGAAATGTCTTTAAAGTACTTTAGCACCAATTCCACTTCAGGAACTCTACGACCTGATGTACTATTAATAGTGTACAGGAAAACTATGAAAATGTCATACATGTGTGTAGCAATTGATAAACTATAATTGATATTTCTCACAGTGTATCAGTTTAAATATGAGTTTGATTAGTAAATGTAAATGACTTTACTTAATTTGGGCCGATGGCCTGTAACTTGACTTTACTTTATTACTATATATTTATATATTCACCATGTTCACGTTAATAAGCACCTGTAAAAATCAGTTAAGGAGGCGGGGGGGGGGGGTGTCAACAATTAATTTTTTTTTATTAACCACCAGATGTAATTTAAATTTTTGGGATATGATATCTTAAGCTGTCAACTCTCTCTTTCTGAAGATCAAAATAGTCTAAAAATGGCCACAACCGCCCAGCCCCTTTAAGGTTTTATTTACTGTAGAGTTATTTCTTCTCTGACGGCTCTTTTAATAGAAAGACTTGGACATGCTGACAACGATGTGGAATACACATACAATTTCGTCGAGCACAAACAAGTTACGGGAAGGAAATCGCCCTCTCATGATGTACACTTTACCCGAATTGTATGGTTATGAGAACCAACTTAGTCCTGTTAATGCAAATGAAGTTTTACTGTGCGAAGAAGAAACAACCCGAAAACCTGATCACTCCTGTGATGACACTGTTAAAGAACTGTGTTTAGATATCATGGAAGAAAGTGGTGATATCATGCCAGACGATGCAGATAGTGCCAAAGAGTTGTATTTGTATCTTAGAGAAGCAATCCTTTCACAGATCTGATTTTATCTTTTAGAGTCGGAAAACGCTTGCTGATATACATGTACATACATATGGCTATTAATTTCGCTTTACTTTGTATCGTTTGCATGACCAGTCCATTAACATGTACACTATGGCGTAACTACAATGTAAACAATAAGTTGTAGATGTTTTGATTTTTACCAATGTTAAAGTAGATAATTAAAAAAGGGTTTTGCAACTATCCACATTTCATTTTCCCCCCGACATTCTGTTCTAAGGTTCTACCAGTGTGTGTAATACATATGGACATATAAGTCATAATATTGTGACCAAAAATAATTTTCGTTGATGTTAATCAGGTCGTGACCACTTGTGGCAACGCCCTTTGAAAAATGTACGTAGTTTGAAAAAATTTTCAAAGTGCGTTAAAAATGGGACAAATTTAACGCACTTTGAAAATTTTGTTCAAAGTGCGTTAAAATTTGGACCATATTAACGCACTTTGAAAAAAATACGTAGTTTGAAAAAAAATTTCAAAGTGCGTTAAAAATGGGACAAATTTAACGCACTTCGAAAATTTTGTTCAAAGTGCGTTAAAATTTGGACCATATTAACGCACTTTGAAATTTTTTTCAAAGTGCGTAATTTTTCAAAGTGCGTTGTAACAACCACCGAGTATCCTTTATGTGGAAGGCAATGTTCAACACGTGACGATGTCTTTGTCACACCCGTTCTCCAATCAAGTGAATGAGACAGTCTACTACGGGGAGTTGTTTTAGATGATTAATAGTTGCTTCGAATATCGTACAAACACTTTGACGTTTGCATGCACATAAAACACTTTTTGATAATATTGAGGGGTTAAGTAATAATTGCACACCTTCTCCTGCTGTCTAAAACCAAGGTCCTAAATACTACCTGCTAAAACTAACACGTATATAATGTGAAAACAAAACTCTATGTTTTATTCAAACGATAACACCTATTTACGTCTCTTTGAACAATGGTTTAGGCCGATGTATTATGAGTTGATATAAGGCTTCATAAAGCAAATTTTGTAAGTGTGAGTATGCATGTCGTTCCATATGTGAGCATAGAAATGAAAGATAAAACATAATTTCAAATATTTCTTTCACAAATCTTAAAAAAGAATTGAAAATAAGTTTCCATGGGACAATTCAAGTTGCCCTTTATTTTCAACATAGCTGGGTACTAGTACTTGTAGTAGCCCACAATGCATTGCGACTCATTCAGCAGTAATTAAGTTTGCTATTTTTGTTAATTCCCCTTTACCCATAGATGCGTTGTGTCAAAATTGGTTGAAATTGATTGATCGGTTGCAGAGAAGAAGCTTAAAATGTTCAAATATTAACTCACGACGGACGAAAACAAATAGCAATAGGTCACCCGACCTAAAAAATAATTAAACATGCAGACGATGGTTAATTAAAATTAGCAATGTACCTTCCCCACTGATAGTTTACAAAGATACACATTGTATATCCTTAATTTAATATCACAGTAACATAATATTTTACATTAAATAAGAGGCCCATGGGTCACATCTCTCACCCGAGTAATTTTGTTCTTTACAAGATTCCCCCTTTGTAATATCTATTGTGGCCCCGACCTGCCCCCGGAGGTCATAATTTGAATGATTTAGAATCTACACTACCCAAAAATGCTTCCACATAAGTTGAACTTTTGTGGCTAAATGGTTTTCGAGAAGATTTCTTAGTGACCACACCCTATTTTTGTCTTTTCTTGATTATCTCCATTTGTAAGGGGACATTGCCCTTCATCCAAAGATGCTTTATATCAAGTTTGATTGAATTTGGTTCTTTAAAAATGGTTCTTGGGGAGAAGTTGAAAATGTGAAAAGTTTAGACTGACAGGCGGACGGACGACAGACTTTGAAAAATCACATTTGAGCTTTCAGCACAGGTGAGCTAAAAAAAAACCAATCAAATTGATAAAAATTCTTGTTTTATATAAGGAAAACTAATTAAAAGGTAAAAAATTTCAGCTGATATTTCACAGGCACTTGTTTCGTACCACGTAAAAATAAGTAAGGGTGCCCTGTAACAAACAAGTGCCTGTGTGATATTTCCTATCAAGTTTATTCGAAAGAGGTGAACAGCATACCATGAAATTGCACAAAGGTCCTTCAATTACTGGAGCTCCTAAGTTATACAGCTATATATTGGTTTGTTTGTTTATTGTTGTTTAGCATCCCTCTCGAAATTTTTTCAGTCAAATATGGACACGCCAACACTTGCCAGTGGAGAGCTGCAAATTTTGACCTATACACGACACTGAGGGCCATAGAGCAGTGAAGGATCTTTTTCGTGCCTGCACCTACTGCGTCACGGGACCTTGGTTTATTCGGTCTTATCCGAAAAACCGATATTCACGTCCCACAGTGGGATTCGAACCCGCGATGTAAGGATCACTCCTTACACGGCGACTCTACAGCAAACGCTCTAGCCATTGCGCCACGTGAGTGACCATACAAAGAATAAGAAATAAAAACAACTCGTTCAAAACTGCGTTGCATAGCCTATATCATTTTAATTAAAATAACTTTAAACACAACGAATATTTCTTTCAAAGGTATTTGTTTAATGCATTCATGAAAGTCTGACGGACTCATCGATAACAATCATTATAATGGAAGAATAATGTTTCTGGTCCAAATTCTTAGAAAACAAATTAAGATAAACTCAACGCTTTTACATGTGTAATTAATAGTACATAGGTAACATATACCATAGAAATGTTCAATTTCAAAATAAGAAATAAGAGTTCAGAGCTTTCTTGAGCTTTCAGCAACAAACCCAGGTGCATACAGATGGAGTTTACCTTCTACGCAAAAGCACTTCAGATAATGTCCATCACCCAAACGTTGGCATTAAGAACCGCCAAAAATTCGGTTCTAAACCCTGGAAAATTTTCGTAGGTTTTAGGGATCTCCAGTAAACATGAGCATGTGTGAGCAACAGGGCGCCGCCCCAACCCTGTTACATTCACAAACGAGACTTGAATGTGGTCTTGAAGTAACAAGTCCGAACCGGTACAAAATCTCATGAATTTTTTCAGCGTCAAGATGTCTAGTTCCCTTACAAACCGTCCTAGATGGTTCGAAGCAACGATCTCCTTGGGAGTCATAACCTCAGGAAATTTTAATAATGCTAAAACTTTCCTGGTTGTGGGAAGAAGGTTTTCGAAGAGTGCCTTCAGCTTCTTTTCTGATATGTTAAGGTTCTTAAGGTAAGGACTTATACAGTCTATAACAAACATGCACGACTGAACCAGTTCTTTATGTGCAATTTCTTCCAGAATTTTTGCAATAGTGTCTTGTTTAGGAATTCTTTTTATTCATGCTGATCCAGAATTTCGAGAAACTCATCCTTGTCCACAGATTCGATGTCCTTTAAAGCGGAGTTCAAGCAAGCTGCATCACTTTCTGGAATAAATTTTAAGAACTTCTCCAGTAGGTTGCTATTTACCGTGTTGAATAAGCATTGTTCCAAAAATGCTATTGAAAGCTGAATTGGGAAATGTCCAACACTCTTCCAACCAAATACAATTACTTTTGCTACGGACTGCCACTCAATCTCCCCGTAGTCATGTCTAAGACATGGAACTTTGAAAGAGCTTCCCAGAGTGCACTCTTCAAAGAAAGAATTACAGAATTCGCACAGGACATCTCTGGTGACTCCACCTCCATCCTCAGCAGTTTCAGCCACTCCGTTTGGTAATAAAACAGTCAGAGTTACAATGTCACCGAAAGGGTCAATTGTTTTAAACTCTTGAATCATTTCTTTGAGAATCTGTCCTCTATGCAAAGTAATTTTGTGTTCAGTAGTAGAGAGGAGGGTTTGATCTATAATTTCTGCGGTATTTTCGTTATCACTCTCGTCCATACTGTCAGTAATACCTGCAAGATTAATTGCTTGCTTTAGGATATCCTCTTTTCCTGTTCCATAATCAGACCCCAAAGATGGTAAACTAGTATCCTCATCCGAATCAGGTATTTTTGGTACCTTCCTCCGGCGTAAGGTTACATGAAGTTGTGGTAAATCGTCGTCGGACTTTCTGCTACTACTTTCTGGCAGTTCATCATCCGTGTCTTTGTTTTCTTCAGCATCGTTACCTTTTGTAGATCCATTTTCTTCTGTTGTGAAATAAAATCGCAAAAGGGGAAGTTTCGTCTCCTCGTACATTTCTTTAACAGCCATGTCTTCACGGACACTTCTGCCGCTAAAGTCTTTTAAGTCACAGAGAAAGTCCGTAACTGGTCCTTTTGGGGATTCCCCAAGGGGGAAAAATAATCTTATCCCTTCTTTTATCAAATCTTTCTTTGTTGCATCTTTCTTTATGTTGATTTTTCTGGTCCCTCCTCCCTTTTTAAGTCGTACTTGGACTCCTTTATGTAGCCATCCCAGTTCGATTTTTCTGGTATGCTTCTGGGCATTCCTGTTGCCCCTCTGCCTTGGTCTCATTTCTTCTGAATCTTCTTCTCCGGATGACTCTTTTCTCTGTTTTCTTTTCTGTCTGCAGTCTTCAATTTTTTGTCGGAGGACAGAAAGTAGATTTTCTCTTTTACCGTCTCGTTTTTTTCTCTTTCTGTTTTTGTGCGACGAATCTCTTTAGTCTTAGCCTGTCACCATGAAGGGGTACGTATTCAGAGAGTTCTTCCTCTGTCATTGAGAATATCAATTCAGGGTCAATCTAATAAAAGTAAAACAAGGGGTTAGATATCATTGCATGCGTTGGAATATCTTGTCACAGGTAATGCACTTGTCAAATATGAAAGCCCTATCACTATCTTAAGGAAAAAATGACATTTTTTAAAGTAGGTCAAAATTCGAATAATTAGGTTAAATATCATAGTGTATTTAGAAAGGTCTTGTCACATGTTATAAACATGTTTAATGCGAAAACCCTGTCTATTCACGTGTAAAAGTCATGGACAATTCAATGTAATGTTTACATATGTAAATCTTTTAAAAGTAGGTCAAACTTCAATGTCAAGGTTACGGGGTCAAAAATCATAGTGCGTTTAAAAATGTCTAATCACAGTAATATATATGTGTAATATAAAAGTCTTCTCATTTAAAAGATATGACCAAAGTTAAACTTTTTGTGATGGGCGGACAGAACTACAGACAGACAGACGAATGAGATTTAATGTCCCCTTGCTTTCGCGAAAGCAGGGGACAAAAAAGCAATGTATTACACCATTCATCACCAAACAAGAGGTCCACAGGCCTTATAAATCACCGAAGTATCATGCAACAACATTCCAAAAAATGAAGTTGGTTCGTTTTTCAAAACCATAGGCCATAAAATTCACAATTTTGAAAAGACACCATTGCTCGTTCAGTTTTAAAATCATACACTTTGGATGCTTTAATTTTGATTACTTAATATCCAGAAGCAGCGTAGGGAAACAAAAATTGTATTTCCATTAATCAAATAATCAATAGTTCCCCCACCCCAAAGAAACCCCGACCCTGGGGTCACAGTATTCAATTAATCACAAATAATCAGTACGTGTAGTTCCCCCAACCCAAAGAAACCCCGACCCTGAAGCCACAGATTTCACAATTTTGGTAAAGACATCCTTGCTCTTAATTAATACCAATGAACAGATTTCAAAGAATATTCATTCATTTTCAGTACATAATCATTAGAGCCCCCACCCAAGGAACTCTGGCTCAGGGACTTTGAAATTCAGGAACCTTGTTTCTCAAAACTATATATGTATTTCCCCCCTAGCCACCCCTATCTCTTTCTCAGAGTATGATTTCAACTTTAATCAATGCGGTTAAATCTTAAATTTTGGCTTCAAGTTTATTTAAAAGTCAATAGATTTTTTAAATGGAAATACGAGTGTTTTTTTTACTCAAGAATTGTCAAATTAAGTATGAAATCCTAGAATATACACAAATAATCAAAATCATTGAGTATCAACACAAAACTTAAACTTATAGGACATTTGTAAAATTAATCACGCATATTCAATGTCTCAACATCCGCTGTCGGCGCATTCAGGAATTCTTAAATTTATATCAGGTCCTTTTAATAATAATAATTCAAAGGGCACGTTGGTTATAATCTTTGAAGTGACCCTTTTAGAGAAAATTCTAAAATGAGTGTTATTGATGGGTTCCACAAATGATTTTGTGAGTATTTGAATCGAATAAGTCTTCAAGGGGAAAAACCAAAACCAAAACGAAATCAATACTAACCAAAGCATAATAAGTTTATCCCCTCATCCCAGCTGTGTAATACTATGATTGGATTTGAAAGCAGAGAGCAAACGCTCTTTTTTATTTTTGCAAAAATTGCAAATTTATTAGTATATAAATGGCCTACTTTTAGTTTTATGGCAAGAGGAACCATTTTTGATATGTTTATAGGCCACAATCTTGGAGAGACAACTACAAACCAATTTGATGATGTACATGTAGTTTGAAATTGTCATGAAGAAAAAAACCCATTTAAAATCACATTTTTTATACAACCCACTTCGTGGTCAAAGACTTAATTTCAAACGATTCAGCCATTGTGTTATTCAATTCTTTTTCTTTTAAGGATTCATCTAATATTTACGCAATTTATTTCTAGTATTCCAAATTCTTAAACATAGTGTGTAGTGTGTAGAGGTGTGTTACTGTGTAAAATAAATTATTCAGCTACGTGTACATGAAATGTTGCCTGTGGGAAATTGTTATAGTATATACAAATTAAATTCAAAATAAAATTATAAGAAAAAAAACCCTCAAAGGAATCAAACAGAGGATAGGGGTCCACTCTTGAATACCAAATATTTTTAAGAATACTGTGAGTGACGGAAACTTCACGTTGTGTTGCTAAAATCAAAGATCATTTTTGGGTAAAGGTAGACGATAATCGAAGATAACACTATCGTAATATTGTTTTTGTTTGTTTGTTTGTTTGTTGTTGGTTTTTTATTTATAGTCGCCTGAGCAATTTTTCAGCTATCCGGCGACTGTTTATCGTAATATTAAAATGATTTCTAGAATATGCGATAATTACGAAAATCTATTAATTTTCAATTAGCTATATTTGAGAAATGGTTAATCCCATCTTCCTTTATATTGTTGAGCATTATTCATTAAAAGGCATATTTACTTACTAACTATCGACGTTTGCTCACGTTTAGAAACTACTATTGTAATATTCTATCTACGAATGTTACAATGAATAGATGTATTTATACATGTAGAACTTCCAACTGAAAAAACAGATTATAAATGATTAAAATTGTTATTTAATAAGATAGACATACTATTAGTTCGATACAAAATCTTAAATGGATTGATTGACACTGTGCATCTAAATCTTGTGCTTGTACAGTTTTTTGTCAAGTGAGAATGAAAATGAATTTGACAGGCTATAATCTCAATGTGTCATTTGAGTTCCTTTCTCATCATTTATTTCGATTACCTGTTCCTTTCCTTTTCTCCACAGCTGTTATGCAGTGAAACTGCAGCCTCTAGACTAATGCAGAACCTCTCAGACAATCTCTTTATGGACCCTTGAGATAGTCTATTTTGTTCTAAGGGGTGTCAGATTATTACATTTTAAAACGAGTGTTCATGCCTGAAGTACTGTGTTGTATTAGTATTTTTATGTTGTTTTGTAACGGGTATTAATTCAATGGTTCTATTAACGGGGAAAAAAAGTAACTGTTTAAGACCAAAATGGAAATTATTTCGACAAAAAAATAGAACTTCCTGACTTTGAAATTTGCAGACAAGGAGTAATGAGTCCTATTTGCTGTATCGAGGCTCTAATGAGAAGTGAATTAAATTGGACAACTTTTTATGTTATTTCTATGACAAAAATATGTTGGTTCCGTTCCCAGAGAGAGAGAGAGAGAGAGAGAGAGAGAGAGAGAGAGAGAGAGAGAGAGAGAGAGAGAGAGAGAGAGAGAGAGAGAGAGAGAGAGGAGAGTTTCATAGGTGTCGGAAGTAAAAGTAAATTGAAAGGGGGGGAGGGGGGTTAAACCAACAACAAAAAAGTAAATCCCAATTTTCAATGCCCCCTTGCTCCCCGGTTCCGACGCCTTTGACACTTAGCTTCTACTCAAAATTATTGTTGATGCATGCACTCTAACGAGAGGGGGGAGAGGATTCTAAAAGAGAAGACATTGTCTTCAGGAGTAGGCAAATCTAACAACCCTTGCAAAATATCAGACACTATTATAGATGCAAGCCCTTTTACTGTGAAAAGGTTTTTGCTAAAGACGATAAGATTTTTGTTAAAAAGCTCTACTTGTTACAGATTTTGAAGATATTCTACGGTCAAAGGTCAAGGCAATGAATTAAAACATCTGTCTGTTTTACACCTTTTTCTGCGCCACATCTCGATAAGCTTTGAGCTTTTACTGTTTTACAATGAAATTTTATACCACAACTCCCAGTGGCGTAGGGAAGACTTCTATTTAATTTTAGGTCCAAAGGTCAAGGTAATAAATTCATACTTCTTTGTGATTTTGTGTAAAACTTTTAATTAATATACCATAAATCCCCCCGCCTTTCGTTAAGTGCACCCCTTAGATCTTTTTTCTCCTAAGTGGGATAGTCCATCACACGAACTGCGCTACACTGGACCTCAGAAGGCAAGAGAAAGAGAGGAAGGCCAAGAACATCCTGGCGAAGGACAGTTGAGAGCGAGATGAAAACAATGAAGCAGACCTGGGGATCCCTAACCAAACTGGCCCAGGACAGACATGAGTGGAGGAGATACGTTGCTGCCCTACACACCACAGGGTGTAAAGGACGATGATGATGATGATGGGATAGACAGAATTAGCATTTTTTTAATAAAATAAGTCATTTAGGTTTGATTAATGTGTTTATTATCTTCTTGTATAGATGAATTATAAGTGGATAAAAATAGCAAACAAAAGAGTTGAAGCATACTGCAAAAAGTTTTGTATCTTATTACATCATATATAACGGTGTCAAATAAAAACAAACCTTTTCTTCATCGGGTAAATATTTCCAAATTTCTTCCATGGTGATTTTGAAAGGCTGAATTATGGAATAAAGGGTTCTTATATAATACCAAAAGTCGTAATTACGACTTTATCAAGTCGTAATAACGACTTTTTATCTCGTAATAACGACTTTTTATCTCGTAATTACGACTTTTCTAAGTCGTAATAACGACTTTTTATCTCGTAATAACGACTTTTTTATCTAGTAATTACGACTTTTTATCTCGTAATTACGACTTTCTTAAGTCGTAATAACGACTTTATATCTCGTTATAACGTCTTTTTATCTCGTAATAACGACTTTTTATCTCGTAATTCGTACTTAACGACTTTTTATCTCGTAATAACGACTTTTTATCTCGTAATAACGACTTTATTAAGTCGTAATAACGACTTTTTATCTCGTAATAACGACTTTTTATCTCGTAATTCGTACTTAACGACTTTTTATCTCGTAATAACGACTTTTTATCTCGTAATAACGACTTTATTAAGTCGTAATAACGACTTTTTATCTCGTTATTACGACTTTTTATCTCGTAATTACGACTTTTTAAATTTTTTTTGGACATTCTGATTTGACCCTACTAGGCTTTCGTAATTTTGTAAGGAGGAGTAAATATTATACGTCAAGGGAGGAGTGAATTTGCCTAGTATATATATATATAAGGGGAACTTCATTTTAGACAGAATCAGTTTGGAGTCGTTGTAGAGTCAGTGTAAAGTTAGTCAGTTTAGGAAGGGCAAGTTTGACCGTGTCTATCAAATGTTGTAATTATGTTAATTTAGATTTATCACCATAAGTAAATTGTGAACTTTACGTTGTGTTTTCATTCAAAAAGGAATGAAGTGGATTTGTGTGGAGTTATTACATATACAATTTTGGATTAAACATGCTCGGAAATTAATTACGCTACAAGTGGTGGCAGCGGTGGGATACCATTTTCCGTTATGGTGATTTTTAGGAAAGCTTAATTTTCAACCATTGGATTTATTTTTGGATTACAATCATTACCTTGGGATTTATTAATCATAGTGATGGATTAACAAGAATGACAAAAGTTGGTGAATTATTATGATATTACGGAAAATGGAACCTTCATACTTCGTGGACATATTGATGTGAGTGAACGAAAAGAGTGTCCGAATTGCTTTGTGATGTTTAAGAAATCCGGGAATCGTCAGTGTATTGTTACAGCAAACGTAGTGAAACGTGAATTCTACAAATGTCCGTTCTGTAGCTGCCGTATCAAGGCATTTTTAGAATGCGTTACATCAAATTTGAAATTAATGGGAATCAATTTGGATTGGATAGTGTTAAATAGTAGTGAACTTCATTAGGCTGGATATCTTTGTGAGTGCCGTTTTATTGACACATGTTATCACTATTCTTGTATTATTTATGCACCCTTTTGGAGACAAACATATGATGGATACGCCACGAGGAGTATTTCACAGCCTTCCCCGCGTAGTGCAGTGCGCCGTAACCTGTTAACTGAAATCAATGAGGCTGATTCACCTGTTTGTCCTATTTACGGAGAAGACATGAATACTCCGGCAACAGAAACAGGACTTGCTCCAACTGAGGATCTTGAGTACATAGATAATTCGGCAGGACGGAAGCATCTAGCAGGATTTTAGCTCAGAGTGATTTTTATTTGTGCATCTCTGTTATTTGCGACCTATCAATTCTTTCCATAAGAATTACCGGTAGTGTTATGGGCTACCCGAGAGTTGAAAATTGTATCAGTTTTTCTGGTCACAGTTGCTGTATTGGTCAGTGTGTGGCATAGATTTTGGAAATCTAACGAGAAAAACGTAGGTGGATATCAACAACGTAGAGTGCTACGGACACCAAGAAATAGAAGCGATTTTGTCACCACACCAGGAATTATTAACCAAGCTGGAGATAGTATCAATATTCCTGTGAAACGAACATTTTCTGGAGATGGATCCGCAACCTTGACTGAGTTCTTCAGATATTTTGAGAACGTTTCTAATTTAAACCAGTGGACTATCGATAGGAAAAGGGGTGTGCTGTTGACAACTTTACATGGTCAAGCAGAGACATACGTGTACGGACTTCCAGATAACACTTTGAGGAATTATTAGCTTTTGACAGATGCGTTAAATCAAAGATTTGGACATACTGCTTTAAAAGATAGCTACATTGCTGAAGCCAAATTGAGAAGAAAACGTGTGAATGAAACGTTTCGAGATTACGGACAAGCTATAGAAGATTTATACAGAAGAGCGTACCCTGGTAACCGAGGTTGCATCGATGAAAATAATCTAAAGACTTTTCTTGATAATTGCTCAGAAAATGAGGAGTTCAGAATGGCAGTTAAAAGAACACAACCAAAATCAGTTCAAGAAGCAGTTACTTCAGCCATGCAGGAGGAGTGTATTCAGATAGGCGAGGGACACTCAGGAAAGAACCCTAAGCAAGTTAGAAAAGATGTCTCTGCAGTGAATAAGAACCATACACATCTGGCAGGAGATAAAAGTAATGAAAATTCAAGAAACTTGCAGAATACTACTACCAAAAGAAGATGTTATACATGTGGATCAGAAAATCACTTGAGAAACCGATATCCTAAAACAAAGAGAGAGAATGGCGGAGCAATCCCTCAGGGAAAAGCATCGCCGCCTTGGCAGTAGGCCATGCGTCGGACGGCTGCAGAAACTGGCCTAGTACCAAAGTTGATGCAGATTCTTCATCTTCTACATCTGGTATTCAAGGAACCCATTTATTTGATGATGACATAGATAGGGGATTTGATACTGAAAATAGGAGAGAGATGACAGAAGATTCTGAGAAATTTCTATCTTGTTTTAAAATAAATGCCAGTAGAAGCAAGGTACCATTCTACGTCGATGGTTTAATTCAGGGCACATCAGTCACGTGGAAAGTAGACACTAGAGCGAAGAATACCTTTATAACAGAAGAGTTGTTCAATGAAATTCCTCCTGAAAATTGACCAGTACTTGAGCCAGCTAGAAAGAAATTTGCAAATGCAAGTGGCCATGATTTAGATGTATTAGGGACAGCGTATATGACGTTAAACTTTGACGACTTTGAAACGGATTTGGGAATATTTGTTTCTAAAAATTTACTGTGTGAAGACTTTTACTCCAAATTTAGATGTAACTTGGATCATGAGAAGGGAGGAATGTTTGTGAACGTTCCATACTCTAGCACTTGTCTTAGACGTACCAACTGGATATCAACAAGTGAGGATATTTCTGTACCACCAGGACACGAAGTCGTAATTCCAACAGCATTCTCATACGCCGAGAATGAAGAAGGAATGCCAATTGTATTGTCAAGTTTTCTACAACGATCTGGATTACTGTTAGCGAGAACACAGTTAAAAGCGAATAACTTGGAAGGATGCCTAAGATTATTCAACCCAGAGAGAGTGGATGTGGTAGTTAAACGCAATACCAAAATTGCAATATTTTCTTCTGTGATTAGAGTGTCTAGCAGTGAACGCCTTAAGTCAGTGGAAGTTAATCTTGTGGAAGAAGGCGATCCAAAGGAGTTACCGGATCACTTAATTCCTGTGTTTGAGAAAGGTCAAATTCACCTCTCTGATGAAGAGGCTGTTTTGTTTAAGAAGTTTCTGCAGAAACGTGTTGCTACATTTGCTGACCCTAATGGAAATTTAGGACAGATAAATCTGGGGAAACATCATATTGTTCTGAATGACGAGCGACCTTTTAAAGAGGCATCACGGCATGTACCTTTATTCAAGCGTGATATTCTGGATAACGAGATTCAGAAGTTGGAGGATTTGGGAATTATAGAAAAATCCCATAGTCCATGGTCATCTCAGCTTGTTTTGGTGGAAAAGAAAGATAAGTTGTGGCGAGTGTGCGTAGATTATCGGAGACTTAATTCAAGAACGATAAAGGACGCATATCCAATACCAAGAAAAGATGACAACTTAGACGCTTTGGTTGGCTCCGTGTGGTTTACCTCTTTAGACTTAAACATGGCGTATCATCAAGTACTGATGTCAGTAGATAAGGAGAAAACAGCATTTGCAACTCCAAGAGGAGGACTCTATCAGTATAAAGTTATGCCATTTGGTTTGTGTAATGCGCCAGCGACATTCCAAAGGATAATAGAAAAGACTCTCTATGGACTACAGTGGAACATTGCTGTTTTATACCTGGATGACATTATCGTGTTTGGCAAAAGTTTTCAGGAACATTTGGAAAATCTTCATCAAGTTTGTGACAGATTAGATTCAGCAAACCTGAAATTAAAACCGGCGAAGTGCTCATTCTTTAGACAGGAAGTAGAATTCTTAGGACACGTAGTTTCAAGAGATGGTGTACAAACAGGTCCTAAGAAAATCGAGGCAATAAAGAATATAGGAATTCCTAAAAACATAACAGATTTACGGAGATTTCTGGGAATCATGTCTTATTATCGGAGATTTATTAAAGGGTTTGCGGAAATAGCAAAATGCCTTCATGCCCTAACCAAGAAATACTGTGTGTGGAACTGGACGCCTGAATGTGACCATGCATTTCACAAACTGCGAGACAAGCTTACCCACTCTCCAATTCTTGGATACCCAGATGTAGACGGTGGAACATTTGTGTTGGATACTGATGCTAGCAATGATGCAATTGGTTGTGTATTGTCACAAATTCAGAATGGTGAGGAAAAAGTGATGCAATATGCAAGCCGAACTTTAACATCTCATGAGAAAAATTATTGTGTGACCAGAAAAGAAATGTTGGCTGTAGTTTTCTTTGTGAAACACTTTAAACATTATCTTCTTGGACTTGAATTTATCTTACGCACCGATCATGGTTCTTTGACTTGGCTGCACCGGTCTAGAGATCCAGATGGACAAGTTTATAGGTGGCTTCAACAATTATCGGCGTTTGATTTTAAAATCATACACCGACCGGGAAGAAATCACAGTAATGCGGATGCTTTATCCCGTTTACCAATAACAAGTGAACACGACAGTGAAGAAGTTTGTAGGCAGTGCAACCGAAAAATCAATGACGTTTATAGCGGAAAACAGCAGTCGCACGTGGATGACTTGAGAAACCATACTATTGACCATGGTATTCTAAACACGGAAAATGTGATATGTGATATTGGGAATTTATTCAGTGAGGAAGATTGTTTTCAGGTGGATGGTAAGAAGAAAGGATGCGCGGAAAACAGACCAAAGAGAGCAAAAAGTGTAGAAATGCCCACAAATGATTTAACATTTGAGAACATACGTAGGGCACAAGAAGAGGATAGTGGAATTTTCCCCATTTTAAAGTTATTTGAAGATCGCGGGAAAGAAAACAGGCCTTTGTACCAGGAAATTTTGGACTTAAATCCTGAGTGTAAATTCTGGCATGCTCGTTGGGAATTATTTGGTTCTGTGACCAGGATGTCATAGAAATATCAAGTGATGAGGCCAAGCAGGACATTCCAGATAAAAGAGCTGATGAAGAGGTTGCCACGGTAACTCATACGATAGGGATTACCATGACGAAAAACATTAAATTAAAAGACGGCGCCATGATCGGAGAAGAAAGGTCTATGGACATATATTTTTCAGAAGGACTGGATCCGAAATGTGTAGACATTAGTAAAGTGACCGAAGAAGCGTTACAAGAAATTCCCGTATTTCTTTCTGAGTTAAAAAGACAGAACTGTACCGGTAATTAACTTGTATCTATATGAACTGTAAATATTGTGAATATTGTTAATTGATGTTTGTATTATTTTGACGGGGTCAAAACTTGCGGTGGGGGGAGTGTAGCGCAAATTTGTTATAACTAGTGACTATTATTTTTTTATATTATTATTGTTACTTTATAGATTAGTTTGTAGTATTTATTTTTGAAAGTTAGTAGTCTATATATTTTTAACTTGAAATTGAACAAAAGCAAGTGTGTTCTGGCCAAAAGTGAAGTGAACTATGTAGGTCATTTATTGACTGGTGAAGGACTAAAGCCTACTCCTGAACGTGTTAGAGCAATCACCGAGATGAGAGCGCCAGAAAATCATGCAGAATTAGAAACAGTCCTTGGGATGTTAGCATACATGGCCAAGTTCATTCCCAATCTGAGTGAACTGAACGCACCTCTCAGTGCTTTATAGACCAGTAATGATTGGAATTGGACTCCTGAAGCGGAACAGTCATTTGAGAATGTGAAAACAGCACTTACCTCAACTGAAGTTCTCAGATACTTTGATATCAGTCAACCAGTAACTCTCAGCGTGGATGCATCTATGAAGGAACTAGGTGCTGCTGTTATCCAGCAGAATGGAGTTGTTGCGTACGCTTCCAGAGCCTTGACTACTGCGGAACAGCGCTACGCCCAGATCGAGAAGGAGTTACTGGCAGTTGTTTTTGGATGCGAGAAATTCCATAAACTTTTGTACGACAAAACCAAAGTTACAATTGAATCTGATCACAAACCTTTGGAAACCATCATACGCAAACCAATGACATCTGCACCAATGCATATCCAGAAGATGATGTTGAAACTACAACCTTATGAGTTTCGTCTTGTTTACGTCAAAGGAGAAGATCTAGGACTTGCGGACTGTTTAAGTCGTTTACCCTTACCAGAGACATGTCAATCTATGGATGATGAGATGATGGTCTTCAAAGCAGAGACACTGACAAGTAACAAACATGACCTGATTGCAGATGCAACAAAACGAGATGACCAGTTGCAGATGTTGAAGCGTGTCATTAGTGATGGTTGGCCCACAAGAAGAGCTGATGCACCGATTGAAGTATTACAGTTCTGGGACTTCAGAGATGAACTGTCAACATACAATAGTGTGATCTACCGTGGAGAACGCATTGTTATTCCAGTTGAGCTAAGACCGTCTACTCTGAAAACTATTCACAGTTCACACATGGGGATGTTGAAATGCAAACAAAGAGCACGGAAACTTGTCTATTGGCCAGGGATGAACAAGCAGATAGAGGATGTGGTTAGTTGTTGCAGTGCGTGTTTACAGTTTCAGCGCAAACCTCAGAAGGAACCTATGTTGATACACCCCATACCTTCGTTACCGTGGAGCAAGGTAGCCACAGATTTGTTTGAATTGGATGGATTTCATTACTTAGTCATGGTGGACTACTATTCCAACTTCATTGAAGTAGCATCACTGAAACACGATACCACGACACAGAATGTTATCAAGCACCTGAAAGAGAACATTGCGAGATGTGGTATTACAGATACTCTAGTTAGTGACAATGGTCCACAATACACAAGTGCTGAATTCAAGTCTTTTGTCTTGAACTACGGTATTGAGCATGTAACCTCTTCACCTCTGTATTCACAATCTAACGGCCTTACTGAAAAAGCTGTGCAAACAGTGAAGAACCTCTTTAAGAAATGCAGTGAATCTGGTGATGATGTGTATTTGAGTCTTGTGGATCTCAGGAACACACCTCGAGACGAACAGATTGGATCACCGATGCAGAGATTTATGGGTCGACGCGCGAAAACTTGTTTACCAATGAGTGATAATCTCAGGAAACCGAGAGCAGTTCAATCAGAAGTTGTGTCTTCCAAGCTGATGAACTATCGTCAGAAGCAGAAACATTACTACGATCGCAGAGCGAAAGAGCGTGAATAATGTCAACCTGGAGACACTATTAGGATACAGTCGCCAGAAGGTTGGAAGCCTGCTGAGTTCATAAAACATACTGATCAACCTCGTTCGCACATTGTGAAAGCCGGAAGTGATCAATTATATAGAAGGAACAATTGCATGCTCCTCAAAACCAAAGAAGAACCACATGTGATCTCGTCTGGCAAGTGTGCAGTGCCGCCAATGATGAATTCAAGGAATCCACATGTGTTTACGCATTGCGAACCAGAAACTCCAAATGTCACGCAGAAGCAGTCTCCTGAAACAGAAACTCTCAATGTCGCGTCAAAACAGTGTTCTATTCCTAACCGCGAATCCGTTGATATCTCACCACCGTTGTTGGACAGTGATTTGATTAGCAGAACCAGATCTGGACGTGAAATTAAGAAACCCAAATATCTGGAGAACTATTCCAACTAGTGACTTTGTTTAATGATATTTCATGCAGTGATTCAGATAAGTTATTGCATCAATTGTTAGTAAATTTCAGTTTATGTTATGTGAAATTTCAGTTATCAGTATGAGTGAAATTTGATTCTTATAATATGGACTTGATACTATTGTGTATCTAATTCAAGTGACTTGTCATTATTTATTTTTTTTTAAAAAGAAAGGATGTAATGTATGCGAATTATTATGTATACGAATTGTTGGTAACTGATTATTGTTTTGTGGAACTCTCTTGTGAGGGAGATAATAAAAAAGAGTTAACAGGCATGGAATGTGTGGTCACTCAGGACATTTCAGTTGCTGCATCAGTGGAATACGCCGAAAAAATAATCCGTGATCTCGAAGTTGAAACTGTTTTTCGGCGCAACAAAAGATTCAAGGAGGAAAAAAAAAAATGGTTAGAAAAATCATTCAGTCTGTATATATTTATGTAATACGACTGTAAGTTAATGTATATGTTAAGAGAACTTTTGGGTCCGAACTTTTTTATACTAAAGTATAATAGTTGCAGTTCAGTTAAATTCCTACATGTTCAGCAGTCCTGAACATAATTGACTCTGATAGCGCACTCTGCAATTTGTTATTCTAATGTGGGACTCTCTAGTTTTTGTCTCCGTATATTAAGCTTGTCACCTTATCAATGTTAGAGTGAATTGACTCGCAACCTGTTTCGGGGAACTCTTCTTTTTTTAAAGAAATAAATTTTCACTATATGTAGAGCATTTATAAGCAAAGACAGTACCTTTTCAGTGCTACACTTATGGAAGAAATTGATGTGAAATCATTAGAATGGCACAGAGAAATAACAAAAGCAATGTTTCAAGGCATGAGGAAGTTCATATTGTGTTGCCAACCGAGGACTACCACCAGAATCTCGTCACTGGACCAGTAATCAAATATTTTAAACAATACTGATACTCCATAACATGGAAACACAGGCGGGGACATAGATCCTGGTTTCAGTCATTGAGTGTCTGTTTTATTTTCTATGTGATGAAACCATGAAAGATGCATATGGAGATTAATATGTATTCAAAAACATTTTAGAGTAGAGTATCCCAAGCTAGTAGGTAGGCCATGTATCTAACACTACCACATTGTCCCCCCTCCAGAGAGAGAGAGGCGTCCCAACTCTCCCAGAGTGCCAGTGCCTGTGGGGCGAAGTTCTGGGGGCAATCACTTTCATCTGCCAGAGATTACCCGGGTCCCAACATGGGCACTAAATGTAACAGAGATGGTTTGTGCCTCTAATGAGAATCGAACCCAGGACCTTTGGCACGACAGTCCAGTGCTCTACTGATCAAACTAAAGGGTTAACCTACTAGCCCGAGCTAGTAGGAAGGCCATGTATCTAACACTACCACGTATGTATCTGAAAAAACTCCCCCTCCTTTCCTTTATGGGTCTGTTCCTGAAATAGCCCATTTATGTAATTCAAGAGATTAATATATTAATAGAACATATATACTACAACAGTATTTTTACACAGAAAGTTAAAGGTATATAGAAACGGAGGCACAGTTGATTTATGATGACTGATTGTGTTAGCTTAGTGGTTAAGGCATTTGCTTTGCATTCATTTCTTGATTCCAACACTATACCAAACCTATGATTTTCACATAGGTAGTGACTGTTTCTTGAATTCACCAAATACCAGGGATTAGAAGTCTTTCAAATATGACACAAATATCTGAGTTTCTGACGGAGCACTATGCAAGGTGAAAATCTCTGACACTTCAACAATAAAGCTTGTGGTATCTCTAAAATTAATGATTGATAAATTCTCCAATAATATATAATAATTTATAATTCTGTATAGGAAATTGTTTGATTGTAAGTTGCACCAGTTTCATTTATTTTCAGCTTGCAAATATTTGTCAGTAGTTGACAAAGCCATAAAGGAAAGAATAAAGAGCCTAATGGATGAGGGGGTGATGAAAGTTTCGGAAATGAAATGTCATGTTCAAACTTTTTTCAAGAGAAATGATTTGGGGATGGGTAGTGTATCTGGCACTCAGAATCAGAGATTCTTCCCAATGGACAAGGACATAAGAAACACAATGGACTCCTACAAAAATCAAACAAGGTAACACTACATGTAATATTTTTAAAAGTTTATACCAGAGTATGCATGTACTAGAGGGTTCTTAATAGTGTATATCTGAATTTCGCCACAATTGAATTGCACTTGAATTTGTCAAGGTGCACTTGCAGTATGTTAATTTGTATATTACAGGCTTTTAAAAGATGACATCACAGACAAAATATAATCAAAATTGCTCACTTCATCTGCCTGTAACGCACAACCTTACCAAATGTTCTGATACAAGGAAAAGTGTAGCTCAGGAGGCCAGTACCCCAACTCTTACAAGATACTGGCTAAAGTGCAGGGCATTGGTGAGGTCCATAAAGGGCAGCATCATGAATTTGTGTGGGGTAACCTTGGACAGTGTCATACAACAGTTACAACTTATTGCTATGACATTGAAGAACATGGTACCCAAGGATGACAATCTTCTCATTTTGAAGCTGCCAAAGCAGAAATCTACAAACTGGCAAAGTGTGCAACACAGTAAGACACTTTTATAGCAAACTGAAAAAATACACTTATCTATAGTAATTCGTGTTTTTGTGAGCAAGGTATATTGTTTAACTCCTCGTCTGATAATTTTTGATTAAGTGCAGGCTGATGATTAGTTTATGTCAGTCAAGTGAAAGCAGGTTATTACTTTTAATTCAGTATACCATCAGTATCTACTCTGATGTTATGAGAATATCTACATCTCATCACTTGAACTTATATATACAGTTGGGGCTATGTTATATTGAATTATCAATTTGATTTAAGCAAAAAACAAACATTTCATTTTGTGGCCATCAGTGATGTGTATTTGTAATATAGTCATTTATGGACAAGGTATAGGATGATATATGGCTAGTAAATTTCATACCCAGGGCAGCTTTGCATCAGCTGAAAGTCACTAACCAGGTGTCATCCCATACCTTGTTAATAAATGACTATGTAACTAATAATGCCCTAGCAAACAAAGTTTAGAGGAGTACACTGGAATCATCTTGTGTATCTGATGTGTCGTTAATCCAGAGCAAATCTTAAACAGATTTGATTAAAACTTTGTTGTGATATCTTATATAAATGATGATATTTTAATTGAGATTTTTATGCGCCTGTCAAAGATGAGATGTATTATGGTATGGCATTGTCTGTATGTCTGGACCTTGAAGGCAAAGTGCAGAATGAACCATAAGCTCCAGGATCTTACAACTTGTGTATGTTTGATCACTTGTGGTGAGAGGAAGATGCCTATTGTTTTTCAAGGTCAGAGATTAAAGGTCAAGGCCGTAGTATCAGTTAATAGGAAAACTTTTAGGCAGGATACAGACTGAACCATTAGGGACAGGACTGTCAAACTTGGTACACATACTCCTCATGCAAAGTGGAGGATGCCTTTTTGTTCTTCAAGGTCAAAGTTGTAGTATCACTTGGTAACAAAACCTTGTTTGCTAATGAATGTCACAAAACAAACATCTTGCACTCTCAATGAACCATGTATTTTTTATTTTTATTTTGGGAGTTTTAGTCCTGTTAGGACACTTCTAGTATATATTTGGAACAAAAAATATTGTTCATTAATTTTTCTAGAGAGAAGAAAATTTTCAAGTTTACCAAAATCACGGAAAACAAAAAAAGTTCAGAGGTATAATATTTTGGCTTTACTGCACGATAACTATGAGTTTCATTTATGATTGTGTAAAATGTTTTCAGTTTGATACTTCCTTCTTTTTCTTACTCAAAATCAGTCTGTTTAACTTTCTAATGAATTCAGTACTGTAACTACATGCAATGTAACATTTATGGAATTTTAGAAAGTATTTCAAATTATTCAAATTAGTTGATTTTTCATATGTTGATTGATACTGATAATGAACTGAAGAAAAATATTATATATATATATATATATATATATATATATATATATATATATATATATATGAAATATAGTGGATATCCAAATTGGTGACCCTCAAGATGCTAAACTGATATCAGAATTTAAGAATGCATCTCCCTGTTGCAGATGATATACAAGGTACCAATGTGAATTCAAATGTGTTTCATACATGTATGTACAAAGCTTAAAAGTCTACATTTGAATATTGAATAGTTTTGTCCTCTATCTGCCTTTTGTTTAACATTACAGTAGTTAAACTTTCACTAATCATCAGAATGGCTCATGGATTTTTTAAATAAAAAATCATGATCATACTTTAGCCTTATGGGAAAATACATGGAAGATGTTATTCCATCCTGACAAATGTAATGTCTTAACCATTAGTCGGAAGAAGAATCCCATCAAAACAACTTATAGATTGCACGGACAAACCTTGTCATCAGTTTCCAGTGCCATATATGTAGGGTGCACTTTCATCTCCGATCTACAGTGGAACCAACATAACAGTAACATATGTAATAAAGCCAACAGAGCCCTGGGATTCCTGAAGCGTAAGCTTAACATCAGCGCAACATCGGTCAAAACCAAGGCATACAAATCCCTTGTTAGACCTATTGTGGAGTATGCAAGCCCGGTGTGGGACCCATATCACAAAACAGAAATAGACAGGATAGAGATGGTACAGCGATGAGGGGCAAGATATGTCACTAACAGATTTGGAAATAGATCCAGCGTAAGCAACATGTTACAACATCTGGAATGGAGGTTACTAGAAAACAGACGGAGAGATGCCCAACTCACACTGCTCTACAAGGTCGAGCATGATAAGGTTGCCATCAGCAAGGAGGGATGTCTAATAAGACCAAAGCGAATGACAAGGAAAACACATGACAACAGTTACCAACAACCATCAACGAATAAGGACTACCGCAAATACTCATTCTTCCCGCGAACCATCAGAAACAGTCTCAGCACCATCACTTGAAGCCTTTAAGGCTTCGGTGATTAAACATGTGTAAATATTAGATCTGTATACCATGGGTTTTTTTTAACACTAATTGCATGCGCACCCACATGGCAGAGTAATCAATATGTTGATTGTGGCCATTATTGGGAAGAAGAAGAAGAGATACTCTCACAAATTTTTGTTAGAGAAATTAGGGTTAATTACACTATATAAAGTAAATGTATGTACATGAATTGACATCATTATTATCATTGAAAAATAATATTTACATCAAAAATTATGAATGATATCTGAAAGTGCTCCCCCCTTACTCTTCCTCCTCAGCATGCATATTGAGTCATCTACTAATTCGTGCATTTCATTGAAATATCAAATAAAAGAGTGAAATATCAGAATATATAAATGTATAGTTACAGATACATGTATGTGCAGATGAACATGCATGCACTAAATAATTTCCACAGTATTTGCCTGCTGATGACAGGATATCATTTGTGTACAAGTCACGTAGACTGCAATTGAAATTTCAAGGTAACTGTTTTCATTTGACACCATAGTATTGTTTTTCCAAATCTTTAAATAATTATATTTGAGCATGATAGAAGAAAGAGATATCTTTTGTATGAATTTTATTCATGGGATACATTACAAAAAAAATCAAGAAAACTATTTGATACTGAAATAGATTGCATTTTATATAAATAATGCTATCAAGGGCAATAACTCATGTGCCTATTCAAAACTTTCACATTTGTTTGAAAACCAGACTTTCAAAAATATGAGCATGATTGATAAAGAAATATTCACAATAGATGCTTTACATTTTAGATATAATAACTGGTTTGCAAATTAATTTGTACTTGTGGTTCATTAAAGGGTACTTGTACATATTGCAGGTCTTTTTCAGCCACAAACTTTTCAGTGTATGCAGTTTGTACACATATTTTAGAAGCATGTCACATATGTGATTGTTGATTATATATATAAGATATATAAATACTAGCTGTATGAGTTTAATAGGGAAAAAGCTCAATAAAATTTGGAGACAAACAGAAAAAACAGGCTATATCATCGCAAGGTGTGGTGAAATTACCTTGACCGATGAGGATTTTATATCTCTGAAAGGAAACAATTGGCTGACTGATCAGGTAATAACTTTGTATGAACAAGTTTTGTGTTAATTAATTAATTACACATATTTGATTCAGAATAATATTGAATTTACCCTTAAATTTTTGTTATCATATTTTTTTATGGAGGTGGTAGAGTCATATTTGGGGGCTATTGCAGAGGCAGAAACAGACAAAGGAAATAAAGTTTTAAGAATTCCAACATCAACCATGATTTCTATAGTGGAAGGACATTGTCTTCATGATATGACAATGATTGATTGATTGTTGTTTTCCGCCACACTCAACAATTTTTCAGTTATCTGGTGGCGTCCAGTTTTTATTGGTGGAGGAGAGAACCCTGATACAATGTACCCGGGAAGAGACCACCGACCTTCCGAAAGTAAACTGGCAAACTTTCTCGCATATATCGGCGTGAGCGAGATTCGAACCCGCGCTGACTAGAGGTGAGAGGCCGTGTGATTTTGAGCGCGTTGCTCTAACCACTCGGCCACGGATATAGACACAGATAATATTTTTCTATAGTGGGAGTACATGGTCTTCATTATTTGACTAGGAGAAATGTATGTCATATAGACACAGGTTCTTGAACCTGTTGACTAATAGAATCATGCATAATTGCATTGGCCTTAGTAGCTGTTTTGTATTGTGTATATTATCTTTCACTCTGCATAAATATATTGTAGAACCAACTCGCCTTTTATTTTTCCCCTTACTCTGTTCATATTTTCAAAGATATGCACCAAAAAATGTATAAATAATAGTTGTCATTATTGATTTTTTTTTTCATAGATGTGACAACACAAACAAATCTTAGACATTTCCAGCAAATTTCTACAAATCAATAAATTTTGCATGTTCTGATTCAGAAAATTTGGGCAGCACATACCTGTTCTTTCAATGATAATATTTCAGTGAATGATGAGATTGATTGATTGTTGTTTTCTGACACACTCAACAATTTTTCAGTTATCTGGTGGCATCCAGTTTTTTTTATTGGTGGAAGAGAGAACCCAGATACCTGGGAAAAGACTACCAACTTTCTGAAAGTAAACTGGCAAACTTTCTCACATATATTGGCATGATTGAGAATCGAACCTGCACCGACTAGAGGTGAGAGGCCTTGTGACTTTAAGTGCGATGCTCTAACCACTCGGCCACAGTGAATGATATATTATACATGTAACTAACACATTGATACACAACAAATATAACATAAATTGAATTAATTATGGTACATTGACACATGTGGCCTATGTTTCTGTGCAGTGAGTGAAATTATCAAAACTGTCATGTTTGCAGGAAAATTTATAATTTTAAATGCCATCATGAAAATCATATAAATCTCTCAGTATTCTAATCAGCAAATTTCTAAACCCATGAGAAATAATGATAATGCCACTGACATTGTTTGTGTGTAATATGACGATGTGTTAGTAGACCTACCTGTGCCTGATGTAAAATAAGCAAGTATTTCATGTCAGTGTATATGATAATGTTGGTAGACCTACCTGTGCCTGTTATGAAATATGTCTGTATTCTATGTTTGTGTATAATATGACTATTTGTTTGTAGACCTACCTGTGCCTGATGTGAAATATGTCTGTATTCCATGTTTGTGTATAATATGACTATTTGTTTGTAGACCTACCTGTGCCTGATGTGAAATATGTCTGTATTCTATGTTTGTGTATAATATGACTATTTGTTTGTAGACCTACCTGTGCCTGATGTGAAATATGTCTGTATTCTATGTTTGTGTATAAAATGACCTAGCGAGATATATCAGTGGGTTAACAGTCAACATCACTGACAATCCTGGTTTGTTTTTTTTGGTTTTTTTTTTAAACCAATCTACCAAAACTGCATTTTTTCACTAATTAAATAAGTTAAATCTTCAATTTTGTACAGATCCTCCACATTTCATCCACATCAGTTTTTTTTTTTTGGTGTGCTATGCATCTTAATATTATGTGACATCTTTCTGGGGATTAAAGAAGGACAAAGAATTCTAAGTCATTTTCCAAACATTTATTAATTAATATTAAATAACTTCATTGAAAAAACAAGAGTTGGATTGGTCATATTGCTAACCTCTGTCATCTAGTTTAAACTTACAGAGAAACAAATCTTTACATTTGGATCCCTGACAATAGATCAAGACCAATGACAACAATTTTAAAATATTCACTACAAAAATCTGTAGGATGCTTGTACATACTAGATAGTTTTACAAAATGGCCTGCTTTCATTTTCCATGTAATATTATATATTCCTAATTTTGAATTACCCTCATGTTACACCACCTTGGCCACAGGAAACCCATTTGATAAGAAAATACTTTTGTATATGTACACATATCAATTTCAATAAATTACTGTTTTTGAAAAGAACATCCATTTTCCCCTATAAATTCTATTGTAGAACTTTGAATTCCAGATTTGTGCATGTTTTATATTATCATATAATGTTGTAATTTCTGGTGAAGAAAAAATTAAAGACATTTTTGGTGGTTCCACCTTATTAATTTCACTATCTAAATTATTTCCCCTTAACAGAATTTATTTAAAAAAAAAACAACTTTAAAATCTCTATTACTGAAGTATACTTTACAATTATCTACCTAAAAATGGTCCTATAATTATGGAGAAGCTGTTGAAATGTTCAAAGGTATTTTGAAGGCATATCAAAAATAAATAAAAGAAAAACTTTGATCAGAAAAGCTCACTTAGGCCTTTTGTATAAGGAGAGATGAAAACACACACACATGCACAACAAACTGCAATTCATAATAAAAAACAATTATGTAATACTTTATGCTCTGGCAACAGACTACATGCAATGTCATCCATAAATATATGTAATTTTAAAACAGTATAAATGGAGTTGCATTTAAAAAAAAAAATTGCATATCCCTTAGGAACAAAGAAATATACTACCTTACTTTGTATGCAATACACCGGTCAGATAATGCACTAGAGCACTGTAGTACTGTTTCACAATAACCACTATAAATACACAGTTAATTCCCACAACGACGGACATGTCAAACGTTTCACTTATATTATTTAAAACAGACTCAAAATTCTCAACACATCAAATAATTACATTTGACAAAAAATAAATTTTGTAGTAGCAATGTAAGAACATGTAAACACATATTACCAATAATGGTGTACAGGTAAATGGCAAACATTGATCAGAAAAGGTGTAAGATTTTCTCAAACTTTCAATACATGCTAAACATTTCACAAATATGTTTATATCAAACAGTCAAATCTAAATATCACATGTATTATTCAACTGTATACAAGGTAGTGAATATCTGGTGCAGAAGAATATGCAGATTTTCAACAGTGTACCCAATACATGCCTCATCAAGATACAATCCCTCTAAAACTTGATGTTGTACACGTAAAAGTTGTGTAATAGGATGGGATCAAGTACAACAGACCAGGCAGGATTTGAGTCAAAGCATCCTGAATTTCTAGTCAGGTGCTCTACTGACTGAACTATCTGGCCACTGGTGATCAAACCCAGCTGACCACTACAGTGTAAACTAACTATTATTCACATGTAGGAAATATCTGTGAGATTTGTAAGCAACAAGATTTTGCAAATAATGCTCACTGTGAAACCAGTTATTTTGTCTACATATATGTTTAAGTTGGATCATTGGTTTATAAATTATTCCCCATCAGCATTGTGTTACTGGCAATTCACAAAGTAGACACCAATAAAAGTTGTTTTGTAGTACATGTATCGGGTAGATGTTTTAAGACATCAGTAATGAAGCATACAAGTGATACGATAGAGCTTACTATGGTTTCATATCAAATACATGTAGCTGCAGGCAGAGAAATAATCTTGCTGCAGATTTTGATGAACAACTTCCTGAGTTTCAAAATTTGTAAATTTTCACAACACTGCACACATTATATTTGTTAACAGTCACCTACAGGTAAATGTCCTTTAATTCATTATTAAACTCCTGGAATCCAGTTTAACAGAATTAATTTCACATGCCTGTTCTAGTAAATGTATCCTATTTTAAAAAGTAAGATGATAAACAAACACTAAATTTTTCACTCATGAACACTCAATTTTTCAAGAGATCCATCAATTAAAAGATATTTCTATCACCTACATATTTTGTATATACATGTTTATGCAGTTTGATGTCAGTATCTTCAGAGATGGTGCCTTTGAAACCTTAACAAACAACAGAAGGTTAGACAAGGATAAGCAGATAGTGGGATAATAACTCAATGTCCATGTCAGTGAAGTATTGGATATTTGCACGAAGAACAAGTGGCTTTTCCCCCCTTTAATTCTGTTTCTTTTCCGACTTTTCTGATGCCTGCAGTTCTTTCTTAAGTGCCAGGAGGTCCTTGTACAGATTACGATTTAACAAAGCAGAGGCACACAACACTCCTCCATACAAAGCACCACCAAGTCCTACAGACATCACGTCCTGGCCTGTAAAAGTTAAAACATTATCTACTACACCACCTGTATTTGATAAACAGTAAAGACCTAATAAAACATGTTAGTAAATTGTCATACTGTAGATTGGGTGTTACAGTAAGGACATAATAAAACATGTTAGTAATTTGTCATACTGTAGATTGGGTGTTACAGTAAGGACATGTTAGTGAATAGTCATACTGTAGATTGGGTGTTACAGTAAGGACATAATAAAACATGTTAGTAATTTGTCATACTGTAGATTGGGTGTTACAGTAAGGACATGTTAGTAAATAGTCATACTGTAGATTGGGTGTTAAAGTAAGGACATAAAACATGTTAGTAAATAGTCATACTGTAGATTGGGTGTTACAGTGAGGACATGTTAGTAAATTGTCATACTGTAGATTGGGTGTTACAGTAAGGACATAATAAAACATGTTAGTAATTTGTCATACTGTAGATTGGGTGTTACAGTAAGGACATGTTAGTGAATAGTCATACTGTAGATTGGGTGTTACAGTAAGGACATAATAAAACATGTTAGTAATTTGTCATACTGTAGATTGGGTGTTACAGTAAGGACATGTTATTAAATAGTCATACTGTAGATTGGGTGTTACAGTAAGGACATGTTAGTGAATAGTCATACTGTAGATTGGGTGTTACAGTGAGGACATGTTAGTAAATAGTCATACTGTAGATTGGGTGTTACAGTAAGGACATAATAAAACATGTTAGTAAATAGTCATACTGTAGATTGGGTGTTACAGTAAGGACATAAAACATGTTAGTAAATAGTCATACTGTAGATTGGGTGTTTTCTGCATTTGCAATTTTTGTGGTGGCATTTCACATATACATACCTATGTCATGAATACTTATTCTGTGATTGTAATTTTTGAGGGTTTCTGCTATCCACAAAAAATGGACAACCACAGAAAATACCCATTATATTGTATGCATATCCCTGATCTATAAAGATGCAGATTGCATATCTGGCTGGTAATTTTAGCAACAACCTATCATCTTGCAATATATCGATTGAACTTTTAAAATACATGTACCTGTAATGGGATCAATGAATTAAAATATATGCTATAAACTAGTAAAGTAATGTATTTTACTGACAGAGATGTTGATAATGTAAATAACACTCACCTGTTAAGTAGAGTCTTGGAATGTCTGTTTTTGGACTAAATAATGCTCACCTGTTAAGTAGAGTCTTGGAATGTCTGTTTTTGGACTAAATAACACTCACCTGTTAAGTAGAGTCCTGGAATGTCTGTTTTTGGACTAAATAACACTCACCTGTTAAGTAGAGTCCTGGAATGTCTGTTTTTGGACGGAGCTGGATACTGGCTTCTGGTAGAAATCTCACCATGTTCTGATCTAATCCATACATCTCTCCATGTTGAAATCCCAGGTAGTACTTATTGCTGAGAGGAGTACCTACATCAAAGTACTCCACCTGGTGAACAGAGTAGAAACATGCTGAATATCATTTGTTCCTGTTTACCTGCATCAGAGTGCCCCAAGGGAGAATACTCTTGCATCCACAATGATTAGAGGGACTACATTTTGGACTCTATTGTTATGATTGATTAATTGTTTTCCACCACACTAAACAATTTTTCAGTTATCTAGTGGTGTCCAGTTTTTTCCTGGTGGAGGAGAGAACCCAGATACAATGTACCTGGGAAGAGACCACCGACCTTACAAAAGTAAAGTATGCAAACTTTCTCACAAATATCAGCGTGAGCGAGAGCTGAACCTGCCCCAACTGGAGGTGAGAGGCCTTGTGATTTTGAGCGTAATGCTCTAACCACTCTGCCACGGAGGCCCCATCTATTGTTATGAAAATTATAATCATGAAAAAGAAATATACAGCATCAAGCGGCACTTTTCAAAAAAAATCTTTCAAAGCTAAAATGACTAGCAGATAGAACAAGTAAATTTATTGATATAATATGACAACAGAGAGTGCAGCTCTAAAACTAAGTTTATATACATGCAACATTCAATTTTTCATATTCACATATTAGGTTAACTTCACTCACAATGGCTGTAATCTATTTCTACAGTTCAAAAGTTTGACAAGTTCAACATTTTTAACCAACAGACAGATAAATGTGCAAAAAATTATAAACATTTCAGTTTTCAGATATGTGCCTTTCTCTCATCAACAGATAAACTTTGTAGTTTGGCTACATCCCTATGACTCTAAGCAATGCCAATTACAATGATTCAAATCTGAGAACACCTACATTGTTTTCCATTTTGGGGTACATCTTCGTGCACTGCTTGAGCATCCTCTCCCCAATAGATTTCTTGAGTTGCTCATAATCCTCTCCTCTGTGTTTGACTCTGCCATCTTCCCAGTCTTGAAACCATTTGTAGTGTGACCAGGTAATAATCAAACAGGTAGATTTATCTGCAAATGGATGTGTACACATGAGCAGACTTTCCACCCAATTTCTTATCTTTTTATAGAAATTCTGTTCATAATACTTATGATAAAATGGAAGAAAATGGGATTCATGTGTGAATTTTTGTGTTATATACTGCAGATATACTTATTTCCACAAAAATCAAAATTTCATAGATTGATGATTTCTGTTTTTGTCTGTGGGTACAATATTGAATGCAGGCATGAAACCAGACACTTTGATTTTAGACATTGCTAGGGTATATGATGCCCATACATATGTATATCTATTTTTACACACTTGAAGTCACAAGCTGTGATACTGTCAGTTGCAATTCTACGATGTCACAAAGACCAACTTTTGGGTTGCAATACATGTACCCCTCAAGATGCATCAACTGACCAACTTTGATAGTCCGAGGCCTCATAGTGTGCCAGACATAATTTGTATGTATGTATAGCTATAAAATTCCAGAAGGAGGCCACAGTGACCTATATTTGGTTCACAACACCTTCCCCCAAGATGCCTCAAGTAAAAAAAAGTTTGATGGTCCTAGGACTCGCAGCATGTAATATACAATCTAAAATCTAAACACAATTTGGGTATGTATAGTCATATAATTCCAGACGGAGGACAGAGTCGATTATTTTTGGGTTGCAACACTTCTTTCTCCAAGATGCAACAGCTGACCAAGTCTGATAGCTTTAGGTGTTGCAGTATAAAAGATATGCCTTGACCATGAAAACTAACAGACAAACAGATGGACTCTAGTCACTGGGTGATTAGAAAATCTTGCGTAAGCTAAAAATAGCTAAAGAAAGCAGTGTTTTATATAAATCATAAGGGCGAAATTTCTTATTCAGTAGTGAGTGCATTTTATAGTAAAACAAAATATTTTACCTTATTATATATGCATATCATAAATGTATTTTAAGGTGTTTAAAATAAGAAAAGCAAATAAATATTATGAATACAAGTGTATAATCAAAGTATTGATTGATATTACCTATATTTGATTCGTTACCAAATTCTCTATACAGCCACATTTTCCAAAAATTCCCAAGGCAGCGATTTAAGAAAAAGTAACTGTATTAAGTTTGATGTCTGTCAATCAAAGTATTCTCAAAATATTGAGCATTGTCTGCTGATCAACAGACAGGTGCAAACCAATATGCCGCTTCTTTTTTGACAGGGGACATAAATATTACCTGGGTTTCTCTCATGCCATGATGGATCTTTAGCAGATGGAAATGAGATGAACATCATTGGGACATCATGATTTGGCAGCTCCTCCAAAGACAGAGCATTGTAATCATCATACAGCTGTTCCAAGTCTGGTCTGCAGTCATAGATACAACCCATCATCATCATCATTGGTTACATGTTTCTTGGGCATTTAACATACTTTCAAAATTGTATTAACTCAAATTCACAGATACGGAAGCAAGTATTTGTTGGAAATGCATCTCCAGACAAACACACAGAAATATGACTAAATGGACAGATGGACTAAGTTGATTTTCAAGTCACAATTAAAAGCTATGCAAACTAGAAAACTAGTCAGAAAGGGCAGATCTTTATATTATATCAATACTAAAAAATTCTAAGTCTCATAACTTGTAACAACAAGTCATTAAGTATGAACTTCCTAATCTTGAGCATTATCTTAAAACTCAATGAATTGAC
Organism: Ostrea denselamellosa; assembly: GCA_024699665.1. Taxonomy (NCBI): domain Eukaryota; kingdom Metazoa; phylum Mollusca; class Bivalvia; order Ostreida; family Ostreidae; genus Ostrea; species Ostrea denselamellosa. The sequence continues at coordinate 7,481,767 of JAMZEH010000005.1, read as the reverse complement.
AGGCAGACATTTGGACAGACAGAGTGATTACTATATGAATCCGAAGATTACCATTATATTCTATGAAAATCTTCCCAAGGAAACTTAAGTTTCTGTGAGTCAAAATAAGTGCTGACAGATCGCACAACAGACAAACAAAGTGATTACAACAGAGCACCCGCCATATGGCAGGGCCCAAATGATGTACAAAATTAGCTAAAGATACAAAGTATCTCAGGAGGCATTTCTTTAAAAAAAAATGTAAATCAACTGAAATTCTCATTACGATATATTTTGATTCACAGTATTGAAAAGAATCAAATTAAGATTAAGAATGTCTATATGATAGTGAAAAATAAGGTCATCTACCAGTAAAGGGCAACAACTTAATGGTGAAGGAGTCTTAAGTTTATAACAACCTTATGACCTCAAAATCAATAGAAGTCATCTTTTCCCTAAGTGTATCAAGTTTGAAGTCTACAGTAAGCCTATCCAGCAAAGGGTTATCAAAATGAGTGGACAATATTTTCTTAAGTGCAGAAAAGTTTGACCTTTGACCCTACAATCACAAATTTACTTTTTAGGGTTTACATGTATACCAAGTTTGATGTCCTTCAAGCAAAGGGTTCTGAAGATACTGAGTGGATATTATCTCCTGAGTAGTTTGATCCTGACCTTTGACCATGTGATTTCAGAATTAATTGGGATCATCTACTCTTTAGGTAGTACCAGTGTACCAAGTTTGATGTGCATCAAGCAAAGGGTTCTCAAAATATGGAACAGACAATATTTTTTTATGTCTAGAGTAATTTTACCTCTGACCTTAGACCATGTGACCTCAGATCAATAGGGATCACCTACTTTTCTGAGATTACAAGTATACCAACAAGTTTGTCAATCAAAGTGTTTTCAAGATGATGAGTGGACAACAGTCAACCAACTAACAGGTGCTAAACAATATGACCCCCTTTTCTTTGAAGGAAACACGAAAATGCATATACAGTATATAATAAGAACAGAATAATCAGCAAATCACAATAATCACAGGACTGGATGAGCATGTGGAATCAAAACTGGGGGAAATTCTGTGACTCTGTCTATCAACTTAAAACAGAGTATACATAATGTGTTTGTGAAACACTGATGCCCCTGTATGACAGCAAAGTTGATAAAGGCAAAGGTTAAAGTTTTTCAAAAGTAGGTCAAAATTTTGGTACCAAAAAAAAAGTTCTTGTCACAAGGAATACACATGTGAAATATGAAAGCCTTATCACCACCCATTCAAAAGTTATGGCCAAGGTTAAAGTTTTTGCAGACAAACAGATAGACTGGCAGACTAATACTATTTACCCTGAATTTCTGATCACAGGGGCATAAAAAAGCAGGATAGTAGACTCCAAGTGTGAAATTTTAAATTAATAGGCCAATCCTACACTATGGATGCTCACCTGGTAAAATGCCAACAATTATGAGCCTGTATTCCCAGTTCTTCCTTAGTGCCTTTCAATCCCACAAAGACAGTTAGAAACGACACACTCTCCCCAATTGTATTAATCATGGGGTATATAGCTGAAAATGCAGATCACAGTAACTATAATGTACAACTTCTGACTCGGTTCCTTTTTAAAAATCTTCAACAATATTACCAATATGTACTTAATTTTTCTCCTCTCAAAATTGTTTTATTGATGTAAAGAATTTTATTTATTACGTGCTGTGTTGTTAATGAAGTGAGGATTTTTATTTAAAAAGTTACAAATATGAATAGCTAATGATGTTGATGTTGACAACAGATGAGGGAAAAATTACAATAAGAAAAGCTCACTTGAGTCTTTGACCCAGGTAAGCCAAAATTTGAATTATTTAAAGCTTACATGATTTCGTGGCCACTTCCTTCGGCAGTAGATGAAGGAATGTATTAGACACTCCAGCATCAGACACGATACGTTTGGCAAATATTTCTATATCAGTTTCACCCTTCCTGAGTTTTACACCTATTAAAAATAAATTACAATGTTTAATGAACTACTCATATCAGTCATGTCTGCCAAGATTAAAGACAATGGCATATATACAAGATATTCTAAATTAAACAACACTAAATGAAACTATACACTTAATCAATTTTAGTCACTCTGAATGGACAATTTATTGACATAAATTCATATATAATAACCATAAAGAATAATTAGGTTGAACTTCAACTGAGATGTGATAGAGTTACCTCCCTTTGAATGCATCCAGCAATTAAGTTTCTGATATGGAGTACACTTAAATAAAGAATATTGAATTGCAAGTAAAGTGACCTATGGCTCTTCCTTTTTGAGACATCAGTATTTCTGACACAGGAGCATTGACTAGCACTCTCCCCTCCTTCTCCTCAATAACTTGAATCATCTGGAAGGCGATTTCACTTGGTCCCCCTCTTATGTAATATGCTCCACTGAAGTAATGGCCAAGAATGACAGAGTGAAGGCCAAAAGGGGCTTTTGAAGGCATCACACCTGGAAAAAAATTAGCATGGAATTTTAAAATATTTTTGCTGTAATATTTGTATGAATTCTAATTAGAATGCATTTGCATACATAATTAAGACAATTCTCTGTACCAACATAGAATATACAGTTCTTTAACCTGTCAGCATGCTCACCAGTTACGTAAAACTCATCACTGAATTAGTACTTTTATTTATGACTTAGAAAACACACTGTGTGATCACTATATTTCATGGTGGCTCAAATTTTGTGGATATCTCTACTCCACTAAAATCAAAACTCAATAAAACACAAAATTCATGAAAATCCTCTAAATTATATCCCAAAGAACTGGAGGATTTCTGCTATCCATGGATAATTACTCACTGATATTTAAGTACATTAATGATTCACTCCCAGCAATTGAAAGCTTTGGGTGTAATTATTTTACCATAATCTCCAAAAATGTAAGAAAGTGTTCCTTTCAGTTCTTCATCATTTGTGACACTGTCTAATGCATCTTTCAGTGAAAGTTTTCCAAATCGTCCATATGCTTTGAAGATGATGTTGATTAGTCCAGTGGATACCAAAAGTTGTGCCAGCCATTTGGGAAGTACTTTAAGCATTACACAACCACTGAAGAAACTCCTTGCTTCCTGAAAGTTTTAAATTTAATTTTGTTTTTATCATATTTTAGAGGGGCAAGGACACGATTCCAGCTTAAAGTGTTCAGATTTCTTTTTTCCATTTTTCATGTTTAGAATGCTTAACTAAGATATTTTTAATGGTCATTAAAAATTTGAATGTCAGTTGCCAAGTTATATTTTAGAAATACAGAGATCTCAATTTTTTGTTATGTAAACAAGGCTCATGCTATGTATTTGTTAACTACACTGGTAAAAGTTTTGTTTAAAGCAGATTTTTCTAATTTACAAATTCATTTTGAACAGAGTTCAACATTTCTAGTCTTTTTCACATCTCATTTTGTTTTAAACATGGTATTTTCTATTATAAAGCAATCTATAAGCAAACAAAATATGGCACGATCCTTGTTTACATAATGAAGAATTGTGAGTGTTGTATCTCAATTGTAACTCAACAACTGATATTGATTATTAGAAATACCTTAGTTAAGCATTGTGAACATTAAAAATGAAAAATATTATATTAGAAAATTTTCAACTCAAATCGTGTCCATGCCCCTTTAAGGAAATATCTATATATTAGTCAACAAACAACAATATTTACCTTGAGCATTTTGAAAAACTTTTCTATTCCTTCCTTTTCTTTTGGAAACTGTCTGATCAAGTTCTCTATGATTTTATTTTTATTAGACACAAAAGGGTACTTCCTGACTTTCTCTGTTGATGGATCTCCGATAGCGACCTGTAATTAGGGAGGCACACAAATTAAACCATTACCACAAAACACTGAGAAATGAAACTGAATCGGTTAATAGAGTCTCAGAGTTTAGATTCTAACAACATTTCTGTCATATCTTTCCATGAGAAATATTCACAGTTTACAGGGAAATATTTTGAGCAAAAACATACACAAACTTAAGGTCCTAGATATTCAACTGCTTTCATATGCATGCTACTCAATTGCACATCTGAATATTCAAAGCTTTCTTACATATGCACAATGTCTCTAATACGAACAATGCTTTGGGGTACCATTTACAATTCTTCCTGTTCCTGCAAACATTCTTTTATGTGTTTTAGCACAAATCAGAGCAAATATACATGAACTTTTGTGATTAGGGATTTTGTCAAGTAAAAATGGATTAAATCTTACATTTCACAATATAGTTACAGTTACCAAAATACCGTAAAAAAAAAACCAAAAAAAAACAACAACAACAAAAAATAGTAATAATAATAAATTTAACAGCTATTAAATCACTAAACCAGTATCCAGATACTATTTAGTTAAATGAAGATTTAGTTAGTTTTTGTTTTAAAAAGACACAACTGACCACATCATAGGCTTCATCCATAAGTGGATACTCCATTCTTCCACCTGTCAGCTGATCCATCAGGATCCTGTTCTCACAAGATGGGTCCATTTTCCCAATGTAGTGAATACCTGGCAATGAAGGAAAACTCTGAGACATTTTCTTATTTTATATTGTAACAAGAAATGTTTTAGAAACATATACATCCCCCTCTGTGTGGCAATATTGAAAAGGATTATCTTTAAATTTAGAATGTCTGTAATGATAGTGTAAAATATATGGTTTATCTACTTGTCTGGGGCAACCACAATATCAAGACTGATCTTTCTCTATACTCAGCAGTCCAGTCATTTGAGTCATGACCTTTGACCCTGTGCCTTTAAAACCAATGGGGTTCATCTACTCTTTAAGAGGTACCAGTGTACAAAGTTTGATGTCTATCATCAAAGGGATCACAAGATGAGCAAGCAATATTTTCTCATGTCTACAGACTAGTTGGACACTTTGAACTTGTGGCCTCAAAATGAACAGGGATCGCCTACTCCTTAGTATGTACCAGTGTACCAAGTTTGATGTTCATTGAGCGGATATCTTACTATATCCAGTTTGACCCTTGACTCTGTGACCTCAAATCAATATGGGTCAACTACTCTTTTGGTGGAACCAGCAAACCAAGTTTGATATCTGTCAAACAAAAGGTTCTGAAGATATTGAGAGGACAATTACCTTCTTATGTCCAGAGTAGTTTGACCCTTGACCTTGTGACCTCAAAATCAATATGGTTTATCCACTCTTTAGGAGAAACTAGTATAACAAGTTTGATGTCTGTTGAGCAAAGGATTTTTATGATCTTGCGTGGATAATAATTGGTCTACCAACCAAATGACCAACACATTGACCGAAAAGTGCAAATCAACGTACACCCCTTTTCAAGGGTGGTATGAATATCAAGATGTCACACTGCGTAGTAATTCGTTTAGTGCACTAATAAAAGTTAACATTACCTGTATCAAACTCAAAGCCTTTATCATGGAAAGTATGGCAACATCCCCCAGCCTGGTCATGCTGCTCCAAAACCAGAACTTTTTTGCCTGCTTTAGCAAGCATCGCAGCTACACTAAGTCCTCCAATACCACTCCCGATAATAATTGTGTCAAGATTCTTTGGAATTTTGTGGCTCTTGAATCCTTAAAAAAAAAAAATCTATGCACTGAAAATGTTCATTTCTAACAGGACATACATTACACTGTCTATATGCAGTTTCCTTGGCCTTCATTATCTATTTCTTGTACACGTAATATGGTCTGCTAAATGAAAAAACAGTATGTTTAAGAAGTGAAAAATGTCATCAGGGCTGGTATGTTGAGTTGCAACAAATGTTTAAAAATGATTGAATGAAATACATAAGTAACAATGGGTCCCGAAGTGAATATTTATTAGATATTTAAAAATTCTAAATCTTACAACTCCATCATAACAAAACCATAAATCTAGACATCTTCCAAATCCAAGAATTACTTTAAAATTCTTTGGAAATCTTATCAAGTTATTGTATGCCATAGACAGTGCTATTATCTTATCAATATAAAAAAAAATTTTCAGTGCCATAACACCAAAGTCAATAAATTTGAATATTGAAAGGAATCTTCCACTGTTTAATACATGTATCATATATAAAATTTATGAAAATCTTCCCAAGGGAATTTTTATTATATATATAACATTTAGAAATTCATATTTTGTTTACCAATAAATTTTGAATGTAACTGAGTATATGGGATACTAATTTCTGACTCTACTGATTATCCTTCGAGATAAGTGATGAATAATAAAATACAAATAAAACAATGTCAGGAATATTGAAAAACATTTTGTTAGGACTATACATTGGATGCTCTTCTGAGCTCTCTATCCCTGGTTGTTTTGTTGATATTTTAATCATACCAAGATGTATACTGTTTATGATTATCATTCAAATCATGCCATGGATTCCACAAAACCTATAACTAACAGAACATATGCAAGTACATACAAAATCAGTACTAAAGATGCATTGTCTCCTGTCTCATTATTATACTGTAAACCAACTTTTATTGAATTTGCAATAACTATTTCACAATTTACCAGTGATAAACTGGTTTGAGGAGACTAATTTTTGTGACCCATATTATCTAAACAAATACATGAAGCATTAAAAAGGACTGGTTTGTGGCAAGAAATATTCACAAATATGAGTATGAACCTTGCAAAAATTTCTTGCACACAAATAGAAGTTCGTTCACAGTATGCCAACTTTTCCTAAACTCTTTAACCAACTTGTTACTTCGTTGAATTGATATGAAAACTTCCCCCCTACAGAAAAATCAATTAGCGCCCATAGCTAGTAACTTGTCTGTCTACATTCATGTGGGCAATAAATGACAATATTGACACGAACGACACAAATTTACGTAGTGTTTGAATCAAAATATTCCTGCTGAAGTTGGTTGTAAAACTAAAATTTCAAAATTATGAGAGGAATTTAACCATTGGAATTTCTTATATTGATGGTGGTTTTTCATCAAATTTGAAACACAACATTCGAAGATTTTGTAAAAAGATGGTCATGAATGACATAAATATGAGAAAGTTATATGGGAACTTAATTTTGTCATCTCAAGTTCATATGGGTTCAGAAGAAAATCAAGGTGGGTCACAAATAAATATGTTATTCTACTCAAAGCTCCATCAAGATGCCCCATTTTCTAAGGAAACAGATTGAGATAAAGAATTAGGTATTCAACTCATTAGCAACCTTAAGGACTTAAAAAAAATATATTTGAATTCACTTATGCAATCTATGCCATTTGACATCATCCCAATTGAAAGGAAAAGGTCAAAGTTTAAGTTTACTCCTGACTTATTTGTATAATGTATGCATTAGGAGTGACTGCAAAGAAAACAATGGCATAAGTAAATTTTGACATTGAGTTCATAAACTGTAGATACAAGGATGAGGATGTATCAGACTAAATTCAATATGCTAGATACTAAAGGGTAGTTAAATATGCAAAGATCCACGAATTACTAAGAAAATGCATGTGGTATGCTAATAAGACTGTCACATGATCAGTTCTATGTTTGTTTTGGAAAGAATGTAGGTAAAAAGACAGGAGGTTGTTTTGAATCTATTTTCATTTATATTTCTACAACTGTAGTTTTTTGTATGTATATTTGTTTTTTGTTTCATTTCATTTATAGAATACCATAGTACTCGCATCTCTATTACAATCTAGCATAAAAATTGAGATATCATCTTTGCTAGCAAGGTGGGAGATGAGAGAAAGCAAATAGGACACTTGGCTAGTGAAAAATATGTCTCAGAAAAGGAGACAATTTATGACAGGACAAGGAATGGAGCATGGGATCCTAACATTGCTAGTCAATTGATCTAACTACTGAACTATTCATGTCAATATCAATGATCTATATAGCCCAAACCACTATATATTCCTCCACCCTAAAATTGTCCTCACCCTCGGTAACTTGCAATCCAGATCCTTTTTCCCCTGGCAGGACTTTACCTGCAAGTCCAGGGGTGGTCAACAACACCTGAAGGTTCGAACATGCATTACTAGTCACGTGTTCTAACCACTGAGCTACCCAGGTCAGTATCTGCGGTCCATATTAGCCCAATCCACTACATTTTAAAGAGGCCCAAGTTGGGAAGTGGGATAAATGTTCAAAGCATCTTGCAGTAATTTGGTTGATCTTCTTAGAAATGTACTTAACATGATTTTTGGGACGAGTTGGAAGATTAATTTTAACGTTGGAGCAGTTGAAGAAACGGTTAAACGAGGTCGAGATAGCAATATGGTCATGTGGCGTGTTATTTTGTACTGCAAGCTTAATGCAATATCAATAAACTTTAATTCACATCAATATTTATAAAATGAAACATACTCTGCTTTAAGACTTTGTCACGAATTTTCTGATCAGAGACCAATTCCTGCACTGGCTTCACGTCTTTCGCAGAAAATGGATTTCGCCCTGGCTTAGGCCCAGAAAATAAAATCGACATAGCAAATATGAAAACGTAGAGGAGGAAAAGTATCCCAAGAATATAAGGATTGTCTGCAAGGTACTGAAATACCCTGCTAATAAATGAAAGAACTCCTGTATTCATTTCGTTGTATTTGCAAGGTACAAAGTGTCAAGCGGCAGCTCGTTTCGATATTCTCTGCTTCTAGACCATTGAACCCGACCTATATTTAAAATGCTCACTTTTTTTGTAATATATCGCAAATAGTTGTACAACTATGTTTGGTCAATCTTGAATTTTAGTAATTACCCTTTTCAGAGGGAATTATTTCTATACTTTAAATTTATTTAATTAACATCGGGATCGCTAGATATTTAATTCTGAACAGTATTTTAAAGGGTCCGTCGAGAAATTGAAAGATTAGATTGAAATCAACCGTCATCTTTCCAAACTATGGCAGATGAAAAGGTAAATATCATATATTGTTGATTGTTTAAGTATTAAACATTCGTATTTCATTCATAGTTTTTTCCTGTATGTGGTTTCTTAAATGAACGTTGTCAAGAAAGATGCACCCTGCATGTGAGACAATGAGATACTTGTTCATTCCTCAAATTATCGTGTAGTCAACCCTGTATAAAACCATTTGTATGAGGTTATAGTGGATTTTATTCACGGAGTGAAGCTTTATTCCTTGAAGAACAGTTTTCTTGAGAAGAATGGAGATGTCGAACTGACAGATAAACATCAAATACATTGGGGTCCTACTAAATGATTTTGTTTGTTTGTTTTTTTTTTATAGCCGCCTGAGCAATTTTTCAGCTATCCGGCGGCTGTCACCATTACCGGTGACAGGGCTGCAAATTTAGGCCTATGCTCGGCACTCGGGGCCTTTGAGCAGGGAGGGATCTTGATCGTGCCACACCTACTGCGACACGGGACCTCGGTTTATACGGTCTCATCCGAAAGACCGGCACCCACGTCCCACAGTGGGATTCGAACCCCCGACTCAAGGATCATCAGATCTTTGAGCCCGACGCTCTAACCACTGCGCCACACGGGCGACCCTACTAAATGAAGAACTATAAAGTACTGTATAGACTATTTAGAACTACAGATTTGTTTTGTATAATATGCTATTTATTTGACTTGTTTTATCATATTCATTATAATAATATTTGGAACCAGAATTATAAGTTGTATAATATTAAGATTAAAATCCTGTTATTTATTATGATGTACCTGTAAATTAAAATTGGTGCAGTGGAATTGCACCCACCAGAGTCAAAGGCTCAAGTGAGCTATTCTGATCAAAACATTGTTGTCCCTCGCTGTCGTTGTCATAAACTTTTCACATTTTCATCTTTTCCAGAACCACTGGGCAAATGTCAATCAAATATGGCACATATCGTGCTTGGGTGAAGGGGATTCAAGTTTGTTCAAATGAAGGGTCATGCCCCTTTCAAAGGGTAGATAATCACAAAAATGCAAAAACAGGGTAGACTCATTTGAAACTTTTTTTCTCAAGAATCACTGGGGCAGGAAAGTTCAAACTTACCTGAAAGCTTCCTGACACATTGCAAATTCAATTTTATTAAAATCATGGTGATAGGGGATCAAAGTCTTGCATGCTAATATATAGGGAAAATTTTTAAATACTGGCCAGGGTGACTCAGGTGAACGATGTGGCCCATGGGTCTTTTGTTCAGAATACCATTTGATTTATAATTTCCCTCTTGTAGGAAGAAGTTGTAGAATCACCAGAAATTCATTTTGAGCCAGTAGTCAGACTCCCAGAGGTAGAGATCAAATCTCTAGAAGAGGATGAGGAAGAGATATTCAAAATGTATGTTGTATTACCATATTACATGTACATGTGTAATGAATATTATGCCCCTCATAAACTAAGTTTAGTGGGGGGGGGGGGGGGGAGGGGGGTGATGATGGTTTTATTCCATCCATCTGTAGACATGTTTTGTCCAGAGTAGGGCTCGACATTAACTCTTGTCAGGTACCAGTGGGAAACAAATTTGGACAAGTGAATATTGTTGGACACTTGTCCGATTGGACAAGTGCTTTTTATGTAAAGAAGTCTCCAAATAATATAAAAGAATGATTGGTGAAAAGTTTATCGGTAGTTTGAAGTTGGAAGCAATGCATGAAAAATGAACTTCAATCCCGATGTCAATCGCTATGTAAACTAATTGAGTCACACTTGATTGGGATTGGTGTTCACTTATTGCATACTCCTTTCAATTTTGTAAAAAGGCATGGGTCTTAGAAACTTTGGATTCTCCAGATCATCATAAAGCAAATACAGTCATTGATTCAAGACGGGAAGTCAGGATAAAATTTTGCTCTATGTGTTTGCTGTTTTTATCAATTGAAAAAGATATTTTAAAAAAAATCAAGCAAGTATAAAATGGACTATATTTTAAGTAATACAATTTTCAAGTTGACAATATTAGATCTTTGAAAATTTTTCGGACAAGTGAAGTTGAAGTTCAGACAAGTAAATATCTTTGTCCCTTGTCCAAATGGACAAGTAAAAAAAAGTTGTAGAGCCCTGCAGAGATTTTCTCAGAATTGTTCATATACTTTTCATTTACATTCTGTATTTTGTAAAATATAATGCACACTTTTCTAGAATTAATAATTCTGTAAATAATTAAATCATTATGAAAGAGTCAATTAGGATTCATTTGATGAAATGTTAAAAGTTAAAAACTTGAAAATAACTTTAAGTCTTTTCTTATAAATAAACAAAACAATTGCCTTGATATTATGAGACATCCTCTCTCTCTCTCTATATATATATATATTTCAGTGATTCATTTTGAAAATTGTTTTAATGGGTACTGTGTACCCCTCAGGCAGAAATCAATGGGTCACAACTCAAATGCAATGGGTCAGAACTGTAACCAAGTCCAACAGCCATGAATATGACATAAAGTGAAGTTTTCAGCACCAGCTTTACTCTGACTTTGAATCAGTGTTGTTAGTATTTTTATCAATATTGTTGACATCATTGACAGTTCTTGAGTGATTGTTTAAATTTTAAAAAGTATTCAATTTACCTTGATTAGGCAGAGGTTTAATGGCTTTTTTGGGAGGCATAACACCTCCTTATCAAGGTATCACACCAGTAATTGTCCAATCAAAATGAACTAGGTCAATTTAGTTCCATATATTTAAAAGAATAATTTTTTTCATACATGATTTTTTTTTGTTGTTGTCATTTCCCCATCTTCTTTTCTTTTCTTTTTTGTTCCCCTCATTATGAAATTTTGTGTACTTTGTAGAAATAATCAATTGTTTACAGTGGAACTATTTGATGTTGGTAGCTGAGGCTACTTCCTGAGGTACACTTAGGTTGTTTACACGCGTGAATTTGTGGGTAATCTTTTAGAAAATGTCATGTACAGTGTTGTTTTTCTAGTGTCAGCAGACAAGAGATGTAACATAGAACATACCCTAGTGCGTTATTTGGCATCAATCAAACTGATTTTTAATGATTTTTTTTCCCTCTATAGTGATATAGTGAAAATAATTCCCGGTGTGATACCAATCTATACGATGCTTACTTTCGTTTTGTTTGCAATTCAAGGAAGGGACAATTTCATTGATTGTCTATTTCTGTGTCAGCCAATCAATTTTTATTTCAACTTAGTTGCAAGGCGATATCTATGATACCCATCTAAACATTGCAAGAGAGAGACAACAAGTTCCGAAAAACAGAATTTGTGATAAAACTTGAAACTGAGATTTTATTTATGCGTACTTGGGATGCGCTCGTCAAAAACCAATGGGTATTTAATGAATGTAATGCATAAAATACTCAAAACGCAGGGCAAAATAAATCACTGATATTTACATCTCTTGTTGTGCGATTAAAGGCATTGATGTGTACCGATAATTAATAAGGGGGTTGGTAGATCACACCTTTGTACATAATTTTTCACAGCTTTGGTAGTGTGTTGATTACGACACAAATTCTTTGAATAGACCTATTTTGATATTATTTTCTTACATGGCTAGGCTATTTCAGCATGATTTGAAACAAAAAAAAAGAAGTCAACTCTGATTGCTTTTCATGGAAGAAAGCTCATGCTTTGTTGAAATTAACATTATTTCCTAAGGGTTTTATTGGCTTATTTTGGGGGTCTGGTTACCGGAGTCATCCCAATCCAAAAATCGCCAATATTTTTCCAATTTGCAATCAAACTGATTTCTGGGTCAAAAAGGCATGGCATTGTAATGTTCAGAGTAGATTAACATTTCGATAAGTGGACTCATTTGAATGATGCCATGTTGTTGAGTCATGCTGTACATTAATGCAGTCTGTGTCTGTGATGATCTGGTATTGGTCTTTGAGCTGATAAAAATGGGGTACTATTTGATCATGTGATTTACAGGCGGGCCAAGCTGTTTAGGTTTGACAATGCAGCAGAACCCCCAGAGTGGAAGGAGCGAGGCACAGGAGATGTTAAACTGCTTAAACACAAAGTCACTGGGCTGATCAGATTACTTATGAGGAGAGATAAGACACACAAAGTTTGTGCAAACCATTATGGTAAGTGGAAGTTTTCCTCATTAACAAAATTGTAAAATACAAATGGTGATAGTGATAGGATTTTATTTTTAGGCAAAATGTGTTCGTGGAATACAATGCCAGTGCCCCTGAATTAGAACAAATATATATGTGATTTAACTATCTGTTTCAAAGTAAGCTAAACCCATCATGGCTGACAGTTGCATACCTGAGTTTGCCCTTAAGCCCTGTCATGTTGTAAATGTTTTATTTATAAAACAATAGATGTGATATTGTCTTGTTTGTTTTGCACAAACATGGTGAATGTAATGTAATTCCTTGTCTCTTCAGTACAAATAGGGTGTGTATGCAATGTAAGTGTTGTGAGAAGTATTTTAAATCACCCTTTTTGTGGAGCATAGTTCAGACGTTATGACTAAGGTGAAAGTTGAAGACAGATTAAAGGACAAAAACAATATATTTTTCGATTTTCAATATCAAGGAGCATAAGAGGTATAGGAAGACTATATGTTTTGTTTTGTGTAAATTCATAATTTGCTGAAGACATGAAAGATAATATGTTTGAAAGCTGTGACTGACTTCATTTGATAGATCCATTGTTTTATGTTTAGTGACAACACAAATGGAGTTGAAGCCTAATGCTGGCAGTGACCGAGCCTGGGTTTGGCCAGTTCCGTCAGATTTCGCTGATGAAGAAGCCAAGCAAGAACTGCTGGCAATCCGATTTGCTAACTCTGAAAGTAAGAATTTTTTTACTTAAACATTTCACACACAACTTTTTCATCTGGAGAAATATCTTGGTGAGAGGTACAATTTAGAATATCTGAACTATCACTTGTATGTAAAGGATTTTCTGTCATCTGTGACCTTAATTTAGAAGACCAATTTACAGTGCCCTTTCCTTTGTAAAACTGATCCAACCAAAGTTGAGGAAAATGTTGTACATGGTGGATAGAAGACTCACCATTTACAACCCAATTGAAACATCCTCTTACAAGAGGTTCTGATTTTGCAAATTCCATCAGATACTGATCAAGCTAATACTATTTAACAAAAACTTTGTAGAGGATATTGTGTCTTTGGTGATATTGTTGCATCAGGCAATATTTAAAACATTGTGCAGTCACTGTCAATTGCATACTTAATCTAGGTGTTATAGTGTCCATCTGGACTGGTGATGAAATGATTGATTGATTGATTATATATCATTTAACATCTTGCTCGAGATTCTTTCACTCATATAGAGATGTCACCATTGCCAGTGAAGGGCTACAAAATTAATGCCTATGCTCGGCACTTGTGGCTTTTGAGCAGGGAGCGATTTTTAACGTGCCACACCTGCTGTGACACGGGGCCTTGGTTTTTGCAGTCTCATCTGAAGGACTGCCCCATTTAGTCACCTCTTAAGACAAGCAAGGGGTACTGAGGATCTATTCTAACATCCTGGATCCCCATGGGGAGTTGATGAAATGAAGGGATTTGTTAAATGTCAAAGATGGTTAGCATAAGCCCCAATTGTATGTAAACATAGTAAGATTGGGGTGTTTGAAATTGTTTCCAAAACACTATTATTATGACTTGATGCTTATCAAACACATTAATGAATCAGATGAATTTACCTTCAAATCTATAATTAGGAAATGGTAAATGATCACAAATATTGATTTAAATGTACAGTCCGATCTGTTGATGAGAATGGGGAAGGGGGAGGTGACTGTAATATAAATACCAGAAGTGTTCTTATAGATTTGTTTAGTATATACAAAACAAATAGATTTAGTAAGAAATCATGAATATACAATGTACAAATAACCATTAAGTCCTTTCCACAATATTTCCTTCCAAATGGCAAAAAATACCATTTTTCAAAGCTGTTTGGTTTCTGAAAATATGGGGCACATTTTTATTGCCATGTATTTGCAATGGTCTTCATCTGAAAAATTGTCGGAACCTGAACATGTTAATCAATTTCCAGAGTAGAATGACAGAAACTTTGTGACATTCAAAAATGGGTATCATTGGGGGGGGGGGGGTGAATTGTTTTACTTGTCACAGTATCCCAGCTTGGATATTACTAAATTTCAGAGAGACCAAAGAAAATTAGGAGAGACAGATATGGCTATTGTAGCACCTAACTGTGAAATTTTATGCCTTTATATGCAACAAATACATGAAACAATGTACCAAATTACAAATTTACGGAATGACATTTGCCATAAAGGTGAAAGATGTGTATTTTAATGTTGTTTTTGAAATCTTTTGTATTCTCTTTCAAGGTTCTTATTTACCACATTTTGTTCTGTAGATGCACTGAAATTCAAAGAAAAGTTTGAGGAGGCTGGCAAAGCAAATGAAAAATTAAAAATTCAAAGTAAGTAAAGTTGTATATGCATATTTGTGAACTTGATGCAAAATTAAACAAACTGACACACATACACACACCCTTAATTGATGTTAAGGCACATGTTCTCCTGGCACTTCGATTCATTATTGCACCACATTGCATCAAGGTTGTCTTGACTTGGTCAGTGAGAGATGAAATTGACATTGCAGTTCGTATGTTTGATATTTGGAAGTTTTTAGCTCACCTGAGGTATAAGCTCAAGTGACCTTTTCTGATTGCCTGTTGTCCAGCATCCATCTGTCTGTCCATAAACTTCAAACATTTTCAACTTTTCCACCAAACTTGCCAAAAATAATCCTTGGGTGAAGGGAATTCAAAATCGTTCAAATGAAAGGTCATACCCTTTTCAAATGGTAGAATTGATTAATAATTTTCTTCTCAAGAACCACTGAACCAGAAAAGAGAGAACTTATGTGAAGCTTCTTAACTGAAATTAAATGTAAATTCAAGATTGTTCAGATAATGACCTCTGGGAGTAGGGTGGGGCCACAATAGGGAATCAAAGTGTTGCTGGGGGGAAAAAATCTTTCAAAATCTTCTCAGGAACAGCATAGCCTTGATTAGTCACATATATTGCAAACATTTTCAGGAAGTACAGATTCAAATTTGTTTAATTTGTGGTCCCTGGGAGTAAAGTGGGGTCACAATAGATGATCAAAGTTTTACATGTAGTAAAAAGTCGTTAAATTTTTTTTTCTATGAACAGATAGGCTTTGAATGGTCTTGTTCATGGGCAAGCATTATCAGGTGGAACAAATTCAAAGTTGTTGAAATCAGTGACCCCAGGGAAAGGGTGGACCACAATTTCGAATTAAGATACAATGTATATGGGGGGGGGGGATTAAAATCTTCTCATGAACAGCAGAATCGAAGTTTTAAGAAATTTAAAATAAAAAATAAAAAAAATCTGTAGTAGAGCCACACTAAGTCATAGTATTATGCAAATGTTCTGAATTCAGTAGTGTTGTGTGGTTGTTTTTTTTTGGGGGGGGGGTGTTTGTTTTTTCTTGGACCCTAGATTTAGGATGTTTGATACTCAGGGTAAATGTTAAGGCCTGTGGACATCTATTTTACAAATTCATCTTGTCATATTGAATATATCAGATTTTTGTGTAATTGCACTCTGTTTTACAGATGGGCTGTCAGAAACAGATGAACAGAAGTCAGAGAGAGTTGGCAAGGAAGCTGTTAATACAAATGAAACCGATGATGATAAGGAAACAAGCACATTGACAGACAAGCTGGAAGAATTAACTGTTAAAGGAGCCAATAGCTCTGATAATAAAACACCCAAAGCAGAGGGTGACCCAAAAGATAAACCCAGTGATTCAAATGAATCCAAGGCAGCACAGAGTTAAGGGCAGTAGTACTGATTCATATGTATTAACAAGGTCATATTAACTCTCTATTCATGTTGTATAGAGGTATACTCTGATATACATGAATGTTGTTTCTCTGATTCAGAGCCAATGTAAACAACAGACTTGTTAAGGATGAGTAAGAGAGTATTTGAGGAGCATTTAACAAATATCACATATTGGTAAAAAGAATTTAGAATAATTCTGTATGCAGGGAATATCATGTAGTAAACATAAAATATGCTGTGATTTGCTGTAGTAAACATAAAATATTCTGTGATTTGCTGTAAACATGTGGATTTACTGTAAGTCTGTTTTAAAAATTTTGATGACACGGTTATATGTTGGCTCCATCCCAACCAGCAAAGGTATATCTGTTGTTTTTTTTTATTACTATTTTTACTGATTTTACCTTGAATGTTTTACATGGATACAAAATAACTTTTTGAAGGAAAATTTGCTTACCTACCAACCCAGTTTCATTGTATTATGAGAGCAAACAAGGATATTTATAAAAGGGTTTTTGCTACATTACAAATAGAAAATTGACTCGAACCTGTTTTTTTCTTGTCTGAAGCATGTAGACAAAGACATGGTTCCCCCCAATTTTTTTTTTCCTGATTTCTGTTTGACAGTTCAGAATGTTTTCATCAAGTTTTAAACAGAAAAATTTGAGATTTGAATATGCAGGATTACTCGTGTGCAAATCCTGGTACAGTATGTGTATTTTATGATTAAAGTGATACATGTGCTCTTCTAAACTTTATATACTGTATTGTGAGAAGCTGTACATGTAACAGAGCTTTCAAAATTGATGGTAACTCCTGACAGTTTGTTTCACTAATGTCAGATCAGAATTTTAAACTGCAGCATCTTGTATTGTGTCAGGGTGTTACACTACTCGACATAATGTGCACGATAACAAAGATCTATTGTTGAGTGAAATGTTGTTAAAATTATTATCTTTAAGTTCTTAAAAATTTGTTTGTGATCAATAAAGCATGTGAAAAGAGGACTTGCTGTGTAGTTATGAAAGCATCCAATTGGCTTACATTTGGAATGTTCTTTAAATAGCTGTGAGAGACAAGGAATTCCAGAATCACACTAATGGCCTGTCTGTACACCTGGAACAATATAAGGGTTGGGACTTCCATCAATGGTATACAAACTTGTTCACATGCGGAGGGGAGGGATCCATCTGCAATGGTTTTTCATCAGTTTCCCCTTCATTCCAGGTGTACTTATTCAAGACAGATTGGGTGGGTTTATTTAATGAATAATGTTTTGGGGATTTTCTGCACTGTAAAATTGGTGGTGTTATTGATCTATGGAGTTGTTTATGAATGCAGTTTGCTACAGTTTAAAGTGAAACTTGACAGAAATGTTCCAAATCTGTACCAGATGTAGTTTTGAGATACATTAGAGTTGTTTTCCTCTAGTGAACAAAGCAGGAAAAGAATTGTTCACACACTGGATACAACAATGTTGATCACAATTTTTACCTCGCTTGAGCTATAAGAAGTGAATTTTTCTGATCACCTGTTGTCATAAACTACACATTTTTGAATTCTTTTCCAGAACTACTAAGCCAATTTCAACCACAGTGTCATTGGGTAAAGGGAATTAAAAATTGTTCAATTGAAGGGTCAAACCCTTTTCAAAGGGGAGATAATTAGAAAATAGTGGTATTCTTAAAAAATCTCGTAAACCACTTGATCATGAAAAACAAACTTGCATGAAATCTTCCTTAAAAATGTAGAGTCAAATCATGGTCCATGAGGTAGGGTGGGGCCACAGTAGGAGATTTGGTTTTAGGTGGGGATATCTAGGAAAACCTTGAAAAGCAAAAACAGTAGGACCATGATCAATGATACTGTCCTTACTGGTCAATCCAATGTCTCTGCAATCCGGCACACGGGGGAATTTCATCCTCAAAAATTTGTATTGATATACGGTAAAATAATGTACATTCCAACCACTACATATTCTGAATTCTGGCACTACTTTGTCAACACAACATGTGGATTACACTAATTTCACCTGGATGATCTGACCTCATTATATGGGGTGACTTAACTTCCAGTAGGTGTATCATAATTAAAAGTGCTGTTCACTAAGTAATCATTCATGCATGCAGAAGTTAGTTAATGCTTTATATACACATTTGATATACCTACTGTGTTCAAATCGCAATTTGATAAAATGAAGACTTGTAAAAAAACAACCATTGATTCTTCTTTCTTAAAATCTAACATTTTATTTATCTATGTTGGGGC
This sequence comes from Ostrea denselamellosa, assembly GCA_024699665.1. Classification (NCBI taxonomy): domain Eukaryota; kingdom Metazoa; phylum Mollusca; class Bivalvia; order Ostreida; family Ostreidae; genus Ostrea; species Ostrea denselamellosa. The sequence goes on along the minus strand of JAMZEH010000005.1, from coordinate 7,462,746 downwards.
CCATAATAGATTTACTTAAGAATTTATAGGGAAACACCTTTTTAAAATTTTTTTTTATCTCAACACAGCAGGGCCATGATTAGTCGTTAATATACAAACATAGGTATAGGCATGGTAATATACAGGAAATTAAAACATTCTTTTCAAGGGTAGCAAGGCTACTCAAAATCATATGCAAATGTTTCCAAGTTGTGTGGACTTTATGCCCTGCGAGTGTCTGAAACTTGAATCTTGCTCATAACTTTTGATTGATTAATTGTATGTTGTTTAATGTCCCGCTCGAGAATATTTCACTCATATGGGGACGTCACCATTGAAGGAGAAGGGCTGCAAAATTTAGGCCTATGCTTGGCACTCGGGGCCTTTGAGCAGGGAGGGATCTTTATCATGCTACACCTGCTGTGACACGGGGCCTCGGTTTTTGCGGTCTCATCCAAAGGACTGCCCCATTTAGTCACCTCTTACGACAAACAAGGGGTACTAAGGACCAATTCGAACCCGTGTCCCCACAGGGTCATAACTTTTGAATGGTGAGTGATGGGCCTCTCATATTCATATGTGCAACCCCAGTGGAGACCCTTTTTTATGGTGCCAACATTTTTGACCTTGGAATTTCACTTACTTTTAAAACATAACCTATTTAGTGTCTCCTAAACTATTTAATGTAGAGCTTTCATATTTAGTACATATGATTTCTTTTGACAAGACCTTTCACTTCATATGATCATGTGACCTTAACCTTCTCCAGAACACCAAGGTAATGTTAGTCATGCTGATCCCAGGTGAGGAATGTGGTCCATGGACCTCTTGTGTAAATCTGTGTATTGTGCAGGACACTTCTTGTCTGATTGTACTTCAAAATTAAATTTTCTGAATAGCTATGGCCAATTCCAAGGCTGACTTTGCCACAAATTTCTAGTTTGTTTACACCAATCAAGGCCATCTTAAGACATAACAGAGGTTGCAAGTCCTTCTTGGAGAAAATTCTTTTTAAAGTCTTCTTAAGAACCAAAAGTGTATAATAAACAAGAGCTCTGCAAGGTGGAGCATATCCCCTTACAATGAGTGTTTACATGCTTTTCTATCTAAAGGGGCCTCCGTGGCCGAGTGGTTAGAGCATCGTGCTCAAAATCACAAGGCCTCTCACCTCTAGTCAGCACGGGTTTGAATCTCGCTCGCGTCGATATATGTGAGGTTTGCCAGTTTACTTTCAGAAGGTCGGTGGTCTCTTCCTGGGTACATTGTATCTGGGTCCTCTCCTCCACCAATAAAAACTGGATGCCACCAGATAACTGAAAAATTGTTGAGTGTGGCGGAAAACATCAATCAATCTATGTCCTGTAGTGACCTTGACCTTTTGACCCCAAAATCAATACAGTTCTTATCTTTAAAAAAAAAACTACTAATGAAAAAGGAACTCGTTGGAGCAAAGGATGTGGCCTGCAGAGCATCTACAAGCTTTTTCTATCGAGTCCTGTAGTGGTCTGGACCACAAATTCCAATTGGATTCTTCCTCTCTTGATGGCAAAGCTATGTGTAAACTTGTATGAAATCAAATGTGCAAAAAATGTGGCCTATAGAGTGTCTACAAGCTTTATCTATTAAGTCTGCCTTAACCTTTCGACCCCAAAATTAATAGAATTCTTCCTTTCTTGATAACAAATCTAATGTGAAGTATGAAATCAGAAGAGCCAAAAATGTGGCCTGTGGAGTGTCTACAAGCTCATGTTACACACCATGTCTTGTTCCAATGAAATTGCATGTATTGTTGATTCAAACATGTCTACATAATCCCTTGGGGACCGTTTTGTATACGATTTAACTGCTAATTAGCTGAGCAATATGACCCTTGGGGCCTCTTGCATGGATTTCCTATCCTATAACTCTGACTTGGAATGACACTCAATATTGGATGTTCAGTACCAAGTGCATTTTTACTGAAAATTTCAACATTTCTGAACATGGTATACTTTGTTCTTCTTTTTTAAATATGAAATCTTCTTTCTAGAGTAGGTAATTAAATAACTGGAAATGTTCTCAAGAATTACTTGACCAAAAATTACAAGCTTCATCACCATCATATATTGAAAACTGAAGTTTTTTTCTTCCAAACTTTGGCTCGTGTTGAAACAAGTCTCGAGTACATATAATTCATTAACCACATCAGTCAGGTATTCTTGATATTTTAATGAATATAGGAATGACAAAGATGCTTCCTACTATTGTGGAATAAAAAGCATCAACAAAAAACTGACTAAATATCACAGATATCTGCAATCAACTATACGGGACAAATCACAAGTTTATACACAGAATCACAGTCAACAAGTAACAAATTTACAATTACTGTGTCTAACATAACAAATCGTAAAATTACCTTATCTAACATAACAATTTGTACAATTACTGTATCTAACAACAATCATTGTACTCGTGGGATTTTTCAATGGACACCTATTTACAGTACTTAACAAACATCTACTTTCACATTGAAAAAATACAAACACCTTAAAAAAACTGTTCATGTGAAGTGATGATTGGCTTTTACCATTTGGTAGATTTAAGTTTTGAACAAATTTGTTGATTTCAAAATCCAAAAAGACCAGTAGAATTGTGTTAGTAAATGGTAGCTAATACATGTTTTCAGCATAATAAAAAAAATACAAAGTGAAATACAGATTTTGAAATTTCATTTTAGTATGGCATGATTATGATCAAGAGAATGAAGTGACACAGCAGAAAAAGTGTTGGTGGCAAGAATCTGAATATGAGAGAAGTGTCTCCTACAAAATGAATACAGATATTGTTTTGTATGTCTTTTTCAGATTACCTTTGAACTAGTAAACTGTCCCATCATGAAAATGATAAATTGCACCAAAAAATAAGGCTTGATACATGTAAATTACATACAATTTCTACAAATATACAAGTAATCCTTTGAAGAGCCATTAAAATTGGAAAAGGAAATCATCTTGATCACAAAATGTTATACAAAGTACCTCAACATACATTAAAAATTTAAAAAGCATGATGTACTGTACAGCAGTGTCACATAAACTGCACTCCTCTGTTCTTGGATTGCTGTAAAATTGTAATTTTTTGAGCACAAATTTTCATGGTTGAGCAAATTCTTATTTTAAATGAACAATCCTGGAGAATGTGTTCATTAATTTATGTACCAACAAAATTGTCTAATTTGGCAAAACCACAAAATTTGATGCCTATGAAAGTTAATAAAACCACAGTATATGCCAAAACCTGGAATTTTTATTCATATACTCAATGCTGTAATACAGTGTTCTATTTTCAGATAATTTGTAGATATGGTCCTTTTCTCTGTTTCAGACACAATCCAAAAAGCATACTGGTGTAATAAATACACAAGTTAAAACGTAAAACACACAATACTATAATTCTTCAGACTTTTAAGTAAATGGTATAACACAGCTGTTACAATTAGGTTACACAAACACACAACTGAAAATTTGATTAAATTAATTCACAGACTGACATTAACACACCAATCATGAGGTAGGCAACATTGATATAACGAAAATTTTCAAGATCAAAGACAAAATCAATACAAAATTACTGACATTTACATGCATTATCAAAATTTCCTGGCATTTCAACAATATTCATGCTGATTTACTCTCGAGTATATACTATCACATGCTGATCAAATACGTTCATGCAATTACAGTGTCATTACACTTGATTGACTTAAAAATCTCAATGCAGTCTCAGATTGCCTTTTACTTCCCACCCATGTACTTGTATGAAGAAGGTCAAGTTTTGGGGTTTTAACTCGATGCCTCTTCACTGTCCTGACTAAAGCAGTAAGACTAGAATATCCACGGACAGTAATACACTTTTTGTGAAAGACATTGCTTATGACAATCTACACGTAATCATTTAAATAGGTCTCTAGTACTGACCATACAACATATACCCTTTCCACAGTAAATGCAGCGTACATCTGTTCTTACACAATTTTTTTAAAACAATCCGAGACTGATGATTGCAATTTATACATACAAGTGATTAGAAATCAGTATGAAATATTAATTTCACCTGCATTTCAAAACTAAGGAATTTGAGAAGTGGTACTTTTACAGTACGAAGTCTCATAGGGAAAGTTTAAAATTTGTGAAAATAGTCCAGTCAATGTAGCCAAAATGCAGCAGGGAACTAAAAACTGACCGCAAAAGAAACCATAATTGAGTAGCTTAATTAGAAGAGTCACCCTCTTTTACAGTAGAATTTCTTATATAGTGAGGCAGGAATTCCTGTTGAAAAGAGAAATAACCCTGTAAATGCATGCTAACAATTTACAGATCAATTTTGATATTGTTAGGGTTCGACAATAACATAATAGTCTGGTAGCCCGAAGCTAGTAAATTTTGTCCCAGACTATCTGAATATTATTTATAGGCGGTCCAATGGAAAACTAAAAAATTAGAACTCTGTATGATGAAATAATTATTGAAGTTCCCTTCTACTTTCATGCAAACTTTTTTTTTTAACTTTCATTTCTGTTATTGTTGTAAATATTTGATTGAACTTTCTAATTCAAATGTAACCACTACTATGCTTAAAACTATTCATGATACCATGATTCAAGCATATGGTGGTTTGATGTGAGAATCAGTAAAGATAGAGGCTAAATTTGGCCATAAATTTTTTTTAGTTATTTGTCTCTAAATTTACTAGCTAGAAATGCACGATTTGCATCAAAATTTTGAAATTTTAAGGGAGAGCCCCCCCCCCCCCCCTTAGACCTTTAAGTAGGAGGGGGACAAGCTCCTTCCAGCACTCTCCCCCCTCCCCTTGTTAGAACCAGACAATTCATCAATCAGCAGGACCAGTAAATTATAGAATTTACAAGTCCCTTTGACTAGTATAGTGGTAAAATTAGTGTAAAACACTGCTTGTGAAGTACCAATCTGTTAAATCTAAATATATTTTTAAATAATGATTGACAGTAAATATTGCAAGCAGCATGTTCACATAACAATGAATAACTCATTTTGTCATCTGATACTACAATAAAATTGAAAACTAGAAAAAAATATCTCCACTTATACATATATAGATTATACGACAAGGTTGCAATGAGAATTGCAAAAAAATTATCCAGAAAACATTTCTTGCATGTTCCTTTTACAAAAAAGAATGCTTAGATTGCAAATTTGGAGTAAGATGAAAGTTCCTCAAGTTTAAGCAGCTTGAAAGCATTTACTGCTACTGTGCAAGTGAATGTTTCCATTACGTTCTATCGATTATTCTTTAAATTCAGCAAAGTGTAGTTAAATTGAACATGATTAGCAGGAGTCATATGCCTTATCAATAGTAAATGCCCTGGGAATGTCAAACAGCTGAAATAATGCTTGTCTCATATTTGCTTCCAATGGTCTTTTTTACAAAGTATACTTTGTGTATTCTAAATGCTATTGATAACAAATATACATACCTGCAATCATTTTAAATTGACTGGACTAAACAATCTTTCAGAGAATTGGAATTGAAAATAATGACAGAAATACACAGACCCATACTTTGAATCCCATATTATCATGCATGCAGAAAATCACCTGTCCCAGTTACAAAGATTATCATATATACATATATTGCTTTAATAAATATTCTATATACTGTAAACCAGCTTTATTCAAGACCACTTGATTTCACGTTTTACCAGTGATAAACTGGTTCACAGTAACAAATGATTTTAAATAAATACAGGAGACATGAAAGGACTGTTTCACAGTGGGAACTGATCACAATGATGAGGTTCTTATAAAAACTTCTCACACACAAATAAAACTTGGTTCACAGCATGTACATTGGGAAATATTTAATTAACATTTGGAAAAAAAAAATTTTCGGTCCATAGTTTTTGCTAGTTTCTTCATTAGATGTGACACACACCAAAACACAGATTTATCATACATGGTAATTTCCATAAGGCACAGATTATCCATCTGAACTTAAGCAAAATAAAAGCAGCATTATCTTTAGCATGAATTTTTTTAAAAAGTAGATAATGTTACATAAAGTAAATGTACACCAGTAGTTTATCAACTTTTAAAGAGATTTTCTTGAAATATAATGGAGGTGGGATGGCAAATAGACAAAGATGAGAAATAATAATAAAAGCAAATATCTTATTTGCAGTAGGCATGAGTCACACATGGTTTTGAGTAATTTGGTCTGTTAACAGTGTGTCCAAAATTCATTATTTTCCATTCAGCTAAAAAAATTCTTTACTTCTCTCTCATGTATGTTAATTCTTATGACAATGTTCATATAGTTACCCACATCAACAGACAAACACAAGCACACATCCCCCCCAACCCTCTACAAAAACAAGGAATGATGATAAACATTATCTAGTTCTCTTTCAATACAACACATGAATCACTGGTTTGAAATAACAAAATTACAAACGTGTTTAACATCCAATAAATAAAAAAAAAAAATACTGGAAAGAAAAACAACTGTTTGCTAATATGCATCATATTTTGGGATTTCAGATTTCCTGCAGCACTGTAGCAAGATCTGAACTTTCACTGGTTCCTCCATGCACTGGAATAATTCCATAATCACGACCTGCCATTAGTTCAGATTCAGTTGCCTACAATTATTGTAGTACACATGCCTTTTTTAAGTCTGACTCAAATTCATCGTCAATTTCCTGGAGATCGGGTTCTTTGCCCTCTACGTTAGGTATGAAGTGACTGAAGTCTATACTCTGCCTCTCATAGAACAAGATGTATGCAGAATTATAATCCATCTGGTCCACAGTGCACTCCTAAAATATAAATCTTCTTGGATTAATTACCACTGTTTCAAGATTATTTGACAAATCCTTGCTATATAAATCTTAAATTAAAATTATGATATAATTATATTATTATATATTATAATATATTATCGTGGTAAATCCCTTCTTACTACATGAATCACATGAACACCCTTCTTACTACACGAAGTACATGAACACCCTTCATACTATATGAACACGAACACCCTTCTTAATACACATATTACATGAACACTCTTCTTACTTCACAAATTACATGAACACCCTTCATACTACATAAATCACATGAACACCCTTCTTACTACACAAATTACATGAACACCCTTCTTTCTACATGAATTACATGACCACCCTTCTTTCTACATGAATTACATGAACACCCTTCTTAATACACATATTACATGAACACCCTTCTTACTACATGAATTATATCTATGCTTAAGCAGGAAGTATAATTGTCTAAGATATACATGAAAATGACTATGGACACAATGAATCAAACTATGAATACATTATTTATATGATAATGAATGCATTATTTATAGGAAAATGAATACATTATTTATAGGATAATGAATACATTATTTATATGATAATGAATACATTATTTATAGGATAATGAATGCATTATTTATAGGATAATGAATACATTATTTATATGATAATGAATACATTATTTATAGGATAATGAATACATTATTTATAGGATAATGAATGCATTATTTATACGACAGTGGTCTATTGAAACAGACACTGACCTTGCAGCTACTGTCATTGTAGCAATACCATTTTTGGTTTGGGTTTTTGGCATAGCAGACGTAATGGCCTCCTCCCAAGATTCCCGTATGACACTATATGAAAATAAAGATATCAACACTTATAGAAGACATGATTAACAAGACTTCCTAATCTATTATACTTCCTGTTCCCACCCCAAAATCAACTGGTGATGATTAGTAATTAATTTATGTTTGGGGTATAAAATGAGGATCATTACTCAGAATTGAGGGACCTTTACAGCTGAATATGAAACATGGTGAAAGTTCTAGGAAACCTGTCATCTTTGGATATTCATGAAAATGTTATGTGATATAAGAAAGTTCTGACCAATATGTCAATGTGATGAAATGTTTAAATGGACAGATGCTGGACACAGCTATTGATTTATTTGTGTCCACTGTGAGTTCTAGCAGACACAAAAATTTGAAGGTTCTATCTATAGTGTAAAGTACTGAATTTTGAAAAACAATCTAAGAAATGATTTTAAAAATGCAAGATAAGAGAATCTCTTGGTTAATTCATTGATGAATGTACACCATGCTATTAATCTTGTAGTCAACTGGTACCAATGTGTCTACAGCTGTATAACTGATCATCCAATATAGCTGGGTCTCTGTAGCTCTGCTGGCTAAAAACCAGTACAGGGTTCCAATCTACGATGAAGCATTAACACAGGACTCATCTAATATGAAGTACTGACACAGGACTCCATTATAGGATCAAGTACTGACACAGGGCTACAGTATAAGATGAAGCATTAACACAGGACTCATCTAATATGAAGTACTGACACAGGACTCCATTATAGGATCAAGTACTGACACAGCACTCCAGTCCAGGATGAAGTACTGACACAGGGTTCCAGTATAGGATCAAGTACTGACACAGGGCTACAGTCTAGGATAAAGTACTGACACAGCACTCCAGTCCAGGATGAAGTACTGACATAGGACTCCAGTATAGGATAAAGTACTGACACAGCACTCCAGTATAGGATAAAGTACTGACACAGGGCTACAGTCTAGGATGAAGCACTGACACAAGGCTACAGTCTAGGATGAAGCACTGACACAAGGCTACAGTCTAGGATGAAGCACTGACACAGGGCTACAGTCTAGGATAAAGTACTGACACAGGGCTCTAGTATAGGATAAAGTACTGACACAGGACTCCAGTCTAGGATGAAGTACTGACACAGGACTCCATTATAGGATCAAGTACTGACACAGGGCTCCAGTCTAGGATGAAGCACTGACACAGGGCTACAGTCTAGGATAAAGTACTGACACAGGGCTCTAGTATGGGATAAAGTACTGACACAGGGCTCTAGTATAGGATAAAGTACTGACACAGGGCTACAGTCTAGGATTAAGTACTGACATTGTGTTACAGTCGAAGATGAAGTACTGACATTGTGTTTCAGTCTAGGATTTTTTTTTCATCCATGATGGGTGCAAACTTTAAAATGCCCACTTTAACTTCCCCAAAAATATGCTTCACGCAATCTAAATTTGAGGATGAAAGTTACTTAGTAAGCTATGTTACGGTTTATGCAAGGCGTGTCTAATGTATCAGAACATCCATAGCAAGCCTGGCCCAGAATGTCAGAGGCTCTGAGATTGAAATTAAACTTATGACAACAGTTTTATATTACATTAGCTTCATCTATCCCAATGAATTGTAGTCATATACCTACCGACATAGAGGCTAAATTGTAATTGATAGGATCTTCAGCAGTTGGAGGAATGTTCTGAGAGAGCTGACATTTCTTACATAGTGAGTCGTGGGAATTCACTTCTTCTGAAATAATTAAAGATACACATACAGTATAATCAAAATACTGGCATAGAATCTATTTGGGTGATTTAGATTCCAAAAATAACTGTTTAAACATATATGTCATGTTGTCAATACACAATTTCTGGTATGCCCAAAGTTGTTTCCCTTTGTTGAATTCTTTCATGCTGTGAGAAAGAAAAGATGTTTATTACAGCATGCATATATTGTCTAAAGGTATAACACCAGTAATTGCCCAATCAAAATGAACTTAGTCAATTGTAGTTCCGTATATTTAAAAGAATATTTTTTCATGCGTGGTTTTTCTCATTTCCCCTTCCCCTTTTCTCTTATTTTTTGTACCGCACATTATGAAATTAGGTGTAATTTATAGAAACAATCAATTGTTTACAGTGGAACTATTTGATGTTGGTAGCTGAGGCTACTTCCTGAGGTGCATACTAAGGTTGTTTACAAACATGTGAAAAACAAGTGGATTTGAGGGTAGTCTTGTTTGCGGATAAAAAATTTCAGGAAGTGCCATACAGGGTGTTGTTTTTCTGGTGTCAGCAGACGAGACTGGTAACATAGAACATTTCTGACTGTGTTATTTGGCATCACTTTTGTAAACTGATTTTTAATGAATTTTTTCCCTCTATAGTAATATATAGTGAAAATAATTACTGGTGTCATACTTAAAAAAGATCATCCTCTGCTATTTAATCTTCTGAACTGCATGGAATTGCCTCTTTATGAATACTCAGGGGCAAAATATCTTATACTGGGCTTCACATTAAAAGTCTCAATTGTGTCAAAACAGAAATAAATAGTAACTGCAAATTCAATGCAAAATAACCTAATTCAGAAAATAATCTTGTAATGTGGTAATTTTAGTGTGTGCCACGAGTTGATATAAACGGAATTAACCTTTTTCAAACTTTTAACGTCTTCAACGTTTACCAGTCTGTAATATATGTTACATACTGTATTTACCACACCATAATGCTCCTCCCTCACTGAAGAGCTGATATTTCAGAAAATGAGTATTGGCATAAAACATACAACCCCCCCCCCCCCCCCCCAAAACAAAAACAAAAAACCAACAACAAACATGAAAGAAAAAAAAAACATGAAAAAAAACCCCATTTATCTTACCCATTTCCGTCTGTACACTGTCATGGTTTGGAATGTCTCTGTTTGGCACACTGTCTACTTCGGTAGAATTTTCACTTTGACACATACAAGTCACAGATTGTTCACTACTTGATGGTGCCCTAGGAGCTAAATAACTGGAAGGATCAAAGTCTTCGATTGGAAAATTCACAATTTTGTGGGACTTCACCCATCGGCCATTTAAAAACTGGAATCTTTTAAGATTTACAATCTGGAAAAGTAATCATAATACATTTATTAAATTACTAGGGACATTCTATCAGAATATTTAATTCTTTGAATTTTTGTTTTCACTTTTGAGTTCATCTTCTATTTAAAACAGTAATATCACTAATATCTCATATATATAAGTAGTGTAATTTTTAGATATCGACAGTGTCATTTATTTGAATCACTATAACTAAAAGTTAAATACTAAATAAAAAGTTCCTATATATTTAAAATATCAAAGGCAGGTTAAAAATTTCAATATTTGTTTGGAGGTCAGGCAGTGGTTTAATAACCGCAAATTACCGTACATTCTACTTGGGAATGATGTGCTTGATAGTTTTTCATAAATTTATACCAACTTGATGATGTCATTATCAGTAATAATGATACTGGTACTTTATACAGTTGAAGTATTGTAATATTATCTTTCTTATATGTATGCAAGTTTTTTCCACTAGAAGTCCATTTCTAGGGAGGTATCCTTTCTAACTGTCCTTTATAAACCAGAAAATTTTGTATTATACAACCAGCACTCCAACTTGCTTATTGGAGGCAGTTTTTATCTGCCCAGTTTTTCTTTTTATTCCTTTCTTTCTTTCTTTTTTTTTTGGGGGGGGGGGGGGGGAGGGAGGGGGAGTGCAGTATTTTTACACAGGATTTTAACACTTGGAGCAGAGTTATTTTAACACCAAAACTTGAGGCAGCTTCCAGATAGATCCAGGCCTGAATTTCTCAGGAAAAAAACACTTAAGTAAAAACGTGGACTTAAGTCTGAGATTTTACTCAAATTTTGACTGCTCAAATAGAAGAAATTTAAGACTTTTTCAAGAAATCCGAACCAGATTTGGGGAGATCATAGAGTACTTTTCAACATTGTAGCAGTGTTACTTAGGAGAACTGGAAATAACCTATGAACATCAAATTCTCTAAAAGTTCAGGCACTGCTGTCTTCACTTGGAGCAATGTCACTACAGTTGGAGGTAGTCTCAAAATGCCCACCCCCCTTTTTTTCCCCTTTTTTTTTGCAGGTCGATGAACAGTGCTTTTTACATTTGAAGCAGTGTTGCTTACCAGAATTGGAGGCAGCCTCCAGATGTCCAGTTTTTTGGAGGCCAGACAATGCTTTTTACACTTGGAGCAGTAGTAGAGCTCGTCCTCCCCCAACTCCTCCTCTGTGGTGAAGGCCTGCAAACATGTGTCCAAATTAATGGGCTCTGTCTGTTTCTTTCTGCTTTCCTCCACACTATCATGGTCCTCATATAACTATATATCAAACAAACAATTCATGATTTTCAAATAAACATATCTACCATATACATGTGTTTCAGGCATATAAAGTACAAGACTGTATTTACAAAAATAAGCCTTCTACAATTTTGTACTCCAAATAGCTTTGCAAATTTAATAAATCAATCATTTTTACCTTAACTATTGCAATTAAATCTGACAATCTGTATGTTCTAACATGTGTAACAAGAGATCCAAAATAATGTAAATTGTCCATGCAACTGCAAATTCAAATCACACTGATGTTACATGCAGATTATCAGAAGTACATGAGATCAGTGTAACTTGGAGTATACCCTTTCTAAAGCTGTTTGATATCGTAAATGTAGTGCTGTTGGTTCCCAGTCAATTGCTAAAAATGAGCTCCCAAAGTTGAAATCCTCAGCATTACATTCCACCTTACATCCCCGACAAAATCTGCAATACCAACAGAAAATCTCACTAGTGAATAAAACTACAGAGCAAAACATACCTACGTTCAGTATCGCATCATCTCTTTGACAAGAATATGAAATATTTATATGTTTACCTATACCAGGGACACCAAGCACAAGACAGGCCATCTTTCTTGACCACTTTCAGTGTGAAGGGGTACTCATATCCTAAGCTGTCATCACTGCAGAAAATACATTGTAAAACAAGTGTCATTGACAAATACTATAAAATCAAGCATTTACTACATGTATTCCAACAGTTATTTGAGAGCCTTCATCTACTGAATACAAGCATTGTGTTTTTTATTAGCAATCTTGTGGCTCTTGCTTCAGCAAACTCTAAGTTCAAGGCAAAATATATTCATTGTTTTGTGGGGTTTTTTTTTTGTTTTTTTTGTTTTTTGTTTTTTTGTTTTGTTTTTTGTTTTTGCATGATACACAAGTTGAAATATATAGTCATGTTATAAACCACATGTCTCTACTTTTTAGTTCTGATTTTGCTGAGAGTTGTAACCTGTAGCATACAGCAGTGACCAGAAAGTGTACTGTGGAATTGATAACTTTGTAGGGACCAATCTCCATTTCATAAGAAAGCCATTTCAAAAATATGATTTCTGTAGATAAATATTATATAAGTAGTGTATTTCAAAGAGGTTTTATATACATGGGATAAGGATTCCCATGAAAATTGGGTCCCCATGACACCCAATAATTCTGCAGCATTTCCTCACCAGTCCTGTGCATGGTTGGCTGATTTGGCCTCAGAAGGTGGCAGTGGACTGACCAGCCTGGACACCTGCGTCCACACAAACTGGTACAGGTCCTGATTGGTTGTATCCTCCACACAAGGAAGAATAATGGGGGTCCCAAATAATCCAGGGCGAGCTTTTTGTGAGGACAGGAAATACACATCCATCAGATTCTAAAAATTATAAGTAACAAATACAATTATAATGATATTTTACTTTTCTGTTCCTTTTCAGAGCACTATGAAATGAATGGCTGGCCCATAGAGTCTAAGTGTTAAAAAACTTTAACCAACATAAGGAAATTTCATTAGTTTGTCCTTGTAGATCTTCAGATATGATTTTAAGGAACTTTGCAAGAAGTGCCTATCACAAAATTTAAACTTCTATAGTGGCCCTGTCCTTGTCCCATAGGTCAATGGAAAAAACACTTGAGAGGATGCTTGTTGATTATTTGACATCTTATAGTTATACAATTAAAGTCAAACTTGTCAAATCTGGGTGTTCTGCATTCTGCACAACCTAGTGAAACATTTCATTTCCCAAAATCACTATCTGTTATTTTTGTGCAATTAATATTGCACATCAGCCATGATGAATAGAACCAACTACTCATAAAATTGCATAAACCAGGTATCTAATCTAACATTTGTTTAACTGGACTTCATAGAAGCCTTGTGTGGGGTATTGTCAATGTATATTTTAAATGTGGGTGATCGACTGTGATCAATAATCTGTCAAGTGAAAATTTTGTAAAAACGATTTCTTGTTGTGGAGTATTCAATTGAGTTAGCATAGAAAAAAAAAGCATCTTGAAACTTCAGTGAATTCACCTTCAGCAAATAGGTCATGTAAAGAACAAAGTTTTGAAAGTAAATCAATTCAACAATTTATACCAAAAATATACCAAAAATCACGCAACCCTAACTCAACAAAAAACACCAAAATGGAGCTACTGCAATAATCGATTTTCTTAAAGACTAGTATTGTCATGTGAGAATGAAGTGGTGAAAAAAGATAAATGATTTACAAGTGGTTCAAAATAAGCAATATTTAAAAATGCAGTGTTTAAATCCTTAGGTAAGCAACATCCCAAAGTATTCTTACAATTCTAAGAAAACACCAATACTTAAAATTACTGTGTTATAAACAGCATTTATCTCAAACCAAAATTAGAATGCTTTTAAAAGATGATTCAATGTTACATTTAAAAGAGTGTTTGCATTGCAGAAAATGAATGAAATGTTTGTGGAGATAGCTTTTAGAAAAATATACTTGACCCCTTATATGCTATACATTGTATCATAGTTACCTCTCTGTTTAAAGCATTGTGGAATAAATGGAAAGTAACTTGAAGATGTCAAACCAAGATATTGTCTAAACCATCAAAATTCTGTGGGACCATTGCTGGTTGGTTAAGACAAGTTATACTGCAAGTGACTTTAAACACTATTGCAGCTCTGCAGTGCTTCCCCCCCCCCCCCCCCCCCACCATATGGGAATGATAATGATACCCATTCAATTGGGGGAAAATAGATTAAAATAGAACAAACTGAGAATTTCCTTTCATGCCAATGAATGGCATTTGTTTTAAAATTAACACTGAATAAACCAAGAATTTTATCAAAAAAGATTTATCTACTTTCTATTTCAAAGGAAATGAAGAAGCTCGTACAATATTTCTTACAAAGTAAATTATGAGCCTTGAAATACAAAGACTTAGCAATTTGTTGATGGGCATTTTTTGGCCTCAAAATAGGGAAAATCTAAGTATTTGGCATGGGGAATGGTACCGTATATCGGTACCAATTATATAAGGGAAAAAAGAGCACTGCCCTAACCACACCATAGGGGTCATGGTTTGATCAAAGAATCAACTCTAAATATGGAAACTTTCCGACAATTCTCAGCTTCTTTGTTCAAATATTTTTCTTACATAATCCCCTTATTATCAATTATTCCCAAATATTTACATTTCTAATGTGTGTGTATGTGTGTATTTTTTTAATTTATGATATTGTTACAAATTGTAATGATGGTCATTTTTTTTCATAAATATGCTGCAGTTGTTAACAATACACAAATAAACCTTGATAAATATAGTACATTTGTTTCAAAAGCTGGGAATTTTAACAGAAAGGAAAGTAGAATGTAAATATAAGAAATGCTTCATTTTTGAAAATACATGAGGGTATGAACTGCAATGCCAGCATACTTTCCATGAAGCGTGTTTTAAGTATCTCAGTTCATATCCTCATAAATTTTTATACATTGAATTCATTTCAAAATGACCTTCACTAGGAGAGGGGTCATTTGACTAAATTGAAATCCGTTTCACATAAGGATATTATTTTAAGTAAAGTTTAGCTGAAATTGGCCCTGTGACAATAGACCAAACTGAAATCTCTTTTACTTAATGATAAATATGACCAAGTTTGGTTAAAATTGGCACAATGGTTCTGAAAAAGAAGCCCAAAATATAAATAAATAATAAACTTTGATCAAAAAAGATTACACAAGCTTTTATCTCAAGTGGGCTGGTTATTAAGAATTTTAAAAATTTCCTCTAAGATTACCCTATAAACAACTAGCAGTATTCCCTGTCATTAACAACAATAGCTGAACAGTTCCATTGCTACACACTCTTCTTACCATTTTCCTGTGAACTCCTATGGCAAAGCCTGAGAAGATTTCAGCAGTGGCTTTGGGGGCAGGGTTTTCTGGAGTGGGTTGGAGACTCCCCATTGTGGGGACATCACTGGGGTGGCGGGAATGTGTGGGAGTGTTGTTTGCTGAGGAGTCCTCCACAGTCAAAGAATTGGACATTGAGGAAGGGCCATTTTCTAATTTCTGTTGAATCTTCTCTGTAATAGAGGATAGAGATAATCACTTAGATTACTGGACATAGGATATATTTTTCTGCGATACCTAGTGCTCAGAGATACCTAGTAATCTAACATATTTAGCAAACTCTTTCACTTTTTTCTTCAATTTCTGGTATGTACTGTTAAGTAAATACATTTGCAAAAACAAAGCACATAAATTTTTTCCATATTAAATGCAAAATGTTTGAAGAGGAAAAATCTACAGATTAAGGATCGTACTTGTGGCTAGTCCTCGTTGAATGTCATTGAGACCCACGGAGTTTTTTAGGGCAGTTCCTTTTTCCTCTTCAATTGTCATGGGTTTGATCTCCTCATGAGGTGGTAATTCATAGGCATACAACACTCCTCCTATGAGGGTCTTCACTTTGTGGTTATCTTGTGGTAATGCCTGTACACAGAATTCACACTTGTAGTATTCATTTTATACATACTAAAGTTTTACAATATATATTAAACAAGGTATTATTTTATCTCGGAATAATTATATGTTTCGGAATTTAACTAATTGATGTGTATAAATGTAAAAGGCATCCATAGATCGTAGAAAACTGTTTTCATGTTGAGAAATGTTGTAGAAACCCCCGTTCTAAACTATGAAGAAATAAACAATAAATTTATTTCTTTTTTTTTTTCAATTAGTTAAACTCCGAAACATATAATTATTCCGAGATAAAATAATACCTTGTTATTATATATGTACTGTATATTGGGGTATTTCTTCTCACATTTTCTGCTCATTTCTGGGATAGGGGATTTATAAGGACTACAATTAACCAGTTATTTCCTATGTTTAGTCAGTAATAAACACATACAAAATGGACTACTATGGTGAATTTATAACGGGGTGAAAATGACTATTTCAGTGTGTCAGCAAAAATAAAGCAGTCTGGAAATCCAAATATTGCATCAACTGCCAATTCTTTTAAACGGAATGTTATCATAAAAGATACTTGTGCAAAATCTCAAATTAGTTTAAATTTTCTTGGTTAATCCAAATTTTCAGAGTTAAATAAACAACAGTCCTCTTTATTAGTTCTTCATGCCTATACTTACACAGTCACAAACAATATTATCTATTTATTGAGTAGAGGATCACTACATGACTGTAATCCGATGACCAGTTCATAACTCTAATCCACAGCCCAACCTTATCTTCAATTCACTGTTTCTAAGTTGCCTCTGAAGGAAATATTAGGTTAGCTTTATAACACTAGTGGGTTTTAAATACGCAATTGGAATAAACTGTTATCAGCCACACTCAAAACTGGGAGACTTTCAAATCATGACATTATATTTCTCCGATTGCTAGAAGCGGACGGAACAAATTATTGAGCAACCAGCAAGTGCTTTGCAAATTTCTGGAGTAATCATAAATGAAAGCTTAATCCCCAAGTCACTCACATCCCATCCACAGGAGATGTAGTCACACTGGCACAAAATCCTGGTCCTCTTTCCAACAAATCACAGTAATCTTCATCTGTTTCAACAACAACAGATGGCTTTTGATGGCACTTTGAAAACAGGTTGTTTAAGAAATTGATATGGGATAGCCATAAACATCATAAAGTACTTCTTAGTCTGTGGCTGCTATAAATATTGCTCTACTTCATCTCAATGACAGCTATCAATGACTTTCACAATTAGTGTCTGAAATTGTATTCAATATTTGTCAAATCTTAAAAACACTGACAGCCTTTAAACATGGTTGTCATGCCCTTGACACTAAATTTCATTTCTATAAAGATGTCTTACTCCGAAAATAAAAAATTTAATTCACTGAAAACTGGCTCTCAGGTTTTTTTTTTTATTATCATACTTTTAGAAAAAATACATTTAAGGAAGCCCAGTACACTAAATGAAAAATTGGGGGGGGGGGGGGGGGGGAGACTTATTCCTGACATGTCACTCATATGATAATGAAATGATACAACCAAACTAAAGACAAGATATCCATACTAGTTTCGAGAATTTTTTTTTTGGAAAATTCTCGTTTTACAAAGTAGAAAACAAGAAGCCCACAGGCCTTATCTTTCACATGAATATTAGTGAAAAAAAAAGGAAAAAAAAAAAAAAAAAAAAAAGTATCACTAGCCTCAAGGGCTATGAAATGTAGAAAAAAAATTCCTGTTCTGCATATCTAAGCTAAATTTTAATATTCAGCAACAGCATAAAACAAAATGTGTTTTAAAACAAATTCCCCAAAAGCATACCGATGAAAGAATTTACATAATATATGTTATATCAATACTATATGATTATTTTGGACCTGCCCTAGAATCAGAACCCTGGGGTTGTGAAATTCATAATTTTGGTACATCCTTTTCTGCTTTTCCTAAATATACATTTTTTATAAAGTATCAGCAAAATTAAAGAAGTCGTTCAAATGATACAGTCAATAATCAATTCAATAATTTTGGACACACCCTGGAACCAAAACCCTCATCCCTAGGATCATCAATTTACAATCTTGGTAAAGGTCTATCTGCTCCTTCTGAATATCTATTAAGCTTCAATTTAGTATCAATAGCATTAAAGAAGAAGTTACTTTCAAATATTTTACATATACACTATATACAAAGTTTGGTCCTGCCTGGAGTCAGAAACTCTACCCCAAGGATAGTTTGGTAGAGACCTTCCTGCTCTACATGACTATCCATCTAACTATCCTTCCAGATGAGTGGTTGTAAAGAAGATTTTCGAAAACTTGACAATTTTTGGCAGTTTTTGCCCTGCCTCCAAGCCCCAGGGGTGCAGAGATCCTGAAATATACAATTTATGCCCCCCTCTCCCCCCTCCCAAAGATGCTACATACAAAATTTGAAAAGAATTGGAAAAGTAGTTATCAAAGAAGCTATAAATATGTTCACTTGTTAACAGACACATTTAATCACTATGATCAATTTGTCCCCACTCTAGTTCCACAATCCCTACCTTGGGATCATGCTTACG
Source organism: Ostrea denselamellosa (assembly GCA_024699665.1). NCBI lineage: Eukaryota > Metazoa > Mollusca > Bivalvia > Ostreida > Ostreidae > Ostrea > Ostrea denselamellosa. Next base: position 7,443,680 of record JAMZEH010000005.1, on the reverse strand, counting down.
ATTTTGGTAAAGGGCTACCTGCTCCTTCTAAACATCTATTTAGTTTCATTCTAATATCAATAGCATTAAAGAAGATGTTATTCAAACATTTTACACATAAATACTATATGCCAAGTTTGGCCCCATACTCAGGTCAGAACCCCTATCGAAGGGATCATGATTTTACAATCTTCCTTCTCTGCATGACTATCAATTTTTCTTACAGATGTGTGATTGTAGAAAAGGAGATTTTTGAAAACTGTTCAATATTTCGTAGTTTTTACCCTGCCCAAGGTCCCAGGGGTGCATGAGTCCTGAAATGTACAATTTATGTTCCCCTTGTCTCAAAGATAATTCATACCAAATTTGAAAAGAACTGGAATGGTAGTTATCAAGAAGGAGTTAAAAATGTTCCATTGTTAGTGCACAATGGACAATGAATGCACACCAATAGGAATAGGTCAACTGAGTGACTCCATTAAATATAAAGGTCTACAATAGGATTTGAACCCACGAGATAAAACTCTGACTTTACTACAGTTTGACTACCAATACATTTACTAGATCACTCAAACTGCTAAAAACTCTTTTCTGTATTTTCAGTGTGCAGTGTATCAGAAAGTTCTCATCAAGAAGTTCTGAATCAGTTCAATGTAAGCACGTTACCTTAGTAAAACTAACAGAGATGTAATAGGACCATATTCTTTTAACTACAAAAAAATATGTTGCACATATTCTTTGATATACACATATGTTTCAATTCAACTCTACTGAAAAGCTTCGTACTTGCTCCATATTTTTTTTTAAACCAAAGTATTGCACCATCCATTACACAGTTGTAAGAAACCCAACATATTAAACCCCTCCCCTTGTGTCACTTCTATATCTTAGGACAGCCCATTTTCTTCACTTGCTCAATCCACAGCCTTTATGTTACTGTCAATGTTTATTCATTATCTTCTGAAAATCCATTACCTTTAAGGACTTAAAGGTCAAAAATTTTCTCAAAAGAGAATTTGTATTCAATCCAACCATTGACTGGAATTGTTAATCATAATTAAGGTATGTAAAATTAGATATCTTCTTATTGAAGTGTATATACTTATCATCATGATATTTAAAGTTGTTATAAAATATTTGTTAAAATTCAAGTCAATTCTTGATTTACAATTATCTGCAACAATATTGTGAAACACAGTTCCTGAAACAAAGGTCCATAAAGGAGAATCTATAATCTATAATCCTGGGTATGCCAAATATCTGTCTGTGTACAACCACTTTATGTAAAGAGAGAAAAATCTTTACAAGAAAAAATTTTACTTGGTGACAGCAAAATGTTTGGGTTTCTTTCAGAATTAAAAAAAAAGTGGCTAAGGTGACAACAATGCAGGACACAGGTACTACAGAAGACATTCGGAATTCAACTCTGATCACAACTAATGCATCTTCTTCAGACAACCAACCATTTCCATCCATAGACAATTTCTATGATCCACTCCCTTGTTACTCCTTGTATTGCATCTTTGAATTAAGATACAGACAAGAAAACTATAACATTCTTATGTGTATAGCCATTATGCTGGGAATTCTGGGAACTATGGGGCTGATGGGAAACAGCCTCGTTCTGACTGTCCTCCTGAGAGCCAAAATAAAGCAGACGTCAGTTTACTTCATGTTGATGTTGTCCATCCTTGATCTGGTGGCCTGTGTGGTGGTCATTCCTGGAATCATCATCACCGAGTGGCACTTCCCTTTCACTAGTGACTTCCTGTGCAAACTATGGGAGGCAATTCGTTACTTCACTATTCCTACATCAGCCATGGTTTTAGTTGCCATTGCACTTGAAAGGTGTGTTATCATATGTTTTGCTCCCAAACGTGTTTCAAAGAAAATGTGTTTCCTGATTATTTCAATGATCCTGCTCTTTGGTGCTTGCCTCGGGGTTCTTCCAGCACTGGGGATGGGTGTTTACTCCAGCAATGGATTCTATATGGGCTATTGCATTCCCAACTACCAATACATCTCATTGAACTCCCTCACCAAATACTGGCTTGGAATTACTTCCATATTCATCATTATGATCATCACTATAATTATTTTCTATTCTTCCATCTTTTTCACCGTTTTGATGCAGAACAGAAAATGGAACAAAATTCGATCTCAGCAAGTACGACCATCCACATATAAACAAAAAGAAATAAATGACGTCGAACTCCGAAGACATTCTGCTGCTACTGATGTAATGTTTACTATTAGGGCAAGTGAAAAACTGCTTGAAATTCCACAAAACAAATTGTGTGAGACCACTACACAAATAGAAAATTTCGAATATCCATCAGAAAATAACCAAAACACTCTGATTGTGAATATTGAAGAAGATCTTCCTTTCAAAAATCCATCTGAATCTACCTCTAAAACTCTTACATCTACAACTGCTGAAAAGTCTTTCCAGAATCAAACTATTGATATACCCCCTGTCACAGTTAACGACAGAAAAACAGAAATTCCATCTAATTCAAAAGTACCAATTCTGCACAAATCCAAAAATACAGTTCCAGTTCAAGTAAAAAGAAAATTTCCTCCAACAAAATCTTCCAGGAAAATTCACATAAAGACTACCCAAGTTCTATTCACTGTCACAATGGTATATATTGTCTCCTTTTTGCCTACATTTCTTATTGCTAATGACCTTCTTCCAGATTTCAGAGGTCGCAGGGTTATTTATCTGATATACTTTTTGAACAATACAGCAAACCCCATAATCTACTCATTCATGAATCCTCAGTTTCGTAAAGAAGTGTGGAAATTTCTCAAATGCAAGTCTAGATAATTTAAGATGTGTCAAATATTATTGTAGAAGAACTTGGCAAATGTATCCTTGTGTATTCAATAAAAGTATGAAGCTAAATTTTGCTTATCATTTCTCAGGCAGTTCAACAAGAGGCCCATAAGCCTTAACAGTCACCTGAGTATCATAGCCCATACAGGGAGTCTCATATTTCCACTTAAGAGAATCTTCGTGCACATGTTTATGATCTTCCAAATACATACAATTCCTATTTAATTACAGAAGAAGGGAAAATGGAAGTTTGAAGCATATATATCATTTTAACATCCCCTACTTATTTTTATACATTTTCATTATCAGGCCATATTAGGCCTGTTCAAGGGCCTGAACCCTTGAACCAGGAGCCACAAATTTCACACTTTAGGTAGAAAGCTTCATGGACATCATAATCATGCTTTACTTTTTCTACTAATATATATGGAAATAGAGAAGATTTTCTAAGACTTAATACATTTTACTATATGGTCACATTGGCCACACCCTAGGGCCTGAACCCCAGAAAATCCAGGAGCCATGGATTTCACAATTTTGATAGAGAGCTTCATGGACATTATGGCCATGCATAGTTTTCAATTTACAATCAAGACACACTTTAAAGCCACAGGCAACATCATCCTAATACTCAAGCCATTCCAAGCAATCAATCAATCAACCATTCCAAGCATGGGTAATTAAAAGTTACAACCAGGTAACATCTCAATGCCCAGTTGATTCATGTTCAATACACACTTTAGGCCACCAACCATAATATAAAACAGCAAAGTTATCATGTGACCTTGACCTTGTTGATATTCTGCCTAGAGTTCAATGACACATTTTGGCAGTGTACAATGACATCAATTTACACACCAGTAGAAATGCCTGAGCCTAGAATTACTGCTGACAGTATTTCTTTCATTGCCCTTGATCTTAGTGACACGACATACACTCAAGCTCTACACAGAACAACAATTTCCTATACTGTAAGGTATTTTTTTCACATTGTTGAGATAAGATAAGATAATATACCATATAATAACACAAGAGCAATGAGCCAACTGAGTCACCTTGGTCCTCCTGTTATTCAGAGGAAGATTTTTTTTTAATTTCTTAATTATCTCCTTTTAAAAGGGATGTGACCCTTCATTTGAACAATCTTCAATTCCCTTTACCAAGAGATGCTTTATAGCAAGTGTGGTTGAAATTGGTCCAATGGTTCTGGAGAAGAAATCAACAATGTGTAAAGTTGCAGACAAAAGACAGACAGATGCCGGACACAGGTGATCAGAAATTGTAGCTCATGTGAGCTAAGAATATCAATTTTACTTCAAATGAGATGGTAATTGACAAAATATTTCCTTACAAACAACATGTACATATTTTATCATCAAACATTTAGTTTATTTATTAAAGTAAGAAATTATTATTCTGTGGAATAATTAGATTGAGGGGGTGTGTGTCAATTTTAATGAATCCCTATCCCAAGAATCAATACACATTTTTAATGAAGTTTCAATGTACAGAAGCCATATCACAAAATTACATCCTAACGAAACTGTAAAATTTGGACAATCCATGAAAATTCGTCCCTACAAAATTAAAAGATTTCACAGTATTTCCCTATAAACCCCTGTTGACACACAAAACTACTAGAAAAGAAATGCAACAAATTGTTTTGTAAAACAGACAATATCTACACTAATTTCTGACCTTCACAATTGGTCCCATGATTTCAACAAACAGGATTTGTCCAGGGGAAATCCCAGTTAGGTTGCTGAGCTCTTTCTTCAGTGCTTTGTACTTTTCATCCATGTTGAGCCGGATTCCATACTTGATTGGCACTGATCCATCTAGTCTTGTCACTGCAAAATCAGTACATGCTCCAATTTACATATCCAATCATTTAACTTTTAATGTAAAATGCGGAGCTACAAAGTGAGCACTAGATAGAAAACAATAGTAAAGCAAAGTACGGTAATCCTGAACACACAATCAATAGATTTTCTTTGAAAATGTCAAGTGCAGCAAGAAATCTTGTCATCATTAATTAATAAATTCATTCATATTTAACATTCTTTTTGTGGTATACAACTTTATTATATACCCATCAAAATTCCGAGTCTTTATACTGTCGATTTCACAGAGTGTGATCTGACTTTCCAGATCACCACACTGTGGTTTTTTGAATCCATATCACCACTCTCTGAAACTGATGATGTCACAATCCATCAACACAATGTTTTTTTGTGAAAAAATGTCACAAACAAAACTGCATACACAAAAAATAATTTCACAGTATGTTTGTGTTTTTGTTCATTTGGAATACATTTATTATCTCATAAACATAGATTTAAAAATAGGGAATATATAATAAATTATCATTACTACTGTAACTTGACCTGAAGAGTTGGATCATGTCTCATTGACATATAACCAAGACTGACAATCTTTCAGAATTAATGCACAAGAACATATGTACAAAAATTATATATGTACTAATGGTATAGATGGCAAATAATCATAATTCTGTTCTAACATAATGATGCCTACCTATGACTTCGAGATGTATACAGCTGTCCATTGGAAGGGGGAGAGAGAGGTAATTAAAAGGATCAAATCGAACACTCAAGTGTCCACATTCTTTACAGCGCACCTGGGACTTCAACTGGCCATGGAAGAGATCAACTATTATTGACTGATTTCTCCGTAAGTGATTCTCCCATGCCTAAAACAAGAAAAAAAAATTATTTTTGGTTTGTGGGGATTTGATTTCGTGGTAAATGAAGTGTAGACATAAAGATGGTAAATAAACATGACAGCCAGTTTGAAAATATTACATTTCGAGGAAGTCACGAATTCATGAGTCTCTTGATATTTTGAAAACAATGAAAATTACCCGCCTTCCCCAATGAAAATTAAGTGATTTCATGCATATGATTTGGTTTAAATTTTCAAAGCACAGCATTCAAAGGTCTAACCACTTCACTATTAGAAAGACTAAATATTTTAGGACTTTTAATAATTTCCTTTTCTAAAAGGATTACACTTTTTGTTTAAAATTGTAACCAAAATCTTTGCACATTTTCAGTCAAAAAAGAATGTTTAAATCTGACAATGAATCAGTAACTTTGCTCTGGGCAAAAGTAAACGTAATCTCAAAATGGAAACTCAAGTATGTATAAGTAATGCCTGTAAGATCATAAATTTATAACAATTATCATAACACCAATATACACCAGCCTCAAATCTTTACGTTTCATATGAGAGATTGTGAGTATTGTAAAAATCGTTTAGGAAGAAGAAAATAACATCATCAAGCAACTCATTACTGAAAAACCTTCACGATACTTGAAGTCACTCATACGTAAAATTAGTTTGTTTTCCAGATATTTTCTATTTTAGCAAAAATATGTGACTTTTCCTTCTCATTAAAATACTTATTTCAAAATCAATTTCCAACCAAGAATATAGGAGGCCAATTACAACATTGTCTCATCTTCTTTATCATCTTTTCAAATCAGTGTTTAGTTCTTTTCTTAATTGTGGACAAAAATCCACAAAATCATGTGATCTGAATGAAACATAAACCATCAACACCAACAACCCTACTGACCTCTTCAGCGACCACTTCATCTTGTCTACCATCACTGTCCTTCAGCTCAACGTAAGGTTTTACATGGACCCTGTATGCACAAATGACATATCAGCAAAACACACACGAGGACATGTCAAACATTTCTCTGATTTCTTTCAGTCAAAAGTGCTTGTTAAATTCTCGAAAAATAAAATCACAGATAGAGAAGAAACCTAGAGTCCCTTTGGTTTTACAAAACGGCAGGGGATTAAGAAAATCACCTACACTGAACACAAAATGTATGGACGTTTTCTACCCACCTGTTGAGATCTTCATGGAGACCATCTAAGAGAAAGCTTAATAATTCCTGAGAGTCGTGTTGTTGAAAGCCATTAAAACGTGGTGCATATTTACCAATGGTCCACTGTAACATTAAATTGATCCATGTAAAATCAGTCCTTTTTATACACTGAAATTACACTGTGCTGCCAAATTTTATATCCACAAAAATGTGCTTTCACGTTACTATTTCAACATAATATGGATTATAATCTTATTATACAGCAGTTTAAGTAAAATTCAAGTAGGTTGTAAGGTAAGTGATTTTACCCTTAGTTTAAGAGGAGCGATGGTTTTAGAGGTTCCGCTCCAGAGATCCTTGACTAGTTCTCCGTATCTCTGAGCAATATGTCCCTTCATCCCAAGGGGATTTGACCTTCAAAAAAACCACATTGAATTTATGTGTAACATAACATTAAGATGTGACAATACAATACATTTTGTTGTATTTTGATATATGTAAGAGTTTATATGATTTATACCTGTTTAATTCAAACAAATGTAGCCCTCCAATGAAATACTGTGTTAAAGGCCAAGTGTTGGATACACACTGTACAGCAGCATTCATAAAACAAGTGTTTCCCAGGTTGTTCAGGCCTGTTGCTCCTTTGTGAGTTGGTACTGCAAAATCAAAAATTTAATACTTATAAATGTTGACTTTGATACTCAGCTCCAATCCCAGTGCAGTCATTTTCACTGGACATTCCAACCCTTATTTTCATTCTCAATTTAATATTTTCATTGTCTTTTTTACACTGTTTATTCCAACACTGTATTCAAACAAAAATATTGTCTCTCAGTGCATGTCGGATTAAACAGGTTTCACTATTAGCATAATAGTTACAGGCTTATAATATCTATTAACTCTCATAATGTCCAAAACATTCAATGTTAACAACCCACTGTGTGTCCCACCTTGTTCCTTTCTTGCTCCTGTTTTATTCTTTGCCAGCTGAGACATCTCTTCTGGCCATGTCAGGTCTTTATTTCGAACTGAAATTGACATTAAAAGATAAATAACTTTCTAGTCCCCGTAACATCAAACTATCCCATCTAAAATGTGAGGCAGCTGTTTCATTTACTGATGATCAATAATGAAACCTACCCTCTATCAGTACTGACTGGTTTTCTTCTACCCCACAGTCTTCAACTGTCATGGATTCATCTTCTAGAAGTGTCATGCTCTGTATCAAGGCAATGGAACATAAATTCATTGAACACTTTGCAATGTCTAAATACTGTGTTTTGTAAAAATTGCACCCTAAAATACAGTAGATCTTATCACAACTCATGGGAACAGACAAAATCAATTTACAGTGTATTAAAAAACAACTTTGCTATAGTCACACATTTGTACTGATAAGGATTTACTGAACAAGTCATGTATATGTATACATAAATGGATTCTTTTTCTGAAGCTACTCAAAACATAGGTTTAAGTCTCTTACATCATCTTTACTTCCAATTTTCCATAACCGAATGTCTTCTCTGATAAATCGGACTTTCGTACACAGAAATTCATAGATTTGCTGAATGGTGTGTTGTTTGCTGAAGGTTGCAGTGAAAGCAACATAACGCCTCGGTATGGGTGGAGCATTGGACACATAGCTTGTCATACCTGAAACAAAATTAAAGGCTAAAATTTATTTCTAACATATGAAACATTTTTTCTTTGGTTTTTATCAGATTTAATTTTGAAAGAAGGAAATACCTCCTCAGACCTCCCCTGGGGTGCCAGGGGCTCCCTGGATCAGCGACAATAATATATATAAAGGTAACATATAACGTAAATACATTTAACAAATGTAAAAATGCAAATAATAACAATAATATGAATAAATATAATAGGCTTTCTATATAACAAGGTGTTTATAAATCTCTTTTAATTACACTTTGTTTAAAATATATATCTTCAGGCAGTTCATAGGGGTGCAGCATTCAAATGATAGTTTCCATATGCATAAACTGTCAATGAAATCCATAGGAAACTTACTAGATTCTACTATAGACTCTCATAGTCCCAATGTTAAGTTTTCTCAACACTTTACTGAAATGTTTGCAAATGTTCATTACAACATTTTCCACATTATATTTGTATTACAATTATGTATCTATGCTCCACTGGTTGTATTTGCCGTGTTTCTATTTTCGGGATTCCAATATTGCCTACAGCAGCTGCAACGACTCACCAAATTTCTAAAGACTTTTCAAATGTACTGCATGTGTTAGGTCAATATTGCTCAGAAGATGATTTTAGCCAGTACCTTAACATCCTGATGGTCAACTAGTCAGTGATGTATGATAATCAATTATTATAACTCACTGTGGACAAATCTTAGATCAATTATGTAACAAAATTGGATGTATTCTTGGTTGTTAAAGCATCAGGAATTATTCAATAAAAACTACTAATTTATGGTTTTTAGCAAATAGACATCTGTGTAAATTTGTATCTGTATACTACATCAAAACTGTGATTCCATATAATTATGACCTCAAGGAAAATATCATTCTGAAAGATTTATTTAGACACATAACACTGGGGAATTTATATTCATTAAAGACATTAAGAACTTAACAAAAGAAAACATAGCTCACCAGGAAGCTTGACTCCACCTACCCTATCCCTCTTGATTCAAAACATTTAGCAAGATCCAAGTTCTCAAAAAGTATGTCAAAGTCCAAAGTCAAGGTCACAAGTCTTGACACCAAATGAAAGGCCTGGTCATGAGGTATCTCTGTGTGAAATATCAAAGACCTATCCACCTTGGTTTAAAACATATAGCCAAGGATTTTCCCTTTGAGTGTGATGCCAACATCACCGATACCAGGGTCATGACAATGACTGAACATCTATCCTTGTGAGCTAAAACAGTGGAATGTAATTAGGAAAAATCTCTTACATCAGTTACATTGGAATTTAGGAAATAGTGAATGTCTAAATAAATTTTGTTTAAACTATTAAAAACAACTTTGAGCTGCTCTAGTCCTTCAGTATTTTTGTTACCCACAATGCCTTTATAACTTTAATCTTAGTTTCAAATTCAAAAATGTTCTATTCCTCCATCATTTATGCTTCTTATAAAAGTTTCAATTTTGCATTTAATCCTTTCTCTTGTACACCACAGAAAAAGGGAATTTTTAATAAGAATATTTTTAAAAGACTAATTCAAATAATCAAACACCACTGCAGTATACAAAAGTCTGGATTAGTAACATGTTTATCATTTGACTTTTACAAAAAAAGTAATTTTTTAGATTCTTCATGAATCCTTTTTCGAACTCCTTAAGTTTATTAATCAGACCTTTTTGACATTAATAGAAAAAACAATCTACAAATCAACTGACACATCATTCAATCCTGCTTTAATTAAAAACCACTGTTTTGAGTTTCTTTGTTTTGGGTTTTCTGCACACATGAAATTTATATTTTAAAAAAAAAAGGAAATCAACAAACACACACACATACAAAAAAACAATAAAAAAAAGTCTTTAAGATTTCCTTGCTGTTTTTAATATCTGGGTATACTTACTGAGTGCCATGCCACCAATGCCAGACACAACTCCAGAAAATGAGGTAGGGGTGGGGCGTTGAGCAATGACTTGGTGCCGTAACAACTTGACTGTAATAGGATATAACTCCAGCTCTGGACTGCCATTGTTATTCTTGGAGGCTATCACCTATGGAAATAAAGCAGTATTACTAAACCTTGTGTGAGAATGTGACAAGACAGGCTACTAATCTTTCTCTGTAAAGAGGAAGCAAAATATGGACTGCAGTGTAATATAAAAGTCAGATTCTAAAATTTCTTTACTCTATCACTAAATTACAATACAACACATTTATTACAGTTGCACATTGAAGCACTTCTCTATACATCTGTAAATGTACGCACTTCTCTATACATCTATAATCATACACACTTCTCTTAGTTTTATAAACCAGTGCACTTCTCTATGCATCTATAAATCTACTCACTTCTCTATACATCTATAAATATATGCACTTCTCTAAACATCTATAAATCTACTCACTTCTCTATACATCTATAAACATAAACACTTCTCTAAACATCTATAAATCTACTCACTTCTCTTATACATCTATAAATATATGCATTTCTCTATACATCTGTAAATGTATGCATTTCTCTATACCTCTATGACCATAAACACTTCTCTATACATCTATAAATATATGCACTTCTCTATACTTCTATAAACATAAACACATCTCTATACATCTATAAACAAGCAATTCAAACTTACTGTTCTGGGTAGTGCTATATTTCCTCCATACCAGGTGGACAATGCCCTCCATATAACCTCAGGCACCAGTTCAAAATCCTTACCCCTCACCAACATAGCATCTCTGCGAAGTCTGCCTCCCTCATTGGTTAAACTCATTACCTGTGACCAAAAAAAAAACACCAACCCATCATTATTAAGTTTTATGTACATGTACAAGTTAATAGTGCAGGACATTACCAGCACATGATGTTTGCATTGAGTTTAATGTGCATTTAACATTAAGCATATATTAAGTCTGTACTACAAGCAAGTGTTAGGAAATTCACAAACACTTCAACGGTTTTTAGTGAAACAGAGAGATCACCAATAAAAAGTTGCTAGGTTGTTTAGAATCTTTAATTTTTGTAGAATGAATGAAAACTGTAACTTGTGATCATGTTTTAACACACTTTATAATGAATGTGAAAAAATCTAGGTAACATATACATGGAATTGGGGCATTAAGGAGAAAATGTTTGATATTGGTTTGTCTATGATGTGAAAAAAAAAAAAAAAAGTAGGAAGTTTCATATGCATTTTCCTATTACATGAACACTGTAAAACATAAGGATTACCAACCCATGTATCTTTATTCAGAATATCATGAAACCAATCAATTTTTCATCAAAGTGTAAAATATATATTTTACATTATTTTTCATTGCATGTCATTTGACAAATAATTATGAAAAGCAAATCCACAGAAACATAATTTTGCCATTGTAAATGATCTTCTGACACATGAATGTATCTATAAAAAACTGCTGTTGTAAATTGTGCCGCTTATACAAGTATATTAATTGAGGATTTCAATTTATTCTAAAATGACCAAACTACATTGTACTTCAGTGTAAATACTACAAACGTATTTCATTAATTCCACAGAATAATAATTTGGCAGATTATCTTATTTTAGTTTGGTCTGCGGGTACAAAATTCCACCGAGTTACATAAGGCTTACATGAAATTAGTTTACATACTTTAAGTCTGCTGGTATGAAATTGCATGGATTTCATGTGACTGCAGACTAAATAGAAATAAGTATCGCACATAATAATTTAAACATTTACAGTATCTAAAGCATCAATGGAAAAAACCATCTGTTTTTAAGTTTGTACAATTGTTTAGTGTCCAAACTCTTATAGACTTGTGTAATCTTGATAGTATCTTATTTACACTTAACTTCATGAAAGTATTAAATGATTACTCTGTCTATACAGATGTTTTATAATAATGTGCCGTGCCATTCATGTGCTTACGTTTCTGTTGTGTGTGTACCATATGATGCAAATCTTGAGCAATAAAGATAAAATAAAAGATACATTATTCTTCTGTGTTGTTTTTGATACTGACATCAAAACAGACAAAAAACTGTATTATTTTTCTTTTCTAACTTTTAGTCTAAAATTTACATGTACCCTCTTCTACACATTTGAAATGATAAAAACAGTAGAGGAAGCACCAGTTTATCATGTGACTTCTGACAGAAGATAACTGCAAGATTTGAATAAGACTCCCACCATGTTGCTGTACCTTTGAATTACTGGGAGTGATGAGATTGGCGTTATCTATCGGTCCTGGTTTGACAGGAAGTGAAGGTGTCTGCTGCAGGCCTTTCTTGCGAAGTTTTGGGGAGGGGCCTGGACTAATGCTGGTCAATCCATTCGAGTCTGATGCAGACAAACAGGTTTTGATTGGACTACTACACGCAGACTGAGATCTCTGTGGAATTGTGCTGGATTTGAAACCTCCATTAATCTGAGTATTGAATTCAGAGTTCTTTCCCTTTGTGATCATATTGACAATTATGACTGAATCATCATCCCAGGGTAGAGCTTTAGAGGCATGCTTGCCTTTGGTAATTCTGTGTAGAGTTTCTGTTCCATTTATTCTGTCACCCTCTCCATTATCTAATCTACCATTTACTAACTGAATCTAGAGTCAAATAAAAGCACAGAAATATTGAACAGTTATTGTCAAGATCTGTCAATTACTTCAAATGAAGATAAAATTTACATAATTTGGAATCACAGAAATTCCTGTCCATAAACAGGAAAACAAATAACGGATACTAAATAGCACAATCAGGCTTAAAATAAAAATTGCTTTGTTTCCGCTAACCTGACCTACCATAAGTTGTACCTCCTATCAATATTTTTTAAACATTTTATAACATACTGTTCAAAAGAGCATTGAAGAAACATTTTTTCTGGAGTTGACATGTGTAATTACTTTGCAGGTAATTTACATAAAAGCATATTTAAAAGTTCCACTGATTGTGAAAAATGAGTTCCTCATGTTCAAAATGTTTATACACCTACAACTTAAATTGAGATTCTGATCTGACTGCTTAAAATAAAGTTTGAGAAAGCAAAATAATTTATTTCCAACCGACATACCATAATTTTTACTACAATGTTACCAGAAATGCAATAATTATATTTTTAGCCTTAAGGAGGTTAAATATCTATGAAACTGTAAACAAACCATACCTGTGGAGCAACATAGTCACTCCATGAACTCCACCAAGTCATGCTGATCAGGTACCAAACCTGTCCTACTTCAAAAGATCTCTTGGATTCTCTCTGAAGCCACTCTCTATAAAATTACAAAACACTGAATCAGTAACTGGAAGTTCCATGTAATAAGGCCTCATTACATCCGTTTGTTCACCTGATCAAATCCCAGAAAACCTTGTGGTCGTTCGTTCACCTGATCAAATCCCAGAAAACCCTGTGGTTGTTCGTTCACCTGATCAAATCTCAGAAAACCCTATGGTCATTTGTTCACCTGATCAAATCCCAAAAAACCCTGTGGTCGTTTGTTCACCTGATCAAATCCCAGAAAACCCTGCGGTCGTTTGTTCACCTGATCAAATCCCAGAAAACCTTGTGGTCGTTCGTTCACCTGATCAAATCCCAGAAAACCCTGTGGTCATTCGTTCACCTGATCAAATCCCAAAAAACCCTGCGGTCGTTTGTTCACCTGATCAAATCCCAGAAAACCTTGTGGTCGTTTGTTCACCTGATCAAAACCCTGCGGCCGTTTGTGCACCTGATCGAATCCCAGAAAACCCTGCGGTCGTTTGTTCACCTGATCAAATCCCAGAAAACCTTGTGGTCGTTCGTTCACCTGATCAAATCCCAGAAAACCCTGTGGCTGTTTGTTCACCTGATCAAATCCCAGAAAACCCTGTGGTCATTCGTTCACCTGATCAAATCCCAGAAAACCCTGTGGTCGTTTGTTCACCAGATCAAATCCCAGAAAACCTTGTGGTCGTACGTTCACCTGATCAAATCCCAGAAAACCCTGAGGCCGTTTGTTCACCTGATCAAATCCCAGAAAACCCTGTGGTCATTCGTTCACCTGATCAAATCCCAGAAAACACTGCGGCCGTTTGTACACTTGATCAAATCCCAGAAAACCCTGCAGTCCTTTGTTCACGTGATCATATCTCAGAAAACCCTGCGGTCATTCGTTCACCTGATCAAATCCCAGAAAACCCTGTGGTCATTCGTTCACCTGATCAAATCCCAGAAAACCCTGTGGTCGTTTGTTCACCAGATCAAATCCCAGAAAACCCTGTGGTCGTTTGTTCACCTGATCAAATCCCAGAAAACCCTGTGGTCATTTGTTCACCTGATCAAATCCCAGAAAACCCTGTGGTCGTTTGTTCACCTGATCAAATCCCAGAAAACCCTGCAGTCGTTTGTTCACCAGATCAAATCCCAGAAAACCTTGTGGTCGTTCGTTCACCTGATCAAATCCCAGAAAACCCTGTGGTCGTTCGTTCACTTGATCAAATCTCAGAAAACCCTATGGTCATTTGTTCACCTGATCAAATCCCAAAAAACCCTGTGGTCGTTTGTTCACCTGATCAAATCCCAGAAAACCCTGCGGTCGTTTGTTCACCTGATCAAATCCCAGAAAACCCTGTGGTCATTCGTTCACCTGATCAAATCCCAAAAAACCCTGCGGTCGTTTGTTCACCTGATCAAATCCCAGAAAACCTTGTGGTCGTTTGTTCACCTGATCAAATCCCAGAAAACCCTGCGGCCGTTTGTTCACCTGATCAAATCCCAGAAAACCCTGTGGTCATTCGTTCACCTGATCAAATCCCAGAAAACCCTGTGGTCGTTTGTTCACCTGATCAAATCCCAGAAAACCCTGCGGCCGTTTGTGCACCTGATCGAATCCCAGAAAACCCTGCGGTCGTTTGTTCACCTGATCAAATCCCAGAAAACCTTGTGGTCGTTCGTTCACCTGATCAAATCCCAGAAAACCCTGCGGCCGTTTGTTCACCTGATCAAATCCCAGAAAACCCTGTGGTCATTCGTTCACCTGATCAAATCCCAGAAAACCCTGTGGTCGTTTGTTCACCAGATCAAATCCCAGAAAACCTTGTGGTCGTACGTTCACCTGATCAAATCCCAGAAAACCCTGAGGCCGTTTGTTCACCTGATCAAATCCCAGAAAACCCTGTGGTCATTCGTTCACCTGATCAATTCCCAGAAAACACTGCGGCCGTTTGTACACTTGATCAAATCCCAGAAAACCCTGCAGTCCTTTGTTCACGTGATCATATCTCAGAAAACCCTGCGGTCATTCGTTCACCTGATCAAATCCCAGAAAACCCTGTGGTCATTCGTTCACCTGATCAAATCCCAGAAAACCCTGTGGTCGTTTGTTCACCAGATCAAATCCCAGAAAACCCTGTGGTCGTTTGTTCACCTGATCAAATCCCAGAAAACCCTGTGGTCATTTGTTCACCTGATCAAATCCCAGAAAACCCTGTGGTCGTTTGTTCACCTGATCAAATTCCAGAAAACCCTGCGGATTTCATAGATTTGGTAGACCAAATCATACATCATTTTCTATGTTATATAGATGTTTAAAATGGATACCTATTTTACATTTGTGTACACTATGGAACAATGTTTTGTATCTTCTGTAGAACCTCACTTTTATTCTGAGATGCATAAAGGCATTTTTTTTTCGGGAATGTCAGCAGTTTAACACTTAATTATGACATCACTGTTAAATAATTCAGAGGATAGGAATGAAAACCATGCACCTTATCCAGTATAATACAGGCTGATTCATCATATCAATATATATGTGTAAAATATCTTACTTAATTATTTCCCCTTCCTCCTCCTTTGCTTTGGGTTTTAGTCCCATAATCAGATGGCATATCTAAAGAAATAATACAAAGCATTATTTGATGTTGTACTTTGAAAATATCATTACATGCACATGTACTTAAGGACACTTGCTACAAACAAATAAAAAGTCTCTGTTTCCAAATATTTCTGTACAAAATGTGAATAAATATGCAAAACATGTACACATGGTAGAAATAGCAACATCATAAACTGAATTAAATCAGTTGATCAAATTATTAGTGTTTACTGGGTATTTGTTTTAAATAAGGATAAAATAATAAATAAGGATTAAGGGTACACCTGACTAAGTAAATCTAGAAAATTGTCTGCCAATGCATTATTGACTGTCCACACCAAATATTCCTCTTGTGTTATACAGCCATCCTGTCAAAATAAACATGAGTTCTGTCAATAATGACTACACAAGAGTAACTACGGCCTTCACATTTTCTTTTTCATTGCTTCTCAGATTCAGCTAAAAATTCCTAAATTACCATGAAAAAACATTTTCAAATAGCTGGATAATCTATTTCAAATTCTTGATAAAATTACATTCAGAATCACATTGATTTCTATTTTAGCATGGTTACCATTTTATGACTTTCACACAATCAATACTGATGTGCATGCAATAAATCTACACTAAAGTTTAAATACAGCCATTTTATAGAGTTTTCATCAATACATTGCAGTAATTACTTTTGATAATGTCACTGGCATGTAATTAACACTGTTAATGTTTACCTTGTCACCATCATGACTTGCCAGGATTTCTTTTGCAACAGTATCCGGGTCCATTTTGTAGAAAGGATCATACTCCTAACAACATTTTAGAGCATTGATTAAATCTTGAAAGACTGCAATTTAATAAATTTAGTACAAGTGTAATATAAAGTCATACCAAATGAAAGAGGAAGTATGATTTACATTTCATAATGCCAATTATTCACTATGATTTAAAACTTTAACATATTCAAATAAAGTGCACTGCTGGAGTACATGATGCACCCATCTGGAACCACATGTAAATGATGCATATCTATGTTTACATGCTGAGGTCACAAGTTGTGAAGCTGTCAACTGCAATTCCAAACTGAGGCCACAGTGACCTACTTATCCCCCAAGATGTATCAAGTGACCAAGTTTGATAGTCCCAAGTCTCACAGTGTGAAATATATGATCCAGACAAAAAAATTGCCTGTACAGAAATACACCTTTCATAAAATGGTTATATAAAGACATACAGATAAGATAGCCTATACCAAACTACACCTGTCATAAGACGGTTACATAGACATACAGATAAGACAGACTATACCAAAATTCACCTGTCATTTGGCAATTACATAGACATACAGAAAAGATAGACAATACAAAAATTCACCTGTCATAAGACAATTACATAGACATACAGATAAGATAGACTATACTAAAATTCACCTGTCATTAGACGGTTACATAGACATACAGATAGAACAGCCTGTACCAAAATACACCTGTCAGAAAATGGTCATAAAAATCAATAATTTTATCCCTTCAAATTAAAAATTGGAGTGTGAAAATTTGCAGTAAAATGATACAATTGACATGAAGGTCATTAGCAAAGAAAGACATCCTGGAGAAAAAAGTTTAGACCATGGAAGGGGTGGAGGGGGTCATATACAATAGCCATTTCAATTCATATTGATTGGCATTGCTCTTTTACTTGCAATACTGTTATCAAGAATTTTACTTTAAAAATCAATTGTGGTTGTCTGGATGCTTCTGTGCCGAGTTGAATGGTGAATAATTTAACTAATTTCAGTGAGTAAATTACACAGCAGTATTCTGAAAGTATTCACAGGTATTTGTCAAGAAGAGTACTACAATATGTAAAGTAAACCAAGAAGCTGAGAATGTTAACAAGGGTAGCTTCATAAGAAAAAGCACCATAATCATATGTTGTAAAGTTCATAATATCTGCTTAAGATTTTATCAGAAATTCAATCTTAAATTCATTTGATCTGGCCTGTACTTTGATATTCAACTGAATGTATTATCCCCCCCCCCCAAAAAAAAGAAATCTATAATAACTCAAATGCTTACAAAGACCCTGCTCTATATAAACATTGTGTTGTTACCATTGTGTTTGTTGGCTGATTCTCCTCTCGTATTCTCAGCAGAGCCTGCACCATTTGTACCAGTTCTTTCTCACACAACTTGCCATTATGATTGACATCAAACACTTTGAAGCAAACTAAACGACACAAAACAATCCATGTGAAAATTTATTTCTTCAACCTTCATCTGAAATTTTCTATGCAAATAATACATGTACTTACTATTTTATAATATGAAATTTTTTAAAATAATACATAAATTGCCAGTTTGAAAGTAAACTATATGTATTTCATATAACTTTGAAAGTTATATTTCCTACATTTTTGTCTCTCTGTACCAGGCCCTCTGCAACAAGCTGAAATCCCACACGCCATTTCTTTAAAGTCAATATGATTATCTCGGTTTTCATCAAAGGCATGGAAGAGGCCTACAGGTAATCATGAATAGAAATACAATCATCATTATACAGTAGACGCACTAAGACAATTTCTTCAAACTGCTTTGATTTATCCTCAGCAAGGAGTATTCACATATTTAAAAATTAACTTTCTTTTTCAAAACAATACAACAAAAATCAATCAGAATCACCATGGATCAATTAAATATTTACGGACATATTGATTTTTTTTTTTCGACTACAGCAGTCCACATAAACTTTCAGCATTTCGTTTATTTTATCATTCCATTGTACAACCTTATTTGGGTAATAATATTGGCAGTATGTGCTAGACTAGTTAATACTCTATACATTGTAATTACATGTAGTTTACAAGAGGCCCACAGGCCTTATCAGTCACCTGAGTGGTAGTAAAAAGTATCACTAGTCCCAAGGGCTATGAAATCTAGAAAAGGTTTCTTATTCTGAATATCTAAGCTAAATTCTAATATTCAGGAAAAGTATCAATCAAGATGTGTTTTTCAAATTGAAATGCCTCCAGAGTGCCTATACTGATAAAAACATAATATGATATAATTATGTAGTATTAGCACAATGTAACTAACTAAGAATCAATAGCATTAAAGAGGATATTAATTAAATGTTTTACACATATACATATATATACTAACTTTGACCCCACCCTGGAGTCAGAACCTCTACCCTGGGGATCATAAAGTTTACAATTTTGGTAGAGACTTTCCTGCTCTACATCATTATGCATCTAGTTTTTCTTACAGATGTGTGGTTAGAGAAGAATTTTGAAAATTGGTCAATTTTTGACAGTTTTTGCTCTGCCTTATGGCTCTTGGGGTGCAGGAGTCCTGAAATTTACAATTTATGTCACCCTTATTCCAAAGATGTTTCATACAAATTTGAAAAGAATTGAAATGGTTATTACCAAAAATAAATAAAAAATGTTCGATTGTTTACACACAGTAACAGATGCTGACCAATGCAATAGGTCACCTGGATTTACTCAAGTTACCTAAAAATATGTACATGTCTCAGCTGACTTACTGTTGACTATATTTGAAGAGTACTCACTTTCACATATAGCATCTGGAACTGGTGGACAGACCATGACCTTGAATGTGTCAAGGTCAAATTTCCCACTTTTGGACTGGGATTTCAGAACCCAGTATCTTTTTTCTAGTTCACTTATGTCTGTCTCCTCCACTGAAAATACACAAAATACTGAATATCCAAATTCACTGTACAACAAAACTTTGTAGTGCTTAATGTACATCTGGTTACAATATACAATCAAAATAATAGAAATTCTACTCCTGCAAAAAACATAATGTAAATCTAAATGTGAATAAGCAAACTTATAGAGGGTTACTTACAGTGAGTGACACCTGCAAGTGTCTGGTAGAAAGTGGGTGTGTCTGTATCATCAGAGAGGCTGACTGTCATGGGCTCCATCAGAAGCCATTTGGTCATTTCTGTGGCATCAGGGTGTGCTTTCACCCACAGTCGAAAATAATCAAAGGTTACCTGATCATTCTGTTAAAAGAAATACAAGTATTCTATGATTCACTGTGAAAACGATACTGGTATTGTTTTACATGTGTATTGTAACAAAATATAAAGTCAAACAGAAACTAAGTAAAATGTTACACAGATGTGAAAAATAACACAATATCAACTATAATATTAAAATATGAAATTCAATATATATGTAGTGTTGGCTATACAATCAAATGCCAATCTGCACTCCGCTAACTAGAAATAGAGAAATTGGAGTCAGGGTTTACCTCCAGGAAGAGGTCTGAGAGAGCGCTGGAGATTTGTCCCTCAGAATCCAGAACTAGTTTATCCATCTCATCTTTCTGTACATAGGAGTAACTGTCATCAGCATACATCCCAAACAGCACTGAAGCAAACACACAAAATGCAAAGATTCGGATGTTAGTTTAAACTTTGTCTCTTTTACGACATATTGACAAACAAGGTCTACAACCTCCATCAATATACATGTATCATTGGCTTGGACATTGGTATGAGGAATGGACTAGCATGGGAGGAAATAAGAGTACCAGGAGGAAATCTACATGTCCAAGTGGACAACTGCTATAGTCTCCAACATACAACCACTGCCAATCGCAAGTATCAAAACTGGGTCATAGCAACGAGAAGCAGGTACATTAACCATTATGCTATCTAGACACTAAAGAATGCTACAATCCAAATATGACACAAACAAATAAATGGTATCATATTTTCTAAAAGTACTTGCACTACTTTCTTTTTTTAGAATATGAATAAATAATAGCTATCTATCAAAAACCCAAAACATGAACAATCATAAAGTACATCTATATACAGTGAAGAGTAACACACAATTTCAGCAAACTTCAGAAAGAGTTAATATACATAATTCATTGTCATGATTACGTACTTTATGTTTATATATCAGAATTTCCTTATCAAGAAGTTTTCATTGTATTCATGTTGGCTATAAATGAGTTTCACAATAATTGTATAATGTTGATGATTTTCATTTAAAATAAAGATTCTTTTCCATACACTCACATTTTATTTTCTCCTCTGCTGAACCTTTGGTGAGGATAACCAACCCACACAACAAATCCTTCATTGACAGCCCTTTTGGGGTACCCCCTAATCCTCTGTACAAAAGCTATAACCATCAGGAAAAAGAAACAAGTAATTCTTTGTATGAGAATCAATAATAAACAAAGGATAATATTTTCAATATAAGTTTTAAGGAAATATACATGGTATTTATATAAGGAAATGAGATTTTTAATATCTCTATGGTATGTCCCACTTCCCTAAATATAAAAAATTATCATGATGCAAATTTCGTAACGACTTATTCCTTGAAAAACAAAAACAAACTGTAAGATAGTCATTTTCATGCTGTTACTAAATAAAAATGTAGAGTATATACATTAGCAATGCCAGCCGGAACTCCATCTCCCAGAACTTCTCGACAGAAAACAATGTCAGACATCTGTCCTCCGAGAGTGGCAACTCGCTTGAAGGCATCTTTCGACCGTTTCAGTTCTGTGTCCTTCACTGTTGATAAAACATGAATATTTGTAGGGTAGATAATGCAATATACTTTGAGAAATACTCAAAAATTACATTACGAATCTGTCTACAAATTACAGAATTTAATTTTGTGCAAAGGAAGAAAACTGGAGATGTCCTTTTACATGGCATACACAGTATCCACTGGATAATTTCTTTAAAATATCATGTAGTGGTAACTTGTGAAAGACAGAATTTATAAAAGATAGAAAGATAGATGTTAGAGTTCAGCTGTTAATTAGCAATAAAGTATAGAGCACACTAGTTATTTGTACAAACATTTCAAAGTAATAATAACAAATATCCTTAGTGCAAAATCCTCAAAAAAAAAAAAAAAAAAAAAAAAAAATCACCCTAAAACTAGTTAACAGAAAAACCAACAGATTGTTCACAGTAATGCAAAATAAAAGACTCTAAAGAGACAGATTGAGCTTGAGCCACCTTGTTATCTGAAGAGTCTCAAATAATATCCCATCACTGATGGAGACTACACTGACTTAAGTATGCTATTGATTTTCCTCCACTGACAAAGCTGGAATATCCATTTTGCAACCTTAATTAAACAAATAACTAACCATTACAAAGCTAACTAGTGCCATTCTCTTGTTATTATTCACAATTACTGAGAAAAAAGACACCAGATCAACATTTTCAGAATTTCATGTAGGAAGGTAAGAGGATATGATGCTCAAAAATTATTATGCAATAATCAAAAATACATGTAATATCACACTTTCAATAAGCACACCTAATAATCAATTCTAAATACAATTATTCAATGATGGAGGATACCAGTAGAAATATCTAGATTTTCTGATGAGAAACACTGAAATCAATACCCAAATGCTGGAAATGTTTTTATTGCTTGGGTGTTTTTTGGTTTTTTTTGTTAATCAATTAATTTTCTGTTATTTTTATGAACTCTTAAATCCACATGAAAAGCTAAATCAGAATATCAGTACTATGTTTAACATGTTTGCTTCACAGTAAATAATACTAAATTACTAACTAATGTGGACAATCTGTGATGGATGACCGAGGAGTTCTATTGTTATCCATCACATAATTCCTAAAATGGCTTGCCTGAATACATCAGTGATTGTGAACCATGACAACAATAAATCAAAATGCATTAACACTATACATAACATTTTAAATCTAATGGTGGAAAATTTCAATCTGAATTACAACCTCTATGCATGACCATGATGACATAAGCCTTGGTGTTGACCTCATTCTCTATGATTTAGAGCCTCGTGTTGAACCACATCTGTGTTACCTACACTTTTGGTGATAATTTCACTCTATATGACCTAGATTTTAGTGTTCATCTCACTCTATATAACCTAGACCTTTGTGATACACCTATTCTGTTTTACCTAGAGCTTAGTGATTACCTTACTCTATACGACCTAGACTTACTATGACCTAGATATGCGTATTGACCTCACTTTACATGAACCTAATTAAAGCATTGACCTTATTGTATATGACCTTCACCTATACCTTAGTATTGGCATAACCTATACCTTATGTTGACCACAACCTGGATACAGTTTTCGTTAGAAGGTAACAGATGCCAAATCTCATACATTAGATGTCAGGGCCAAGATTTGAAGATGTTGACAAATAGACAACCATGACAATGGGGACATCAAAAATGCCAATACCAGTGGAAATTATACTGTATTTGCGATGTGTTAATTCTACTGAAAATAATCACATTTTTAAATAAATTTGTTGATCATGCAAAACTTCAGCATTACCAAAAAAAGTATTAACAACTATATCTTGAGCTTTAACAATTTATGTATCTCTATAATTTTACTTACATTATAGTACTACACAATAATGTGTAATTATTTTATTGTCATTTTTTTTTTATTTCACCATCTTTACTGCATGTATATAGTTTCATTATTCTGTTTTATCAATGAAATATTATTTTAAAGGATAGAAACTCCCTGTTAACCTGATTTAAACCAAAATAAAACAAAAAATAATAATTTGTAACACCAGTGTTTAACTCCCCATTAATCTGATTTGTAACCCCTCAGTGTTCTCATCTTTTTACACAAAATGTGTATCCTGTACAAATTACACATTATGAATGTTGATAAAAATTGCTGGCCCCAAGTTGTCAAAGAAGATAGATAAAAAATATATTTGAAAGGGAACACGTAAAGGAAGACATGCCTTTTGTTGTTGTTTTTATAAAGTAGAAAGTTTTCCATAAACTCTTTACGTTATAATACTAAGTTGTCATTAAGCAACTTTATAAAAAAGAAAAAGGTTAACAGTCATAAGAAATACTATCTGCAAAGTCTTTTCTGTCTGTGAAAGTAGATATATGCACACAACTTGTGATTGAAATTTAAGTAAAATTTTCCCTCTAAAAAAAAAAATTGCTGGTTAACATGGTTAAAATTACAACTGAACTTTCTTTCTTTATGAGCTAGATGTTTAATATATATTTGAAACAAAAGGAGACTATGTCCACAAATGGCCCTGTGTCATGTGGCATTTATGACTTATGAAAAACGTTTCTATTTCTTGCAACACATACCTTTAATCCACACACAACAAACAGTATAATGTCTTATTCACTATCACTACATTTTAAATATTGAAATTTCAATAACTCTCAAGTTATTGGCAATAAATTTTCCTCTAAAAGAAATGTACATCCTACAAGTTAGGTATGCACACCTTCTACTCAAATTATATATTGATCTGCTCCTAAGAACTATATCATATAACAAATGACTCTCACAATAAAATATTTTTTAAATGAAGGTTTTTTTTTTCATATATAAGATATATGTTAAGTTACATTGACCTTTACAAAATGACCTTGAGTGACCTTTGTCTGAAAGCCACTTGCCTGTTACTTATTTGTGTGATATATCAGGACTCGAACATAACGTATGTCAGTCAGTCCATGACAAATAAAAATCACGATGGGCATTTTGATTTGTTTACAGTCCGAATCTGCACATTTAGGCTGATAGATTCTATTTCAAAATCTTAAAAAATTCTATGTGAAATGTTTAAAAATGACTTTAAAATCCAAAGGCAAAAGTAGAACTCAACTTTTAAAATTAACTAACTTTGTTTTCTGGAAAGTCCAGATACATCTTATTAAAAGGATTATTCAGTCTGTATCATTAAAACATCTGCAATATCAATAGTTGTAACAGTGAAAACTTTAACACTACTAAAACAACAATGAAACCAAAGTCAAGGCAAGTGCCATATGGTGATAAATTAAAGGTGTTGAAAACCCATTACAAAGCTCATAAAAATGTAAAGAATCTGACAAAAGCAAGAAAGAACATGACAGGGTTTATGGAAAGGAGAAAATGTCAAGATGTTTTCAGGGTAAATGGCTGAATAGTTGGAAATAGTTGCGGTATGACCAGGAGAAAAGGTTGAGGTATTTTTCCTTGTGTGAAAATTACATCATCATTAGGCAACAGTGTTTATAATAAAATTAGTTTTTGATTAAACATAACATCTTGCATTGTTTCATTTTATTTATTTACTTCAATTTTCAGTTGAAATGGCAGACTAAATAATTTCTCTGCAGACAGATAAAAATCAGTCCAGCGTCACCAGCAGACTGAAAAGGTAGTTTCAAGCCCTGTATATGATCAATATTAGTTCAAAAACTGTTGAAATATGGTACTTTTTCCTTATAAAACATGCATGTTCTGAGTACCTTGACCTTTCCTATATGACCTTGTTTCAAAAGTCCCTGTCCCAAGGAATATTTGTGATCAATTATGATCAATTTCTAGTGAAAGGTTATATGAGCTTGGATGGACACACAGACACAATGGCGACTATATATATAAAAACACATCAAGATGTAATAATAATTACCTTGATTAAGGAATTGTAGGAGAATAACTAAAACATGTCACTAATTCCTTAACCCTTACTACGCTACATATATAATTGCTTTACTGGCTGCTACTGCTGCATTCTTTTTGTTTCAGAAGACAAAATTAATGACTCATTTTATAACTACAATAATTTTTTCATTTTTCAAGATACAGAAAAACTTTATGTATGAAAATTGTTCTACAGATTACAATCTTTACAAAAATGTAACTGAAACTTTGATAATTTAAAATCTGACACTAGTTTATACAGGTGAAACACAGGTAAAGTGAAAAATTTGTCAAATACTATTTGAAACTCTTTTTAAAAAAGAAATACTGCCTCAATGATGCCTTTTAGAGTTTGTATGTATGGCAGAATATAAATAGTAAAAAAAAAAAATATCAGGTTATACCTTTGCAACAGGTAAATATAAGAAAACAGGTTAACGATATAAATGCATTTTACAGGAAAATGCAATTTTCTTTCTGCTGTGTTTCTCAATTTTATGCTTTTATAAATTATCAAATTATGTATACCACATATCTTGCACACAAAGGACAAAAGGTAATGGGAAACAAGTTTTATTCGGGTAAATACAGGTGAAAATGACTGATAAGTCTTTGATCTAGTCCGAGTCTGTGGAGTCTACAGATTGAATACAATTTTCAGCATGAAAATGTTTTTTGGAATGGTAAAGTTTAAAACAGTCAGGTACACACAGGGAGACATTGCAGTCTGGGCAGTAGAAAGAAGTTTGTTTTCTTTTGAAGCCATCCCTATTGTTTTTCGACACATTACATGCTTTACAATCCCTCAATGGACGTGCACGCTTGGCTCCTTGTTTGCATGGTATATATGCAGGGAAATGTCTACCAACAAGTCTGCCAATTGGCTCACTCTTTCTGCCTTTATTTGGTTGAGGACGTGGGGCAGTTGTGGCTGCATCCATTAGAGCACGTGCCAGTTCTTGTCTGAAAGTCTGATGTACTCTACGGTTATTCGGATTTCCATACTTCCGATACAAAATGTAGGAATTCACAAGAAGTAAATTGAACAGATGAAAAAACAAGGTCCTCCACCACTTCACATTTTTTCTCAGAACATCATAATACTGACATATTTGATCATTCAAGTCAACCCCTCCCATATGTTTGCAGTAATCAACAACTGTGTTTGGTTTCAGTACAGGCTCGTTGTTGTTGTTGACACGGTCTGTGACGATCAGCTTTGCCTCATGGAATGTTGAGAGCATGTGGACATCTCTTTTGTCGTGAAATTTGATGGCCAACAAATTGTCTTTTCTCCTAAAAATTCCATCTCCCTGTTTCAGTTTTTTCACGGAACTGAATGCTTTTGGTACATCTTTTCTATTTACACGAACCGTGCCACAGGCGTAAGTGTTCAACAGGTCCAGCTCCTGGAACAACTCGGGACTGCTATAATAATTATCCATGAATACCTTATAGCCTTTCATAAGGAGTCCACAAAAAGACAAAAGTCCAATTACCAGTTTTGTTGTATGTGTACATTTCTCAGATACATCTAGACTGTCACTGTAAATGGCACAACTACGTAAGGGATCTGCATCATAAATGTCAAAGCCAACACAATATCCAGATTTTGCTTCGCAGACCTGATACAGTTTTATTCCAAATTTGTTGGGTTTCATTGGGTTATATACTTTGAATTTCACTCTGCCTTTGAAGGGACAGGTGCCTTCATCGAAGCTCAAATGCTCATCTGGGGAGTAGACATCAAAGGTCTCACGCATCATGGATACAAAGGGACGTACCTTATACAAACGATCATTTCCTGGGTCCAAAGCATTGTTGACCAAGTGCAAGTTCGATAAAATGGCATAAAACCTGTCCTTAGCCATCATTTTGTTGAAAATTGGCGTAGATATTATTTCATCTGTTGCCCAGTATGCATCTACATCTCCTTTCTGAATCAATCCCATAGTAATCACCAGTGAAAAGAACACTTTCATTTCATCCACGGAAACTGGCCGCCATTTTTTCAGTCTCGAGTTTTCTTTCAACTGTTCATTTTGAATGCGATTTGCAGCATACACATTTGTTTGATCGGCAATCGTTGACCACATTTCATTTTTAAATAGTATATTAAAAAAATCAATGGGTTTTGGATCGTCTGGAAGCAGTATATTTAATCCTGGCGTCCCTGAAAATGGAGCACATAATGGCGATGAATCCTCACGAGCCCAGCCAAAGTCGTCATCTTCCTGAACATTTATGTCCTTAATTGACTGCTCGAAGTCTATTTCTGGTGTGAACTCGATGTTGCCTATTATATCTTCAGGTCCAAACCCTTCAAATTCACTCTCGTCACCAGAATCTTGTAATATTCGAATTAAATCATCGTCCATGTCTGAACTACCTCCGCCTTCCGCCATGACGCTTTCACATTTTTTTATAGCGTCTTCCAAGCTAATTTTCTGCTTGACTTTATAAAGAAAGTCTTTGTGATTTCAAGCGCAAATCCGACCTGATTCATTTAACCAAAGGTTAATTTTAACTGCCAAGTTGTTCCGAATGTATTTAGCTTGTACAGCAATGCTTAGTAAACGTCATTCGGAAAACGACAAATGCCGCGATCAGCAGTAGTGGAAGAAAATGTCAGCGCGGCTTATGCCGCGAATAGCGTAGTAAGGGTTAATAATTGGATATCTTTAACCATATGTGGCTATTTTTTCCAAATGCAAATAGAGCCTCATCCCCAGTCTCAAATTCATTGCAATAATGGTTAGCAAAACTTCCTTTCAGATATAATAGGATTTCCAGTACCTCATACTAGTATGGTCATTGATATAACATGAACTACATTCAGGGATTATCCGCGATGCAAACTGAAGCCCCAATACAACATTACAGCATAGTGCCATAAATGAGTCAACTTTCATGTTTTTATACGCTATATATTTCATTGAAAAATATCCTTTGTTTGAATAATCATTCTGAACTCATTTTCACTCCCAGCTGTTATGGTTTTAAATTTTTACCAGCAATTGCAGAATGATGACTAATGAAACTTTAACATAAACTTTTAGCATTCCATTCCTTACATAATCTTTTGTAGGAGTGGAACAAAAACCTTGAGCGTGGTATTCTAACATTCATATAATATGTGTATGGCTGTACAGGAGAAATAAGACAATGCGACCAGAAACTGCAAGATATTTATGCTGTTATTGGTTCAAAGGTTAAGTATATAAATAGATTCTTGATAAGTTTATAAATATTATTTAGAAAAGTGGTTGTTTTCAATGAATCATACAGTAAAATTAATACAAGTTATCTAATTTATGGCACTACACTGAACGTCTTAACTGATACTTTTATTTTATAACAGCAATAAATAATATGATTGCTGTAAATGTCAACTGATTTCTTCCCATTCATGAGTTCGATACATACCCAAATCTTTTTCATTTCTTTAATACATCATTTCTCAGTTTTTTAAATAATTATTTTTTCTTTCTTTTTTTTCAAAATCACTTCAAAAGAGAAGTCAAGGATTTCGAAATATATAGGTCCATGGAGAAAATGTTATGTGACGGAATATTACATGTATAACATAAATGACTCTATCTACTTACTCCTCTTGCATGCCTCTTCGAACGGAAAGTACTGAAGCTTGGATTCTTTGCCTCCCATTTCGATTTCAAAAATTAATTCTATACACGATTCCTATCATAACTATGCATCATTATTTATAAATTTTTGCGAAGTTCCTGATTCTGTCGTCCATCTTACATCACGCGACGATAATGACATCTCGCGAGATTTATGCAAGTCGAATGAAAACATAGGCCGCAAAGTCCCGGTCTATCCCTAATATTACAAAATAAGCCTATATTACAATTGTCGCAGGCGAAAAGTAATCTTTTTCATGTATTTATATATAAGAAAAGAGATGTACATGGAGAGGGATTGTTCTTGCAGATGTATTATAAACAACACATCTTGACCTACATTTACCACTTCGTATGGAAGCCTTAAATTGTCATGAAATAGGAGGTCTACATATTGGCTAATAATACGTCTGATGTTATGACATTGGAAAACTAGATCGCTCGTGACTAATTCACATTACATAGTATCTAAATTCGCTGTGATGTCCGAGTTTGATATACAGCGCTGCCAGTGATAGATATGCCCAATTTGACCAACAACCTTTGACACCAACAAATGCAACCAAGTTAAATTGAAATTATTGAATGTGCATTAGAATATTCCCTTTCCATAAACACATTTTTTTAAAATATGTAATAGGCTTGCATAATGTTAACACAATAAATGATAACATTCAAACAAGCATTCTGAGTGTATTGCAGGCAATACAAGATCCCCTACTGGCAGGATAATTCAGTCAGAAGTAGGTCAAACAAAACTCGAACTTGATCTGTATCAATCCAAGACAAAGTCACATCAAATTTCAATTAAAATATCTCCATCCAATGCGGAGAAAAACCTGGAAAACTAATTCTTGCGATTCATCAAGGGGTATAATTCAGGCAAAAGTAGGTCAAGTATACCAACACAGAAATTTCAGTTCAATATCTTTATCCAATGCAGAGAAAAGTCTGTAAAACCTCTAGTGGAATGACAGACCAAAGAAAACTAATAGACCCCTTTGGCAAAGCTGGTAGGGGACTACTTAGCATTGGAAAAAGCAGGCAACATCTCATAGCATTGGCTGACCTCCAAAATGATCACACCAACACCATGCAATGTAGTTACTATTATTGACCAATTTCATGCATGACTGGTTTTGATAATGTTATCATTATTTAGTATATACACATGCCCAATGTGCATTGGAATATGTATTATGTGAATGCGAAGTAAATTACAATTGAATGTTCACCAGTTCCATAGCTGCAAAATTGTAGCTCTCTTAAAATACACTGGGAAAGTTCCGAACTGTCCCAGTGCATTATCAGAGAGCTACAGTTCTGCAGCTACTAGTTTCAATGTTGGAGACCACTCATATCCACAATGTGATGAAAGCATTAATTACACTTAATCTGACACTTGAAAATTCAACTACAAAAGGATTATATACTGCCAATTTTTATGATATCCTTGTTCCACAAAATTAAAATCTCAGCTACAAATAATATTTCAATGTACTGAAACCACTGCCAATCTATAGAGATGAAATGATTATATATTGTACAAGAATGTTGCTTACTGCAACTTTCTCTACTAAATATTCAGCTTTTCATTTTGTTTCATAAAATGCGATACTTTTTTTTTTTTATATGTATCAGGTTATTCATTTCCTTTCCCTGTAAAATATATTAACAATAATAAATGAGTTTAGTTTAACATTTATTAAAATAGTATTCAATTCAATGTATACAAGATTGACATACAAAACTGTACAGAACATTTTTCAAAGAATAACAATCTTCAACCAACTGTACAAGTATAAAAGCACTATGCAACTAGGGTACTCTCTTACACAAATAAACAATATTTACAGATGAAAATCTTAAACAGAAGGTGATCTCTTCTCAATATTCATGAATCTGCACATGCACCACAAAACATTCAATTTTTTCTGTAGTCATACAAAAAACTGCAGTTTCTAACTTTCTACATCAATAGCCATTTATGTTAAAATTTTCAAAGCATATCCAACTCTTGGATGTTTTGTGAAGAACAATTCACTCATGTGAATTAGAAAAAACAAGTCGGCAAGGGCCCCACAAAGAAATTAATTCCTGTATTATATGTACTAGTATTAATGACACAGAATTCATTAACGTTCGTATTGGCAGAGAAGAATGATTATGATATTTTCCCACATTTACAATTCCATATCCAAATGGAGTATCCAGTGCCTTTGTATAAAATGTGTAGTAAACTTGGTGGGAAGGTCTGCTGGATCTTTAGACCTTCAACCTTATCACCAAAAGATCCACCGAACGTCTTGCTTCAATCCCCAACTACTTGTGTATAAAATATGAAAGCTTTTTTTTTGAAAACTATTCCAAGATACAAGTCACAATGAAATAATGACTAACTACCCTGGGGATCATGCAATTTACAATTTTGGTAGTGTCCTTCATCTACATCACTATGAATTTATTTATCTTTTTCTTACAGATGTGTGGTTGTAGAGATATTTGAAAATTGGTCAATTATTGATAGTTCTTAAACCCTCTCCCAAAGGCCCTGGGGGTGCAGGAGTCCTGAAATTTACAATTCTGCCCCCCTTGCAACAAAAATATTTTTCACCAATGCTAAATTTGGCACTGCCCTAAATTCAGAACCTTTACCCCAGGGATCATGAAATTTACAATTTTGGTAGAGGCCTTTCTGTACTATATGACTATGCATTTAGTTTTTCTTGCAGATGTGCAATTACAGAGAAAAAGATTTCTGAAAATCAGTCAACTTTTGACAGTTTTTGCTCCTTCCCTGAAGCCAAGAGAGAGAGAGAGAGGGGGGGGGGGTGCAGGAGTCCTGAAATTTACCATTTACGTCTCCTTTATCCAAAACATTTGTCAACTATTTGCAAGAGGTCTAAGGTCCAAAATGCTCACCTGAGTAACATTGCTTAATTCATTCCTACTGGAGAGAAGATTCTAAAAAATCCCCAACGGGAGAACTTTTTTTGTTCTTGAGCTCCAAAACAGATATGGAGTCATTTAATAATTTTTTAATTTTAATAATTTGGAAGTGAGAATGCCCCTTAGAAGAGCAAATTCAAATCTCTAAGCCATATGGATGATTTGTCATGTAGCACAATGGTTCTGGGGAGTAAGTGAAAGAGAATGGTAACGGACCAACTTTGATCAGAAATGCTCACTTGAGCATGAAGTTCAGGAGCTACATGCAACAAGCAATCATTACTATATTTAAATACTTATAATTTTTTTTTTTCTTATTTAAAATACCAATTGTCCATTTAAAACCAATAAATATGTTCAAAAATAAATTTTCGAAACTGCAACAACTTATAACATGAAACAAACAACAACAAAAAATTAATACAATACATGTAAATTTTTTCAACGCACATGTACGATTTTGTCTCTCTAAATTTTGCTTGGACACTAAAAATTTATAGAATGCTTTTACAGATGGTGTAATTTGGCAGTGAAGTTAAACAATTCTACACTCAGTAAAAATACTACACATGGCATGAAAGAAAAAAAAATTAGCTGCCCAGGTCAAGTACACACCTTAGATGAGTACATGTCATCAGCACTATTTATACACTCACTCCTTCAGCAATAACTCATCACAATCACACTCTTTACATTAAATACACATATATAAAATGACACCATTCCAATTTGTCTTTAAGACTAATCAAATACACTAACAACATGCACTAACACTATATGTACAGTAAAATCACTTTGATTATACTAGTATGTAATTGTATTTCACTATTTTATATATTTGGAATAAAGTTACACTAAGTAACTTAATACACTTTGATGAGGATTTCTAGAATTTCACATCATGTCAAGTCTATCTCAACATTAACGTACCACATCAAACTCCCTAATTTAATTTCTCACAGCATTCTTCACTGGCTAATCCCATGAACCATACTTTTACCTTTCAACTGAATGGACTGATTAAGTACTGTACCCTTTTTTCAGTTATCCTACCAACATACTATAAAATGAGGGTGGAGAATATGGAAGTGTGTAAATGTGAATCAAGGTACTCGCATGGCCTGCAGATATAAAATGCCAGAAGAACTCACACTCTATACATGTTTAAAGTTACTGATATTTCTTCAAAAAATCATGTAGTTTTCCTTGTATGTATATCTTTGAAACAATTTGATGGCGGAATATACACTTCTGTTATGAGACAGGTAAGACGCAGTTTCCATATCAGCTACAATCTGGATAAGTCATTCTTCTCTCTGTCCTGCGGACTGAGAACATTTCTGGATGCAACTAGTCCATCACCGAGAAAGGTCTCATTGATAGTATCTACAAACTAGTACTAGTTAAGAGTGCCTCGACAATTGGGTGCCCCACACAAACATGGAATCTTTTCATCCTCTATTGGGAACTTGTAATCGTAAGTAATTTCTTCGTTCACATCAATGTCTCTCTTCGAGTATATCACAATTTTCTTCTGTGATTCCACAGTGATGATCTTTGCATAACAATTTGGCTGCAAGAATAAAATATATACTTTCAAAAAAACAAAAAACCTACATTATAACTTTGCAGTTAAATATATATTTACAGTCATTTTACCACGACAATGTCAATTTCACTCCGATATTAGCTATATTAAAAGGCAACATTTTACTAAACAACTGATTAATAACATGCTGTGGATCAAAATCAAACCTCTCAATTGTTTCTCTTAATACTTTTGAAAGAAGTTGTAGTGTGGTGTCCACACTGCAGTTTTTCAATGTATTAATAATAATTATGGGATAAATCACTTACATTACAACAATGGTTGATGAACCTAGCCAAGTTGCCACATTTTGTGGCATCTATGATGGTTTCTGTGTCCACTCTGAAGAGGTAACTGCTGCCACAACCTTCTGCTTCATATTTCTTCTCCCTCAAGTCTGCAAGAGACTGCCTTAGACTTTCTCCTACGTATTCAATCACCATTTCATCAGCTGCAATAGGTTCTAATGCAAACAGGCCCCAATCATGAATGCCACTGCGAGCAAACTTCAACTGTTTCTTTCTCAGCTGCAAACAAATTACATAAATAGGTGTACATGTATATCTAAAAATATATCTATCATTATGCCTAATGACAGTAGATTTTGTTGATAAAAGCAAACGAGGTTGAGGAAAATAACATAATCTAAAATAACAATTACAAAGAAAAAAAGAATATAGGAGTTTTCATAATACTGGGAGATAGGAGAGAAAGGAAGTTTCTATAAACTGATTCATTTCACTTTTTCATGAAAAAAATTTCTTAGCATTCAGAATCAATGAAAAGTTAACTGTGAATAAAATAAAACCATAGCATTCACAAGTATCATAAAAGTACAATAATGAAAGTGATAAAAACAAATATCTTTATATCATATTCCAATTACCTTCATATTAGAAGCAACTACCTGTAAGGAAGATATTCTTCCCCATATGATATGGTTATGATTAAATACCCCAAAAATTGTTTTCTCTGCTGATCACTATTGATGCTTACCCTAAATTGGTTAAACTTGAAGAGATCTAAATACTGTGAGTCAGCAATGGTAACTTGGAGTCTTCGGTTTTCATGACGAGCTTCTCTTGATTTCTGAGTCTTCTTTTCCTGCAGCAGATACATACATATATATATATATATATAAATCAGAAGATACATACATATATATATATATATATATATATATATATATAAATAAAAATATATATATATAAACCAAAAAAGTACTTCCCAAACTTTCTCAGACAAGCTCTCTCATACTTTCTCAAACAATATTTCCCATACTTTCTTAGACTATACTTCCCCCACTTATTCTGACAATACTTTCTTTACGTACAGGTGTTGACCACACTTCCCAAATTTGCTCTGTCATATTCTGACAACACTTCCCAAACCTTTTTTCGACAGTATTTCCACACTTGCTCTTTTTAATTTGATAATACTGACCTTAATTTCTCTGAGAATACTTTCCACTTTCCTTTCAGACAGTACATCCTATATTTACAGGTACTCTGACAATACATCCCACATTTTGCTGATAATTCTTTGTATACCTACTTTGAACCATATTACATGTAACTTGTAACACAACTCCCCATATTACGTACTCTGACAGTTTCTGGTGGTTCTGTTTTTTCTGTGTCCTGTGGATTACTGAGCCAGGTTTTATCTTTGGAAGTCAATTTATAATACCCTTCTGTTCTTGCACATCCTAGAATATATGACACAGTAAAAGATAAAGAGGTAGCACATAAGTTTTGCAAATATTGCTCACTAGCATTTGATATTTGAATATAATTAACCTTGATGAAACACACCTGATAAAGAAGTTCTCACTTAAGAAACACAAGACCTATGGATATCTAATATCATAAATGTATTTTAAGGTGTTCAATATAAGATCAATGTTAATACCTGTTTTATGGGGTTTAGGGAACTCCATCTCATTCTTTTTCCTCTTTTTGGATGGCACCGGATCTGGAATATTGGTACATGGATGATCAACCCACAAAATATCATTTACCCAATATCCCATGGGATCATCAGACTCAAGTAAATGTTCATAAGTCATTTTCATGTACTTGATGTCTTCATCATCAATTCCTTTACTATACATGTCAAAGAATACAAGTCGCTCTTCTTCCATCTTCCTAGGAGGGAATTTTTTGATTGGTTTAGGAGGAGGCAGAAGATTGATAAGCTCTCTGCTGCCTTTTGACCTATTCAAGAAGTCATTCACATTGAAAGAGGTTGATTCTTTCAATGGCTGCTTCCTCTTCCTCTCTTTCTTTACAGCAGGCTCCTTCTTCTTCTTTTCTGCTGCAGGACCTGGTTTTGCAAGCTCATGTACAATGTCTGGCACCTGAGGTTTCTGCTGTTCCACCAAGTCTTTAATATGAGGCTGGGGTGGAAGACAGTAATTGTGGTCCATGAATACTTCATATGGTGTGGTATTTTCATCCTCATCTGCTGACATTGTACCATCACTGTCATTGCCCTCTGCAGTAGGAGGTGGCAAAACATAATCATGTTCTACCAAGAAACTTGGTTTCTCTTTCTCCTGATCCGTATCTTCTTCCTTAGATTCAGCAACAGAGGATGGGATAGAGGGGGCCAGTTTTTTGTCCTGTTCACGCTGACTGAGTATCTCTGAAGCTTTCAACAGTGTCTCAAACCCTGAAGCCTCACTCTCCTCTGGAATAACAGGCATCACTTCATCCTCTTTCTTCACTGCTTTTTCTTCTTCTGAGATCTGCATTTTGGGTGAGTCTTTAATTTCTTCTCTCTCCTCTTCACTTTCTTCCTCAACATCTACTCTTTCATCACTGCCAAAACAACAAAATGCAATTAAAACCTTTCTTTTCTTTTCACATTTTTTAAATCTAGAAAGATTTTCCTTTAGCAACAGTTTTTTTTTTGGTTTTTTTTTTGATGAAAACAACCCTGCTAATTTACATATCTTTCAATGTTAAAGTTCAAATTGTTCTGACTTCTTCTGACCCACAAATATGGAACGATTCCATAAATTTTCTATTGACAGTATTTATCATGGTCCTGTGAATGTACACTTACCTGTCCTCGTCATCAACTGATATGTTCTTCTGTTCTTTTTTCTCCTCTATTTCTCCATTCTTTTCCTCCAATTCTTCCCTAAAATTTTGAATATGAATTGTTTAGAAGTACAAAGGACAATATATTGTATAATGCATATATTCTCTCTAAACTCCCTTGCATTCTACTCCTTTTCATTTTTCTAAATCATAATTTCAAGCTCATGAATGACAATTCAGTTTGATATTCAGTTGAAGAGACAGGTCTGCTTAAAAACTTCTTTAAATTTTGTGAGACTTTTTTTTTTTTCGAGTTTCCCTTGTGTGAATCATCAGTGAAAGATAATTTTCACAAATGTGCAATATGTTCATAAATGTAGGCATATACATGTATGTCCCAAAAAAACCTGCTTGTGATAAATGACCTCTGTAATTTATGCAAAAATGTTATTGTGTATTATAAGATATTTACAGTTTGCATAAATGGTCTTACTTTTTCTTTGCAGTAACCTCCTCTTTTTCCTCTTCCTCCTCATCTTCCTCACTTGACTCCTCTTCTTCTGACTCCTCTTCCTCTTCTGAATCCTCCTCCTCACTGCTGTCAACATTTTCCTTCTCTTCCTCACTGCTGTCTACAACATCCTTGTCTTCATTGTCCTCTTCCTCATCTGTAATGTAAACCATTGCATGTATTAACATGAATACATATTGAGATACCACACGGTAAAAGCCTGTCAAATACAGGCAAAATTGTCACATTTCCCTGTGACTTGGCTTTTGCTTGTTTATCTCAAGTTCCATTCACCTATACAAAATAAATGAAGAAATAAAAAAGCCTGTTAAGAAATATCAAAGAAATTTAAAAATTGTTTTATACCCTCGGACTCTTCCTCATCCTCGCTAGAGCTGTATATAGGCTTGCATATTCTCGATGACTTTTTATCTTTCTTTTCTGCTCAGAAAAGATTTATAGGTAATCATACAGATAAATCTCACATCAAAAAACTAAGATATTTTTTTAATATGTTTACTTTATAAATGTAAATGCAATTTTAAAAAAATGCTACCTGAGGTCTCCCCCATTTTCCTGTTAGATTGTTTGCTTTCATCCTCTGGAGGTGGTGTAGGTGGTTTATATTTTTTCTGTAATAAATTTATACAAAATAACAATATATAATACATAAATATTCACACATAATGCAAAGTTTTTTGTTTTTGTTTTTTATGTTCTCTTAATACTTCATGAAAGTAATGCACACCAACCTTAAATGATGGTAGTCTAGGCATTCCACCCCTAATTCCAAGAAATCCACCCCCCATGAATCCTCCCATGTTGATCTCCCCTTCCCTGGCCCATGGATGCTGAGGTTCAAATAGCGAGGCCAGTGTGGATGTGACCTCACTCTTGCCAACAGTTATTGTGGACGGTTTGGATGATGATATGGATTTTTCAGGTGTCTTTTCAGGAATGAGACGAGCTGATTGCTGTAAATTGAAGAAAATGAATACATCTTGTGATAAGTTTTAAAAACCCATGAAATTTGTAACACCTACAGAAAAGACTCTTAAACACTTTGACAGATCTGTAAATATTCTCCAATATGACAGAATCAGTTGTTTCCATTTTCACATGAAATCTAGAACTACTCCTAATAGAATGCACCATAAGTGGATATGTATCGAGTCTTTTAAAATTTTACAATTTACAATCCCTGAACTAAAACAGACAAAAACAGTCTGTTAGTCCATATGACCTCATTTTATTTTCTATTTAAAAGAACTTTTGTGGTTTGCAGGAGCTTTTCTTTTAAGCTTGTGCTCCTGCAATTACTGCCTTCCAATAGAGCTCAGACAAAATTTTACACTGATAAAATCAACAAAGAATTCTAATATTCTGGGAGCAGACACACCAATTTCTTTACACTATAAATATAATCAAAGGCCTGAAGGGCCACAAAGGTGTCGAGTGCAATATCATATACATTATAGGGTTCTCAATAAATTCAGAGGGCAGGTAAATTAGAGAAAGTAAGAGAAGAAATGTTCGAGTGCCACAGGAGACATTTCCTCATGTTTAAGTACATAAATAAAGCATTACAATCATTTGTAAAATGTCAGCAAACTGTGTTTATTTTACATAAAAAGAAGTAAAGGAGAGTTTGGACTGAAGTTGCTTATCCTAACAAGTTCGTACATGTACCCTCCTCTTGCTAGATATCCCCTCAAGACTGGTTACTTTACAAAGGCTATAATAAATAAATTGAAATTGCAGATGAAAAATGCTGAAAAGAATATAACTGCTTCAAAGTCAGACTACATGTACTTGTTTTTATAAGTTGTACCTTTTGTTCATGTAAGATTTAACAATTATACAGTATTAACTCTGTTTTCAATAATGTCTAACAATTCAAAAGTTCAACGTAATATATAGAAAGGTTTTTGGAATTCTAAACAAGATTCAATACGCAGTGAATGCTACCTAGCCTGGGTTTCTACACAAAATAACCTGTTACTTTCATCGCGATGCACACGCTACTTTTGTTTTACTTAATTGAGGATCAGGATTACCGAAAACAAAACTGGAAATACTCTTTGTGGTTTTTGAATAGGAACCAATCCATGACAATGTGCAATCCAATTTAGTATTTCTCTGTTTCTACTGATCTGAGTTAAGGATTCTTGGTGAAACTATGAGACTATAGATATAAATGAAAACCAAATTTGAGCAGGTTATTTGCAAGTACTTAATGATATCGTGCGACATAAATTTTGTGGGAAAATCTGTTTCATAGTATATCCATCCGCAAATAATGAACTTTTCTTGCCAAACAATTGTTATTTAACTATTGAACAAAGATACAATAATAAACAACGGAAATGGTATTGTGCCTTTCAAATATCAATTAAATTCAATGTTTTAAAGTTTTGAATCGCAAGAAACATCCATTACAAATAAGCACTATTTGATTTCACCCATTGAGATCGGAAAGGCGGTGTAGTGGCAAAATTTTGCATGATCGCTAGAAGGCTCTAGAGCAAGCTTGACGCCTTAATAAAATTTCAGCACTCTATGAACAAAGGACATTTTCCATTTGAATAATGTACACATACAAATGAAATGATCCCAGAATACCCCTCTAAATTCCCAATTAGTTGAAGGGATGCAATGGTACACTGTACACAATACTCAGAAATTTCATGTAACAATAAATTAGAAGGCACATACCACTTGCTTAAATTTTTCCGATTCATCTGACCACCAGCCATCAAAAGACTTAAATGCGGAGTTTTCCACCATTTTCTTACACATGTCTTTCTGCATGACTGACTTCAGTTCTTTCACAAACCCTTCCAACACATTTATGAACTTTTTCTCCATAGCTTCACTTTCCGCTTTTGTCTGCCCTATCATTGGTGACTGGTTCATCATGTCATTGTTATACTGATTGTAAAAATTCTGGTTGTAAACTTGCATGTTATTGGCACCCATAAAGTTATAATTTGGAAAATTTTGCCCATAGTCCATACCCATGTTCTGCATTTGCCACGGATTCATTGTCTGATTGGTTACAAAGTTAGCACTGTTGGCCACATCAGGGACTGTTCCATCTGGAATTATGGGATTGACTTCTATATTTTGGTCATCACTGTTTCCTGAAGATATACTCATTTCATCGTCATCCTGGGTTACATCTTCACTTGTCCCAGGAGGAACAACTGGAATGTTGTCGGGAGTCAAGTTTGTTACAGCAGAACCATTAAGCTGGACATTGCTTTCCCGAAAATCTAAATTATGAGTTAATTTTCTATCTATTCTCTCCCCTTCATGAGAGACAGGTGTATAATCTTGCCCATAGTCAAAAGGGGTCCTAGGTTTTTGAGCATCTACACAATTTTCCTGTGGTGTTTTGGGTATTCTATCTGACACATCTCCATGTTTATTATTGTACCTCCCTGACGGTGGAGTGCGTTCCTTCTTCCTTGAATCACTGGTAGATTCATCTGATGGGCTTCCAAATCCATCAGATATGCCTCCTACATTTTGCAACAAGCTCTGAATACGGGATTCCAAACTTTGGGATCTTGGTTCCTCCTCTGTAGTTGTTGGCTCAGGAGGCATTGGTGGAGTCTGGGGCCTGGGTGGAGGAGGCTGTTCCTTCTCAATACTGTCCCTTCTGAAACTTCTTGGTTTATTACCATCCCTATCAAAACTTCTCGTATCCCTGTTATCATAATCAGAACTGTTTCTGTTGTCATACATTCTATTGTCATGTAATCTGTTGTTACGATTATCAAAATTCCTATCCATTTTATCATGGTTGAAATCTCTGTCCCTGTCATCTCTCCTGTTTCCATGACGATCTCGACGGTTGTATGAATTATCATAATCACGATTTCGTCCCTCATACCGGTTATCTCTGAAATCTCTATGATGATGATCATATCCACGGTCATTTCTATCTTTCCTCCAATCACGGCCACCACGCCCTCCTCTGTCCAATCTATCATACCCATGTCCATCACGACTATCTCGTCTTTCACGATTTCTGTAGTTGTGTCGATCATGATATCGTCCTGAATCCTGCCTGTGGAAATTTCTATCATTCTGTTGTACATGTTGAGGCATATTGTTGGAATTAAAATTAGGGG
Organism: Ostrea denselamellosa; assembly: GCA_024699665.1. Lineage (NCBI taxonomy): Eukaryota > Metazoa > Mollusca > Bivalvia > Ostreida > Ostreidae > Ostrea > Ostrea denselamellosa. Next base: position 7,402,137 of record JAMZEH010000005.1, on the reverse strand, counting down.
GAGGTTTAGAGAAGTCGATTTTGTGCGGATCATTAAACACATTTCCTTTCTGATGAGTGAAATTATCCTGTCCACGAAATCCTCTACTGCTGTGATTTCCATAACTGTCATTTCCTTGGTTTCCAAATCCTCCTCCACTGTCATTTGGTTGATTATTGAATCTGTTATTTCCTTGATTAAACTGATTTGGTGGAGGGGGGAATTGAAAATTACCTCCAGTCATATTTGGGGTCATAGCTGGGGTCAAACCAGGGGTCAATCCTGTATTTGTTATATCAAATGAACCTTTGTTTGTTTCCTGTTTGTGTGAGAAGTTGCCCTGAGAAAATGCTGACATGGGGGTTCCTGATGCATATCCAGTATCTGTACTTTGAGGACCCAAATTATCTCCATGGAAGTTTAGATTTTCAGGTTTTCGTTGGCTCTGGAATTCCACCTCTGGATCATAAGCCTCCTGCTCAAAGCTTGTGTCCGAGAAGCTAGCATTTCCAGACATTGATGATGACAAACGTCTACTCCTAGGATCAGTGTTTAGAGCCACCGGTGCAGACACAGAAGGCTTAGGCTGATCACAAAGGATATCTTCAATGATTTTCTGCCTTTCTTTCCCTATATAGAGTAAAATAAAATAATTAGAATCCATATTCATTATCAAGATGTGTATTCTTCGTAACATGTGTCTAGTAAAATGAAAATCCAACTATATACTGTAAATAATGGTTTGGTTATAGTTGCTCTTATGGCGAAACCTATAAAGCTGGAGAAAATGAAGCACCCCAAAATAATGCTATTTTTTCTAAACCTGTGAGAATTTGACATCAAATATATTAGAAGGCAAGTTCAGGGATTGGGAAGGTCAAAATGGTCTATGGTCCCTAGGTTCAAATTTTCAATGGACCATTTTCTGTTTTAAAGGGCCATCAACATGTTTTGAAGGGCCAAAATTTTACTGTCTTTAAGATCTAAACATGATTTTTTCATCCCACCACTTTTAAAAATGTCTTTCTTTAGTGTTTCTCTCCACCCCACCCCCCCCCCCCCCCCCACTCCTTCTCTGCGTTATCATTGTTTTTATTGGCATTGATCAAAATCAGACAACAATCTCTCGTTGCTATTTCCATTGCTGTTTTCTCACTTTCTGTCAGGAAACCAGAAACACACATTTATTTTGACCTAAATTAAAGTGAAAATAAAGAGGAGGACTACAGACATTAATGTTTACCTGAGTACCATAACCCATACATGGACCATTCATATAGTATTTCCTTGCACATCTGAGAATAAAGATTTTCTAAGATTCAATACATTTTCACTAAAGAGCCATATTGGTACCACCATTGGGCCTTAACCCCCAACCCCGGAGCCATGATTTTTCATAATTTCAGTAGAGATTTTCATGGACATCATTACCATGCATTTAGTTTTTCTCACTCATGTCCGAGAGTAAAAAAGATTTTCTTAGATTTAAAGGGACTAATTCACAGTTTCCCCATAAATTCTGTTTTTTGCTTTCAATGATCAAAATCTACTGCATAATGTGTTTAAAAAGTTTCATCAAAAAATGAAGATTGTACATATATGACAGAAGCTCATCATTTGTTGTGTAAACAAAGATTGAGGTATATTATTGTTTACAAAGTTGTGAAAATGTATGGTTATCAATCTAAGTTTATGATATATATATCACATTTCAAGTATTCTTCAGGCAAAATGTGCCAAAAGTTAAATTTGTGTCTGTGCAAAACTAGGATGTCTTAAATTACAAATTTAAAATTTTAGCAGCTTATTAGTAAACATAAAGCAGGACTCAAGTTTTGTTTACATAACAGAGTTAAGGCTAAAATCCTTGCATGAAAAAGGTCCAAATTTTGAACGTCAACATTAAATAAGTTACTTTTTCAAAGTTTAAAATCAAAAATATTTTTTCTTTTCTAAAAATATGAACCAGTCCCTTTAATATGTCTTTACTATATGGCAATTTTGGCCCTACCCTTGAGACTGAAACCATGACATTTTTTTCTGCAATTCTGACCCCATCCATGAGGCCCTGGGGGGAGCAAAGATCATAAATTCTACAATTTACATTACTTCTCATTGATTCACACCAAAAATTGTAACAATTTGTTTTGTAGTTTCAGGAAGTTATATTCATGATATTATATAAATTTATGCTGCTTTATTGAATCCAAGTAAAAACAGGAAAACAGGAAAATTTTAAGGTGGTAGATCTGTAGATCTCTGGTGTATAACATTTTCTTCCCAGAGAGCTACAGATCAGCAGTTACAACAAGAAGACTCCATGTTACATACCGCCAGAGTCAACATAAACACTCATTATGTTCCCCATTTTAGAGGTCTGGTTAAGTTTGTCTGCACACATCTTTGCTGCCTTGGATGACATGAAAATAACCTACAACATAGCATACACGTATTACAATAGTGTATTTTTTTGTCAGATAATTGAACAAATTGAGATCCCGTAAACACCATTAAAAAGCACCACTTAAATCTTGTGCATTACAAGCTACAAATGTAACCAAAAAAAAAAAAAAAAGAAAGAAAAGAAAAAAAAAAAGACAGAGAGTACAATATTCAAGAACCATGACTTATATATCTATAAATGTCAAAATGGCAAGCAATGACTTCATTCATTTTCTGCATCCTTGGGTGAAAACAGAGTCTCCATCAGTACATTTAGTGTAAAGTCCAGTTCACCAGAGCTACTTTACATGCCATAACCTCTGATGCATTTGTCTTTTCCATAAAAAGAGCTCTCTGACAGTTAAAGTTACAGTAATGAAATCCATGATTGAAGAATTCTGTAGCTGTCAACCTTAATGCTCTAGGCCTGAGTCTATCAGAAACTAAACTTTTGTCTTTACAAAGATACACAAATAGCACAGCCTGATTGCCAGGAGCAACCAGATTTTAGAGTTGGCCAGGTAAAATTACAAGATTTTGAAGAATTTGTTCATGGGCAAATGAATTTTTAAAGTAATATAAAAACTAAAAATAACAGCATCAATCGAAGATAAACATTCTTTTGGTCATCATCGAAAGCCCCGGCTGAAATGTACACTCCTGTACCTTTTCACCCATGGCTCTCTGCATGGACATTTTTTGGTTTCTCATAAATGTGCATATTGCAACTCTGCCAATTGCTAAGCTTCCGAGCACATATTTGAACTGTTTATAAAATGCAAGCAAATTACTCTTGACCAATCAGAACACTTGTTTTTCTACTTCTTTGGTCAATTAAACAAAACAGAACACATATGTATACAGATATGGTGATTTTGGCACTGAGCAGTTAACATATGAACAAACAGACATGTTGGGATATATGATTTCTTATCAAAGGTAGTTTCGTTGCATTAAACACAAGTTTTCATGGCCACAACCATTATTGAGTTAAATGTGGATACGCTAAAACAGATCTTCAATTTTAGGCTATGCATGAATTCTTTGGTCAACTAATTACATCATTCTTGTCATACATATATAACACAGAGAGCCATGGGTAAAAAGGGAGAGGAACATACATTTCAGCCGGGTATTGCAACAATGTCTTTCAGTGATTTAATAAAAATACATACACTTCCTGTTGAAAAATAACACAGATCACTAAAATGCTTAAAGGTAAAACACATATAGAAATAAAATTATAAATGAGAACTCTGCAAGTTGGGCATCTACAAGTTTTATCTATGAAGTCTTGTAGTGACCTTGGATCCCCTATCAATAGGACTCCTTCTCTCTGGGTAACAAAGCTACATGTGAAGTATCAATCAAGCAAAAAAAGTGGCCTGTAGAATGTTTACAAGCTCAGTGTTACACACACACTCACCCATACATGAAGAGTCCTGTTATCACATCCCCCTTACAATGAATTGCAAGGGGACAATAAACTACTGGGCAGTGTTACACTGACAATTGTGTTAATAACACTAGTGGGAATCACATTACACTCATAATCAAAATGACACCCCAACATCTCACACAAGGAAATAAGGAAACGAGAGAGATGGAAAGGTTGCAAAATTCAATACAAAATGAATAAATCCCTATACCTTTCCTATACCCATGTGCTTCTTGTTCTTTGGATTATAGTAAATTTTGACCTCTTCCAGCTGCCCAAACTGTTTCACCATGTTCTCCAAGAAGTCTTTGCTGATGTTGTCATTTAAATTTGTGAATGTGACCTCATTTGGTGGTGGTTCACCAACATAATAGTTGTCATACTGAAAAAACAAGGAGAATCAATAACTAAAAGTTTTCCTCTCTTTAAGTTAGAGAAATATACTTATGTTTCATCAAGTTTCATAAAAAAAAAAAATGCACTTCTACCCATGAAACAGATTGATAAAGTATGCCAGTTTTAAATGGTAACTGTTGTTTAGTTACCATTGATTAACATGGATATTATGACGTGCAAAAAGCATCCAGGAGAGTTATGACTTTCTCTTATTTATAATACATGCAAACTTTAAACATGTATTTTATCATTCATAAATTAATACTTCCTTTTTATACAAAAGACAGTAAAGTGAACAGCAAGACAAGCAGATGGGGGAAAAAACAAAACAAAACAAAAAAACCACCATCAACCGTCAAGTCAGAAAGGCACCCACAATGAATATTTTGATAAAAAAAAAATCTCTATGGTCCCATAACTCCATAACTGATAAATCTGAAAATTGAAAGAGGTATTCCTTTTCTTAATCCATGCATTATTTTTATATCCTATGAAAATCTTTTCAAGTAAACTCAAGTTATTGAATGCCATACCATAATCTTATTAGTACTAAAAAAAATTCTAAGTCCCATAACTCTGTAACAAAAAGTTGATAAATCTATCAAATCCAAGTATCATATATGAATAAAATTCATAAATATCTTCTCAAGGAGGCTTAAGTTATTGTGTGTCACAGAAAGTTCTAATGATGGATGGACAGGCAAACTGATTACTATAGGACACCCACCTTCTGGTGGGGCCCTAATAAAAGCAATGCTCACACTTCAAAATTCACTTGTCCAATATGATTAATAATGCAGTAGTAATCAAACAAGAGTACTGTGACTGTTGTTTACTAAGAATACCCTCTGCCCCTCCTCTCTCACTCCAATCTGCCAAACCCAAAGAGTGTTCTTTTGACCCCAAAATCAGTATGGATCATTTTCATCCCATGGGTAGTCCATGCGATATGGTGACTTTAGGCGAAAAGTATAACACTTTAGATCCCAGAAACCATTGCATCTATAGACGGACAACCTGATTCATTGTACCCTCCCTACAACTTTGTTGTGAGGGGTATAAAAAGGATTAACATCCAAATAAACTATTCTTCGTCAAACAATGGCTCTAACAGTGTCCATCTGACATTTTCTCTCGAATCAGAGAGTATCTATATACTATTTGTTCTTTGATAGCTTTGTAACACATCAAACTGAAAATTTTACTCTAATAAAGTATAACTTGTGAAGCAAAATTATTATTTTTCAAAATACACTTGACACTAACATCATAGGGAACATTTAAAGCAAGTGTACCAGGACTGAAGTTAGATTATCCTAGCCTTAGTTTTTTCTGTATGTTGTTTTCCTTTCCATTTAAAAATTTTCCTTACATAGAGATGTCACCAGCTTTATGTGTAGTGTCTCAAATTATGAAATATGCATGGCATTTACAGCCAAAGCAGTGAGGGTTCTTCATCATTCTAACGCCTACCATCACAAAGGACCTGTTTTCAAGGTCATATCTGAAAGACTCACGACTTTAAGTTTTAACACTGGGCACTTAGCAAAGGAATATTCACCACCAATGTTAAACATCTCAGGTTTGAGGTAGGAAAGAATTGAACCAGGGTCTCCCAGTAGCAAAGCATGCAACCTAACCACTAGACTACCACGACTAAGCAATATTAGTACTCCTTTTATCCTTCTCACAAGGTGTTGATGAATGAATAGATTGACAACAGACAGAAACACCACACAACCCATCTATTATAGATGAATATGAATATCTAGTTTGATTTTCTTGTACTGTTGTTTCTATCTTGCAATGTGTCTGTAATTTTAATCATGCAAGTTTGATCTTGATAAACAATAGTCTTCTTCAAACCAATGGAAATAAGTACCAAGTTTACTGATCCTAGCCTCATTAGTACTATTTCTATCTGCCCCACAAGGTGCTGCAAGATGGATTGCACCATACCATCATATGACAGACATATAAAATAAGGTTTATGACACTGGATGTTCTGGTCAGTGTACCAGCCTGAGGGCTTTATAAATACATAAAAATATACTACATACAGCAAGATTTTAGCCTTCAATTCATATTCTCCCAATTTCATCTTATTCTGAATAACACATTTCACATTGGGCAAACAAAAATGCATTCATTACAATAAAGCAGCAAGAAATTACTTTATGAATTCAAATGTGAGCAAAATTATATTTCAATTTGTTTAGATAAAAAATAACATAAGACTACAATATCCATGTATACAGTACTCAATGACAATAATATACACACCTTAAACCTTGGCACAGGCAAATCTGCAGGCATTCGTTGAGTCCATAATCTCTGTAACCTTGACCTTGGGTCTCGAACATGTACTAGCCTATTATCCTATAAAACACAAGATATAATACAAACAAATTTAACCTTTTTGAAATATCAAGTAAAATCTGTAAAGTTTAAACTTAATTAACTGTTAATATATTCATTTGTAATGTTGCCTCAGTACAGTCGGTAGTTGTATGGAATGAATAACACATAAAACACTGACATGAGAGCAACTTTTGATTATTGAATATCGTAATCAACTACTGAAATCAAAAAAGGTAAACAGATAAATTTCTAATTCTACTGTCCTATCACAACTACAACATTAAATCTTTGCACAGTAGTCTTAATCAATAACTAAATTTCAACTTGTATTCTTAAAAATGTGGACTGGTAATTAATTTGGAAATTTAAGGTTTTCTACATTCTTTCCTTTCTAATATGCAGCTGTTGTAATCTATAAATCAATAGATACAAATCTGTATCATAAAAAGTTTTTTTAGAAGTGGTAGTTTATCCAGTTTCCATTACTTTTTAAACGATTACGTTTCAATATTTTTATTTTGTGAAAGGTTTTTGGCAATAATAAAGTCAAATCTGTCCCATGTCATTATTTCATCTATTCACCATGTTTTACTGTAAATAACATGCAACTAGAAATGATCATCATTGAATAAAACATCCACTCTACATGAAATTGATATTAAACATACTGTTAAGCTCACCAAATCATAACATAAAAATTGTAAATGTACTGTTCTAAGCTCACCAGTATGAGAATCCCCAACAGATTTGCTCTATGGTCATCAAGAGCAATGCAAATGTAGCATAATACACCCGTAGATTTTGATGACAGAAAACATATTTTAGTGGAATTTATATTTTAGAGGAGTTAACAGGTTCTTCGTGTGGTAATTCAATATTGTGCACATTAAGCAAATGCATATAAAGAAAGTTAAAAACTGGAGACCAACACCTTGAGGTTGAAAGTTCCGAGGATTCTCACCATGTGGTATTCAATAGGGTCTGCATCCAAAGTGAAAACTTGAAGATTATAAAACAAACCACCAATTACTTCATGAGAATGCTGTGTAGATTTATTTGGTTGACCGGTTTCAACCTTAGGCAGTCATCATCAGAACAAGTTATAACAGTAAATTTGTCACTGAAGTAAAAAATTTAGATAGCGTTACAATGTTACAAACTGATTAAGGTCGAATCCAGTCAACCAAATAAATCTACACAGCATTCTTATGAAGTGTTGGTGATCTGTTTTATTATCTTCAAATGCGTACAAAGATATAAAGGATAGTTTTAGACTGTGCTAATTCCTACCTATGCTATTATACCACACATCTATACTCACAACAGTCAATGCTAAAATATGTACATGCACAGTATCTTCCTAGTGATACTATAGCCTTGACCTTCATAAACAACAGGCATCCTCTACTTAGCATAAAGTGTATGTGAATCAAGTTTGACAATCCTAGCTCTAATGCTTTAGTCTGTATCCTGCCTACAAGGTTTTCTTACTGAGAGAAACTATGACCTTGACCTTTGAAAACAGGAGGCATCCTCATCTTGTCATAAGGTGTATGTGTACCAATTTTGTTGGTCCTAGCCCCCATAGGTTCGGTCAGAATCCTGCTTACAAGGTTTTCTTAAGTGATAGTACAACCTTGACATTTGACCTCTGAACTTAAAAAAACAATAGTCATCTTTCGCTTGGCATGAAGAGTATTTGTGCCAAGTTTGATGGTCCTAGCCCCAGTAGTTTGATCTGTATCCTGCCTACAAGGTTTTTTCATTAACTGACACAACCTTGACCTTTGACCTTGAAAAACAACAGACATCTTCCACTTGGCATGAGGAGTATGTATACCAAGTTTGATGGTCCTAACCCCAATAGCTTGGCCTGTATTCTGCCTACAAGGTTTTCCAATTAAATGATACTAAGACCTTCACCTTTGACCTAGAGAAATAATAGACATCTTTCACTTGGCACGAGGAGTATGTATACCATGTTTGATGGTCCTAATCCCAATACTTTGGTCTGTATCCTGTCTACAAGATTTCCCTATTAACTGATATTACAATCTTCACCATTGACCTCTGACCTTGAAAAACAATAGACATCTTCCTCTCATCAAGGTGATCAAATATATCAAGTTGTAATATCCTCAAGCTTACGTTTTATGTTGCAGTTTGCCTACAAGGTCCAGGCAGACAGACTACGCTATACCATAATGCATCCCGCCTTTCACGTGCATATAATAACTTGGAAAAGTCAATTCCTTCATACCAAATCTAGCTTTTCTAAAGAAATGAAAGTTCCTCCTGGTCTTTAACCCCAACATAGTGTTTAAATGTCACTAACTAATGACAAATATTCATTTAGGTTACACTACAGGAACCCACTAATTTTGTCTGCATTAATAATAATAGTAGGGGTAAAATGTTTCTTTATTATGGGGTGCTATGGTATATACCCCTATTATTATTACAGACAAAATTACTGGTTCCTGTGGTTGCTGCCTCTGATCTCTGAAAATAACCTGATATTGATCTATTCTTCAACTTGCATCCTTGTACCATTGCGATCCCCTCTCCCCTTTAAAAGGGAGACACACCAATATTTGTCCATTTATTTTTGTCAAACTTTCTCTACATAAATTGTGATTTCCACATTCATACCTTTCAAAAAAATCACCTCCACCCACTTTTAGCATGCACATTCAGATACTTATACGTTGGCAGTCATCGCCAAGAAGAGAACTTGAGATTAAATTCTGTGAACAGTATACCCTTCCCCCCTAGAGAAACTTCTTGATCCTCCACACCAATCTCACCGTTGGATCAATGCCCTCAAATCTGTAAATCTTTGTTGATCCTCCTCTCAGCATTGGATCAACCAACAGCTTGTAATTCCGCCTCTTTTTGTCAGCTTCCATGGTCCACTTGTTAAGTTACAAGCCTGCAAAATACTAAGTGTTATGAAACTAACAGAAGCTAAAGTCCAGATCCACAAACTATGCAACCAGCGAAAATGTAAACAGTGCACGAAAATGAAAAATAGCTCACAATATAAAAGGTAAAAATTTAGCACAGTTTTCTGTTGTGTCGTATAAGTTTGCGATAACTTAACAATTGTCCTAAGTAAATAAAACATAGCTAAGTTATTCAAACTTGAAATCGCGCCTTATCAAATCTTTCTTTCGCCTATACTGACAATTTAGTGAAGATGTTTTAATCACATCTTTTCTGAAATCTTAGCTATCCCAGAATGCTTCGCCAACGTACTGCTAAGCTAGTTTTATGGTATCGTGCATAGTTTCGAACAAATTATTTCTAATTAAACCCAAGTAGGTTTATATCATGTTAAAGATTAAGATAACTATGAATTGTTTCTCTATTCCAATTTTTTACAATAATTATAATATAACCAGAAAATGGTTATTTCTAATACATTTCAATTTATACAAAACGTTTTTTTATTGGTCAAAGTCTTTGGGAAACCCCTTATATCTTAGCCAATAAAAACACTCTTAATATAATAGTTATGTTGTAAAGTGAAACCCACGTGTCTAACTCACTATGGACAATAAGAAGAAAGTCAGAAAAGTTATCAAACTTGTTGCTAAAAATGTGAAGGGTATGCCTTTTTGATAAAATTTGCAATCAATATGTGCCAATACATGTTCCAAATGTTTTATGAACAGCAAATATGAACTTCATATTTGATTCAAATTTTCAATATTCATCCATGATCAGTAACTTTTTTTCTCATATTTAGATTTTAAAGATGTGTCAAGGAAGGAATTAAGTTCAGCATTTCGATCAGCCATAAATAATCTACCAATCAATAGTGTCAGAGAAGCCATTGAATCCCAATATGAGAGTTATCTGAGTGAGCTAGAAAGGTCTGTAATTTATTGGAACATCTGTGAAAAATATTATTATACTAATATACACATGTGTATACAAACATAGTGTTTGAAAATCATTGGTCCTGTTACAAGGCAAAAAATGAAGAAAAAACGAAGAAACTGGTGATGTGCGAAGTAAATGGCATCTGTCAAAGAATTTGAGTGACACTTAAAACTCAATGCATTTGTTTGACAAGTATAAAATAGCAATTTATTGATTGATATAGGGTACATGGAAAACCTCTTATTATGATTGTGTTGGTTTATGTAAATGTGGTTGTGTTAGATATACACAGCCTTTCTACTAACTTAGGCTAGTGGGTAAACTTTGTAGCTCAATCGGTAGAGCTGTGGAGCCAGAGGTCCCAGATTCAATACTCAGGAGAGACATATACTGTCCATTTCATATCATACAAATTATTGATATGTATCCTTAACAAATTTCACACAAACAGTAGAGAATTACACAGTTTAATAAGGCTCAAGTGCACAATTGCTTGGTTACACTTAGTTGATTTCACAGTGATTTACACCTTAAACAGGAAGACTTTTTGCTTTATTTCCACAATCTTTTTGTGTGATGTGCTCTTTCAATTAAAGGCCCCAAAGGAAAGAAGTTGTAGACCACAATCAATTATTATGATATGATTTATTGACCAACTATGGACCGACAAGGTGCAATTAAAAATAAGGAACATTTATGATTAGAAATGTATACAAAAACATATATGTATAACAAAGTTTTGTTCACCCAATACTTTTTAGATGAATTGTGAGTGGAGTGAAAGGAACAAGTAAATGGAGACTATAACATGACTAAATGTAGTGTAATTCATGTACTATTGCTATAATAGAGTTGATCAAAAAACAGCAATTAATACCAAGGTACAGTGCTTGAGAATAACATAATATTGTATTTTACAGAATTCTCCCTGTATTCAATGCAGAATTGTAATTGTCAATATAATGTAAAGTATATTACATCTGGTAAACAAACGAGACAATCTCTGTACCAACAGTACCCTCAACAGGTCTCGTGGTCTTCCAAGTAAAGCTTTAAAGATAGATCCTATCTGTTCCCAGGCATTGATTACATATGATAAATAAATTCTGTTTTAAAAGACTAGGGTTACATCTAGTGGGAAAAATATTTTTCTGAATGGCAGATTATCCAAAAAGATTACAACTCGTGTATGACAGGTCTTCATGTATATTAAAAATGACACTCATAGGAATCAAGTATCATGTAATTCAGCTATATATTAAAATTGCCCATAAAAGGAAATTACTGTTCAGCATAAAATGAAATTCTTCAATAAAAGTTATCAGATTTACAAAGATGAGGATTTTACTGCTCATATCAGATAAATTCAATCCCACATTTTATAACCATTTTTGAAAAATTAATCAATTTTAGTAAGTATATATATATTTAAAGTACTCCTGACAATTCCATTACAGCACATATCTTGTAAATTCTATATATATCTATATATATTTTCATCACAGAAGAGTAAAAGAAACAAGAAGAAAAGAAGTTTATGGCAAAACCAGGATATACCACATGCCTGATACACGGCAGACATGGGAGCAGCCAGATGGGATGTCCGATCAAGAGGCAGAGAAAATAAGTATGTTTAGAAGTATGTGTGCTGATTAAAATACAAGATATTTCATTGACCAATCAAGGGCCCCAGAAGGCATTTTGACTTACAAGACTATATTTTAAGCATTGGCTCAAAACAAAGTAAGAAACTGTCATAATCATTGATGCTTAATAAAACCACAACAAGATTTTAAATTGTCATAAACATTTGTAAACAATACTGTATCCCATGTTAATAATAATCAAGTTCAAGCGGCTCATTAATCTTAGTGGTTAGGCTAATGATCCAAATATTGGTGGTTTGAATTCCATTGTAGACATTTTATTTATTATATTATACTATTTTTTTTTTATCTTCTGTGTATTGGTTGGGATCGAGATCAGAAGATTAGTATCAGATAAAAATCTAAATTCAAATAGAGGGATGGATGGTAAAAACTCCCAAAAGTTTCTGTCATCCGACATCGATTTCATGAATGATTTTGGCAGCAGCACTTCAGTGGAAAAAGAAAACAAAGACATAATAATAAATTAATAAATCTCTAATAGTTTTAATGCACACTTTCATTTGTAAATAAGCAGTAGAAAAAGTATATAGAGTGTTTTTTATATTTGTAGGTTTTTACTTGTTAATTAATCATCTAGTTTCAATATTCATCATACTTAGTTTTGAGAGGGGGAGGGGGGGGGGGGGCCTTGGTGAAAACTATGTGAAGTTAGTTTTTTTGTCAGACATTGAACTTTTGATCTCATACCTTAGGCTGGAAATCCAAAGTTTGGCCTTTCGAATTCCAATGTAGTCATTTTATCTTCAGTTTATTGCTTAATCAGTTAATCATTTTATGTTATTTGCTGTCATCTTTTTCTCAACTTGCATCACTTGAACCAACCACAACTTTATGAACCTTTAGTGCTATTTTATTTATGCTTTAACTGCAGGTGTATCTGAATGTTAATTCCACAATATCAATGTAACATTTCAACAAAAGTAATCCAAACATAAGAATTATGGGAAATTTCTCCATTTCATTTTTTAATCCTTGTTTTACAGGATGTTGCATTGTCAGCAGGAAGTTGAAAAAAGGGCATGCTATTAAGGAAGACTTGAAATTGTTAAAGGTTTGTTTATGTTTTCGTGGTTCAATTTTTTTTAGTTTACACTTTTAATCCATCAATTCTTCAGTTTAAAGCTAAAAAAAAAAAAAAAAAAAGATTATGACAAGGCATCAAAGATTCCAAAAACATAATATTTCTAGTTAGGTCAATATCCTTTCAATGTCCTGTCACTTATAGTCACATGATCATAGTGTAGAAAACATATTAAAAAGGACTTTGTCTAGGTTTGTATTGATTTGCACTGTATTTACTGAGGAGATTACTATCGTATATCAATATGAAAAGAAAAGAGAACAGCAACAACACACACCATAGTGTATTTACAGTTAGCACATAAAAATTTGGAATATGGTAGTCTTAAACTGCACTAGAGTATTTACAGATTGGACAGGCCATCATATACAGGACCTTCAAAAGCAATGGAACAGTGGCCTGTTAAATTTAGGAATACTAACAAATGCAAGGGCAACATTTAACTGCATTGATGGAAACCTATGTCACAATATGTCCTTTAAAAAAAAAGATTGGAATATAACCAGTTCCAATGTAATAAATTTTTCTTGGCCTTGTTTTAAAACTGTTGTTATATTGTTTTAAAATATTTAAAAGATAGCAAAGACAGTATGGGTAAACATGTATGCATGGGTATTTACCACCATTAATTTATTGCGTACTAGGATATATGCAAGTTCTTTTATTTCAGACATATCAAGGGGATAAAAAAGTACTCTTCAAACTTGGTTGTGCTTCTACAACCTTAGAGAGCTTGAAAAACATCATGAAAATTTACATGGGGTAAGTTACGCAGATATATTCAAGAATCAACAAGTTTTCTCATGTCTACAAACTGGTAAAACATGAAGATGAATAATCTCTTTATTTTAAAACCTAGGGAACAGAATACCATTTAATTCTGACTTGTAGTGAAAGTACTAAAAGTCAATTTCCCAATTTTTTTTACAAATAATATTAGACCAACATTTCATCTCCAATAAAAAGGAAGATTCATAATTGTACATTTTTGAGCTGTAGAATTAGGAACGGGTGGGAGGGGATATGGTCATCCAAAGTTCCAAGTAACTTTGGTCATTTGGAGGAAAATCCCGCATCCTGACTATTTCATATTATTAGGTTAGGATTTTAAAATTTTACTCTGAAAAAGTAAGAAAGAGATTATTCAGTTATCATCTATAATGCTTTTAATCGATTTTCATTATTATATATATTGCTTTTGTTGTAAAGGATGACTCTATCTCATAGGGCTATGGATATCTAGTCAATAAACTTTTATGACGATGTTCAATCCTAACCATTACAGAGACCTGTGTAGATTATAGGGAAATCCACACTGATGGCTTTGATCATCACCTGTTATTTATAATTTCATTATTTGTAAATTGACTTAAATTCATAAATTACAATACACTTGTTTTTTGCAAAATTTATGATATACAGTTTGAATTCTTTCAAATTTTCAGTAATATCTATTTATCATTTACATGTACATTATTGCACATTTAAAGAAACCAAATTCCAGCATTAACATGTGCATATAAGTTAGAGTATTAGATTTTGCTCTTCCCAAAAATAACTTACATGCAAGTATATACAGTATTTTGTAAGTGTACGCCCCATATATCAATGACCATCATTTCTATGTGACAGAAGTATAAATTTGAATAAAATTTTAGCATGATTCAATTAGTTTAACTGTGCAACAGATTTTATTATATATGTGCTTACTGTGCTATATCTTGATTTTATAGAGATTTTCAAACTGAAATGGAAAGAGTGCTCCTTACAGAAAGTGTTCCAGAGTAAGTATTTTGAAAACATAATATTGCATTGAATGAACAGGAAAATATCATGGAAGGACAAAATTTCATTTTATATGTACATACTTATTTTAAGCAGGATTTATATTTTACAGGCCT
Source organism: Ostrea denselamellosa (assembly GCA_024699665.1). Taxonomy (NCBI): domain Eukaryota; kingdom Metazoa; phylum Mollusca; class Bivalvia; order Ostreida; family Ostreidae; genus Ostrea; species Ostrea denselamellosa. The sequence goes on along the minus strand of JAMZEH010000005.1, from coordinate 7,386,981 downwards.
TTAGATATGAAGCAAAAGTATCAGTAAATCATTTACACCAAAACATGCAGTGCTTCGTTTATATACATGTGATGTCATAGAGCACGGTTGTATGGTAATTCTTGATTAGTCCAAAAATAAAAGCCAATCCTATCTGCTGCTGATTCTAAAGAATTTATCAGCAAAATGAATAAAACATGCACTGTGCACTCCCTTCCAAGGAAATATTAAATAAAGATTCAGGTTCTGCAGTTTGTCAGGTTCCTGAAATTAGAATTTAGGTTTTTAAAAAAGATAAAATCTGTCCTACCTGTCTGCTCTTTTTTTTTTTCTTTTTTTTTTTTCCTTATGTTGTTAAATAGCATGCAACTATAAATGTGCTAAATTTTGAAAACTGATACATGTATACTAAAAATAAGTACACTTGCAATCTTGTAATGTTTGAAATTGAGACTGTAGATTAAAAGCGAAGTTGCTTATACATTTTTGCATAATTTGCAAATAATTGCATTTCACAGTATTAAAATCTCAGCATTTCATAACTCCTTTCTAATTGTGACTTTCAGAATGGAACAATTGGCAGATAACATAGAGGAATATTTGAGATTGTTTGGAATGAAGTATGGACATATATCGGTATGCATTGAGACATAATATATGTTATCAACAAGAACAGACTTTACATTATATATATTTTTAATGCAATCATTCCCAGGTAACATTGATTTCTGATCTTGTCCATGCTTGTATTGTCTACATGTATTCCAGAACAAAAAGGAGAAATCCATACCAACATACAGTGACATCATGGCTTGTGTCTGCTCATTGTGTTTAGATATTAGGACGAGACTCTCCAGGTAACACTTTAATTTCTGGAATGTTTTTATGGAAAACTGAGACCAGTGAATGAAGAGTACCGTTAGAAACTTCCCTTTAATTAACTTTTCAAATCTTAATACAGTAATGTTGAGAGGACTTTATTTGATACAGCTGTAAGATTTTCCTCGTAAATCGTGAAAGATTTTAGAAATCATGGAAATATTCAGTTAATTTACAGTAATGTAGACAATATTATGCCTATCAAAAAGTTATAAGAATGGGTTACATTGGCTGTACACAGTTGTTTCTATGACGTCACAAAATAAGCCATTTACTAAAATTTTTCTAAATATGGTGAAAAGAACAAAATTTTAACAAAAGGTTTTCATTAGAATTAATAGAACACACGCATTGTCATCAGTAAACTATTGGACTGCATACATTCATTGTTTCCCAATAATTTTATAATTAATTGATAATTAATACAATATTCAACATTGTAAACCTTATGAAATTACATTTCCCAGATTGTGCATATTTTTGTGATGTCTACTGTCTTTCAACAACAGGAATCTAGAAAATAAGGAGAAGAAAATATCTGCCAGAAAACTTTGTGGCTTTTTGAGTTTTCTGGTTCCTGATGAATTCAAGCTGGATGTTTTAATGCAGATGATGGAGCATACTCGAGAGGATGAAAAGTTCCTATGGCCTATTATTCAGTGAGTTGCACAGCTTATGTCCCGTATGTGTACATGGCATTATATATACAGGGTATGGTAAACCAGCTTTTATTATCAAGCGAGAAATTTTCGCAAGGTTTGTCTCATCTTTGCGAATAATTCTCATCAAGAACCAGTCCTTTAATGTGTCTTGTATTTGTTTAAGATAATCTCAGTTGCAAAAATTCTTGTGTGAGAAATTTTCACAAGGTTTGCAGGAACCTCATCCTTACGAACAATTCTAACCATAAACCAGTCTTTAAATGTCTTTTGTATATCTTTAAAATAATTTCATTCATGGAAATTAATCATGTGAGCCAATTTATCACGAATAAAAATTGTGAAGTAGATTTGTAGCAAATATAACCTGGTTTACAGTATTCTTGCAGAAGTACTTTGATATTGGAAAGTGTTACAGGTTGGGAAATGTGTTTTTGCAGTCTGGAACTTGAGCCTGGAGGTGCACTCGCCAAGGCTCGGGGATAGAAAATACTCAACCTGTTGAATAATAATCACATCCAACCACAAACCATGGGAGATCTCTTTTATGTATATAGTTGACAATGTCCAGTTTAATTGGGACTTTTGTTTACGTAAGCCTTGTCTATTTGATTTTTGTAGAAAATTCTTAAAAGAACAAAGGATTGAGGGAAACAGCAAAATGTTCCTCAAATACATCCTCTGCATAGTGATTCTGAGTAAGAAATTTCCAGAGGCCATGGATGAATACAAACAGGTATATGTGGTGCATGAACATTAATACAATGTTTTCTATGGATACAGTTTTTATACCCTATCAACAAAGTTGGTATGCATGGTAACCAGCTCATGTCAATGGGATGCTATTTTTTGTCCTTGCATACCACTGCATCAAATAATGTAGAGGGTTCATGAATTTTTATGGGTCTGGGATGCTTTGGACCATTTCACCTTGGATTTTGTTAGGAGGTACCCCTTGTGGGGTGTTGCATTATACTCCTGTCAATCACTGATATAACATGTATTAGTCAGATAAATATTGTGAAGTATCAGGTGTTATTTCATACAGAGTTGTTGGACTTGATAGTACATATCTTTTAGTAGTTTGTATGCAGGTGTGTGTTATTGACAGTGGATATTTCAGTGATTTGCTTTATCATTTATTTTATGCAGTTTGTAGATGATTCTGATAACTATTGTATGGATTTCATGCACATATTTCGTGTTTGTGTTGGAATTAGCTGATCGTGGCTGTTAAGAGTTTTAATACATTTTGAGCTAACCACTACATATTGAGCTTAAGATCTTGAGTGACACTAAATGGCACATAAATTTTAGTACAACATGATTCTCAGCAAGGTAACACTGTACAAAATTCAATGGGAATGTAAATCTGCCAACACAAGGGTTAGTATTTGGAATGGCACAGGGAGTCCGTAAGTATTTGACATTGGCGAACTGGATCAGAAAAGGAGGGGTGTGTGTCTAACGTAAATTCAGATTTACATCAAAATCTTGATATATTTCCCATTTTGTCAATGTCTTAAAGATGCCACTTCATCAAAAAAAAAAAATACAAAAACAAAAAGTTGTTATACTTATCTTTAATTTAAACATTTAATAAGTAAGACCTAGTAAGGAAGCTTTGCAAATCTAACAAATAAAACTCTCTAATTGAATCATATACCTAGTTTTACCCTGTGTTTTGTTTAAACATGCCAGGTACTGGTATAAATTAAGACATACAGATACGTCCCATTTTGTGTCGGTGTAAACAGTAGCATTCACACTTTGTTGCACCTTTGACCACAGATCTCAGTGCTCCAGTGATGAACAGATATCGCCATTACAAATTTTCTAATTTTGTGGCCCTGTGGGAATCCGGTTTGTTAGAATAGATCCTCAGTACCCCTTGCTTGTTGTAAGAGGTGACTAAATGGGGCTGTCCTTTGGATGAGACCACAAAAACTGAGGCCCCGTGTCATACCAGGTGTGGCACAATAAAGATTCATCCCTACTCCATAAGCACCAAGCATAGGCCTAAATTTTGCAGCCCTTCACTGGCAATGGTGATGTCTCCATATGAGTGAAAAATTCTCAAGCAGGACATTAAACAATATATAATCAATCTAATTTTGTGTTTTGTTTTGGTTTTTTGGGGGGGGAGGGGTCCAAAAAATTATTGGGACGGTGACCACAGCACCTTTGCCAATGACCTTATGGCATTTTTACATCTTGTATAATGTGTCCATGAGTAAGGAATTTAATTTGCATATTCTACCCCAGAACACGTATTCATATGAACCTGAAATTATGAGTACGTCTTAGGCAACAGTTGGAATTAATCATAAAACTAAACTTCTGATGAAATTTGGGGAAACCTACATGTATGGTAAGGACTGAAAATGACCTAAAAGGACTAAATGTTATGAAGTAAAATTCTTTGAAAATAATGCATTTGCAAATTTTTGGTACAAGTTTCTATAGAAAAATACTTGTTATTCTGAAACACATTTGACAGCAATTCAAAGTACAGAGTTTGTCAGTCTGTATTGCATTTTGATAAAGTTTACAATATTGTTGATGAACCTATACTCATCCAAAAAAAGAATTAGGTTATATGAGTCATTTCAACATTAGATAAGACTAAGAGTATATATTGAGAAATGTACTTGATTATGGCAAAGTAATGATGTTTATAATAGACATTTTTCACAGTTGGGTAAATGTGATTTTAGGCAGCCCAGAGAATACCTGCTCCAAGTGATTTCATTTCATGGATGTCTGCTCACAATCCTATGCTAATGGATTCCATTCCAACAGACAGAAAATTTGTTGGATGTCACATCACCAAGTTTTTGTTGGAGGATGTAGATGAGGATCTAGTGGAACAATTATTAGATGTAAGTAATCTCTGAAGTTTGACACCGTGGTTATAAGTGGATTCAAAGAAAAATTTTAAATATTTACAACTTTGATATTGTGTATAATGTGATGGGACCACAACAGGGGTTCAAAGATTTACTTTGAGATGTGAACTTTTTCAAAGCAGCATATAAGTGTGGTAGTGTTAGATACATGGCCTTCGTACTAGCTCGGGCTAGTGGGTTAACCCTTTAGCTCGATCGGTAGAGCACTGGACTGTCATGCTAGAGGTCCCAGGTTCGATTTTCATCAGAGGCACAAATCAGCCTCTGTTGCATTTGGCGCCCACGTTAGGACCCGGGTAATCTCTGGTGAGTGAAAGTGATTGGCCCCAGAACTTCGCCCCACAGGCGCTGGCACTCTGGGAGAGTCGGGACACCTCTCTCTCTGGAGGGGGACATTGTGGTAGTGTTAGATACATGGCCTTCCTACAAGCTCAGGCAAGTGGGTTAACCCTTTAGCTCGATCGGTAGAGCACTGGACTGTCATGCTAGAGGTCCCAGGTTTGATTCTCATCAGAGGCACAAATCAGCCTCTGTTGCATTTGGCGCCCACGTTAGAACCCGGGTAATCTCTGGTGAGTGAAAGTGATTGCCCCCAGAACTTCGCCCCACAGGCGCTGGCACTCTGGGAGAGTCGGGACGCCTCTCTCTCTGGAGGGGGACATTATGGTAGTGTTAGATACATGGCCTTCCTACAAGCTCAGGCAAGTGGGTTAACCCTTTAGCTCGATCGGTAGAGCACTGGACTGTCATGCTAGAGGTCCTGGGTTCGATTCTCATCAGAGGCACAAATCAGTCTCTGTTACATAAGCATCTTCATGTAAAGTCAGTTTTGTTCAAAATTTGGTCTTGAGGCTTCAATGAGTTCTATGTCTTTTATAAGATCCAGCTGACAAAGCTTGCATCAACATTGTCTTTGTTTGTAAGGCCCATTTTTACAGAACTTGGCTTTAGTTTGACGTTTGGTAATCATGCTTATACTCCAAGTTCCCTTTCCAAAGATGAAATTTTTCATAATCATGCTACAGTTTTAAACACATTGAAATATCCCAGTCAATGAGATGTAAGAATACAAGTGTCTGGTGTGGTACTGGATTCTAAAACTTTGCTAAAATCCTTGTCAGTTTTTAAAACTGAAATAAGTTGATATGACAGGGGTTTCAACAGTATCATTTAAAGTCAGCATTTCACAAATTCTATGGTCATTGTAACAATCTAATACACAAATACAACCTGTCAGTAGGTTGAATGCTGTGTGACATGCTTCATACCAATTGTTAAGCCGTTCTTTACATGCTAATTTTGACTGTGGATTACTTATTCACTAGAACAAGATATAGGGCTCACAGCAGGTGTGACCGGTCAACAAGGGATGCTTACTCCTCTTAAGCATCTGATCCTACCTCTGGTGTGCCTAGTGGTCCATGTTTTTACTGATCTTAGTCTTAATTTATAGGAATTATGAGATGATCACTATTTATTAACTTCACTTTTTCATTTAATATAAAAAAATCTTTGAAAATTTCCTGAAGATTTCAAAGGCTTTTAATTTGGCTAAATGATATGTATGCATTCCCATGTAGTGTAGACTCAATTTTGTTCAAATCATGTGCCATCAATAAGTAGTTTTAATTCTGACTTGTGTGAATGGTGACCTACGGCACCAGAGTGGGTTACATTAGAGATCCAAATATTTACAGATTTTTTAGAATCTCAGTAATATCATTTTTGTAAAGCAATAGACTATTTAAAGTTTTCAGCAATATGCATCCAACCAGATAGTCATAGTGTATGTGTATCCATTTGTCGTGTCAAAGTCACCCATTGTGTCTGGGCTAAGTGAATCTGGTTATTATTGTTTGGCTCCATTGTTCTAATGTTTTGAACCTGATTTGTAGAAGACTGAACGCCTGACATTCTTTTTTAATCATAAATGTGTAGACTGGAGATGTGGGATTTGACATTTTTTTCTGTAGATACTAACCTCTGGAAGTGAAGAAGAGGGCGATACAACAGAAAAAGTAAGCAACCATGTGTTTAAAATTAGAAGATGTTATTGGAGTATTCCCATCTACTGGAGATTCCTTGTTAAGTTGTGAGAAACTTCAGTTGTGAACTCAGAGTCATTGTTTTATCTTTACTTTAAATAGAATAAAGTGATTCAGAATGTAGTACTATTGATCTTATATACTCACAATTTGAGCCGTTCCTAGCAAAAAAAAGACCGGTGTCTTATCCAACAAATGTCTTAAAACGTCATAATGAAATAAACACGACATAATTTTTGGCGCACTTGTACCTGTAAAGAATCGCCAAGATCGCCAATCATCAACAATCAGCTCTAATTGCTAATGTTTTGAGCCATTTGAGAGATTGTTTTCTTTAGTTCATATTTTAGCACTAAATTACATAGAGTCCTTATTTACTTAAACTTAACGTGTGTTGTTGAGTGGCAGTTTCACCACTGAAGACATCATTTCAATTTCTGGTAAATTAGAGAAAGGAGTAAATTTGCCTATTAAGAACAAAGGTAAAAATTAAATGGGAACAAAATATTTCAGTGTTAATGGGGAAAAAAGCTGATAAAAGGAAAGATTTTTCTACTTGTTTCGAAATCAATGTGAATTTTAATGTAATGAATAAGAATAAATTTTACTACATCCTAAATTGTTTTTAGATACTCATTTTAAGTTGTGTTTATGAAATATAGAGCACCAATATTTAAACTATAGATGTTATGGTCATGTAAACTACATCAAGACAGCTATAAATGCTGTGATTGGATTTTGATTTAGTTTATAACTTAATAAATAATAACATTAATAAGTCGGTCATTTTATATTCCTGTAGAAATCAGATGTAGAGATTATTGAAGAAACGGAGAGTGTTCAGAGTTGTTCAGCGCCATCTGTTGAAGTCTTCTTCATTGACACAGGGAAACCCAAGGTAATAGATTACACTAGGACTTTCATTCTTTAAGAGTGGAGTTGCAATAGAAATATAGTATTTTCCTGTTCATTTGTGCATTCATACTTTCATGTATTTGCCCTTATGCAAGATTTTTCATCTGATTTACCACCTTGCAGAATAATATCTTGCATACGGGAAAATGATACAAGCCTGTGCTCATACATGTATTGTAGAAAAAAAGAATGCAAGAATTATTTTCATTCTATTCCATAGAAAATGGCTGTTGTTAAACAAACTTAACCTATCCTTGACATTGTGTATACTTTTATTCATGATGTAACTCTGCACTCTCTCGACATTTTTCATGTCTAGTCCACATGTAAACACATAAAAGTCCAAATTGTATTTAATTCATTCATGTTTAGCAGACCGATGGCTGAAAACCCAAATTTCACAACAAAGAGAGGTTTCATTTAAACTGCAAACAAAAGAAAAACTTGAAGTGATTGTAATGGAATTATAAAAAATAAACGTTTTTAAAAACAAGCTACAGGGGACACTTTGGAGTCCAGTACCTGTGTAATTTGATTAATCGAGAATGCCATTTTCTGGGATTTTTTTCTTTATGCTGTGTTATCTCGTACATTATTTATTGTTGTCACAAAATTGTCCCCTGTGCATGATTGTCATGACAGGTATCACATGAGTAAATCATAATTGCTTTTAGCCAGTATTGATCAAGGGGCCAGATCACAATGTTTAAGGAAATCCATTGTTTAGGATGTCATGGAGGTTTTGTTTTAAATCCAGATAAGGATTGATGACATTGAAGAGGGGGGTGAGATCGATGTGGACTCCGGCAAAGGTTCAAATTCAGTGAGTTTTAAATTTTTATTCAAAGTGACCTGTCAACATTTCATTTCAAAGAGAGTCATAATTTGTGCTGTAAATTTTGGTTGTAAATCATACTACATAAAGGAATAATAACTTCAGATAATTTGAGTTGCAGTTTACCTATAATCCTTTAGTTATTAAGATTATAAATGCTATTTTTTATTGAAAACAGAAATGAATAATATATGGTAAATGTGAAAATACTAAGAGAATGACTGTATTTTTTTTTCAGCCTATAATTTCTGTTAGTGATGAGGAAAATGAACCTGCCATAATCTTGGAAGATGCTCTGGATGAAATTGGTAATATCCTCCACACTGTGGAAGATGATGAAGCAGAGGACAGTGAATTTGAAGAGGAAGATGAAGATGTAGTGGATCTATCTGTCAGATACCAGAAATCTAGTGAAAGTGCCAAGGAAAGAAACAAAATTAAAGCCAATGATGTTAATTTGCATCTGAAGACGTCAAGAAAAAGGTCACGCAAAGAAACAGAGGATATACCTATTGTTAAAGATGTTGAGGAAAAAGAGGAAGATATTGAATTGTCACCAAGAACTCCTGCCACATCTCTAAGATCTTACTCCAAAAAAACTCCATTAGTAAGTTCTCAAAAACCCACAGTTTGGGAGATGGAGGTTGATCAGAAAGAAGAATCTGATACCAAGGTTAATGATTCTGAGTTAAAGAAATCAGAATCAACAGCATGGGACACTAAATCCACAGGAGACAAAATGAGAGAGAAAATCGAAGGTAGTGCTGCAGAAATGGTGTCGTACTCGTATTCTGAGGTCAACAAAAAAGAGGGAAATATAAAGAAGTCAAAAAGAGATGCAGTTGAATCATCACCAGACGTTCCAAAAAGATCTCTAAGATCTTATTCCAAAAGAACCTCATCAGTAAGCTCCCAGAGTTCCGCCATGAAACAAGGGGACAAAATGAAAGAGAAAACTGGTGAACAGATGGAAGTTGATACAGCAGGTAGCATGGTTTCAGACTCGTGTGATTCTGATGTGTCAGATGATATTAGTGTCCCAAATATTGAGAAAAATGTGAGACACAGAATCATTTCAGAAAGTAATGAGAGAACGGAAGATTTCATGTCACCAGTCATTGAAAACATTCGAATTACAGCAAAGAAATCTGCAAGGAAAAGGAGTTTGAAGGAAGAGTTTGTTTCGACCAGTGACATAGAACCAGATGTTGATGAAGCTTACACTAAAATTACATCACCTCCGAAGTCCAAACTTTTTGAAAAAAAGGAACATGAGAAAGAAGCTGCTGGTCACATGACTAGAAGTAGGTCAAGAAGGAAAAGTAGTTCTGATCTTTCTTCACAAAACAATGTGAAAAATTTGAAAAGGAGATCTTTTGCACCTGTGTTTAGCTTTGAGTGTACACCTGAAAAAATCTCAAAAATTACAGAGTATTTTGAAAGTACACCAATCAGAACCAGAGGAAAGATGATATGTAAAGATGAAAATGTAGAGACAAAAGATGAACAGAAAGTAATGAAAGAGAGGGAAAGTAGAGCAAGAAAGAAAGATGTAGATGGAGAAACTGAAGAGATCAGTGGAATCAGAAGAAATAGGATTAGGGATGCAAGTCAACAGAATACTAAAGAGAGTCCCAAGAAAAATAAAAGAGATTCACAAGCTCACACTGAAAATACCAAAGAACTTTCTGTTATAAAAACAAGGAGTCATTCAGAAAATAAAGAAACCGAAATTGAATCAAATCTGAAAGGACAGAACAAAAAAAAATTAACACTAGTGTCAAAAAATAAAGCCCACGAGTCAGTATTTTCTGTAAAACCTTTGAAATTAGTGGAAACCAGGAGTAAATCACAGCCAGAATGTACTGCAGACAAGAATAATGATAACGAGATACTATCAGAAGAGACAGGAAGCAAGTTAACAGTTGACAGGAAATTAACCCCCAAGAAAACTCCAGGGGTCCAAAGGAGGACTCTTAGAAGCAATACAGTCTTCCAGGATGATGAAATTTCAATTGTAGAGACTTTATCTTCCAGTAATGACAACTCAAGTTCAGAGCCTCCAAGAACAGAGACTCCAAAAAGATCTACTCGAACAAAAAAGAAAATGTAACAGTGGTGTCAGTTTAGTCTGCAGACACATTATCATACCAGAAAAACTACTCACACAACAAAGAAAATGTAACAGTGGTGTCAGTTTAGTCTGCAGACGCATTATCATACCAGAAAAACTACTCACACAACAAAGAAAATGTAACAGTGGTGTCAGTTTAGTCTGCAGACACATTATCATACCAGAAAAACTACTCACACAACAAAGAAAATGTATCAGTGGTGTCAGTTTAGTCTGCAGACGCATTATCATACCAGAAAAACTACTCACACAACAAAGAAAATGTAACTGTGGTGTCAGTTTAGTCTGCAGTCGCATTATCATACCAGAAGTAAAGCCATGAATCTGATGCTCTTTTTATGATCAATATTTGTCATAGATCATTTGTTTCCTCTTTTTCTGATCAATATTTGTTATAAATCATTTGTCTACATCTGGAGTCATCACAAGTTGAGATATACAAGATCTTAACTCCATCTTGCTATTTGTCTTTTCTTTTTCCTAGAATGTCAACATGAGGCTACTTACAGGTAGTCTGCAACAGTTTTCTTACCATATTTTGTAATTCACATTTGGCAGTGATTGTCGTCACATTGGAAATATTCACCCCATATTTAACAGATTCAAGTTGAGTGTTACTTTATGCGTTGATACAATAAGTTTAGAATTGATGTGGTCTAGATTCATGTCCAGACTGGCTGCATTTCATAGACCAAAGTTACAGTACTGTATTGATTGTCTCAGTATTTTCTCCTCTACAGAGGTTCACAAATTGTACTGATTACGAAAAAATTTTATTCCAGTATAATTCATGATTTGTTTTTAATGGGAGGTGGCGAAGCTACAACTTGCGTATATACAGTGTAAGACTATAATCAAAATGTACAATTTGGCCTGGGTCCTTTTAGTAAAACTATCTATCTGTGTGTAGTTCTTCATTAAGGTGATTATTTGGCAGAATTTTGCACAGTGTGTTGTTTGTGGATGTTTTTGACAATTAAAATCAAGTGAAAACATTTCAGTAGCAACAAGGCTGAACACAAATGGGGTTTTTTTGGGGGGGGGGTGTTTTTGTTTTTGTTTTGTTTTTTTTGTTGAAGTGAAAAAGATTAATATTATTTTAGTGTTGCTCATAGAAATTTGTTACCTTGATAAATAACAAAATTTGCATTAATTACTGAGTCAACAAAGCTACCAATAAAGTTTGTTTTTGTTCTTCGAACAGTGATTTTATTTTTGTTCATTGAAGCCTGTTTTTGTTATTACATGTAAACACAATAAATTTTTAAGACAATGCACTGTTTCATTCAATATTTTTGATGTATACTTGTTGACAAATTTATTGCACCATAAACAAAGGACAGGGTTTCAATGTGGAATTGGACAACCATTAACAGTTTGTGTGTACAGTATTGCCCATGCATGGAATGTGGTTACAAGCAGGCTCATAGTCGATAAGAAACTAAGCGCTACATTATATATGCTTGTGACACATGACAATTGGTTATTTTCAGTTGCTTGTCATACCCAAAATGACTTTTGATGAAGATTGTTAATGCATAAGCAATTCTCGGGATCAGTTGATATATATTTTTAAAATCAGGTTACCATAAATTGGAGTGATTAATCATATCTTTTAAGTGTAATTTTTTTTAGTGCACTGTATAGCAATTTGTGAGCAATGTTCATTGCTGAAATTTACCATAAACTAGACATCTCAATCAAGACTGTAGCTCTACTGGTAAATGTGCAAAAACAAGAAATGATTTCATGGATTTGATCTATTTTAGCAACTGAAGCCACGGGTTAGGGTAGCATAGTGGTTATGTGCTCACTTTGCAACCAAAATGCCCTGGTTTTATTCTTGATCATGGTGCCTCATCAAACCTGAGACATTAAATAAAGGTAGTATTTGTTTCTTCACCAAACACTTGGCGATGAAAGTGTCTGGTCTTTCAGATATGAACTTGAAAATGGAGGCTGGCATTGGCACAATCCATAACTGTCACTGCTGCAGATGTAAGTGCCATGCCCAAATTTGTGGCACTTCAACTGGAGCTGGAGACATCTCTACATGATGAAAATTTTTTGAATGGGATGTAAAACATGCATACAAAAAAGCAACGGCAGCCACATTGTTCATCGAAATACAGAATTGCATACAGTTGCTGGTATTGTATGTAGTCTTCACGTGTTTAAAATCACACTGAAATTAGATTAAAACCATGGTTGGTCATTTGGATTTCATATTTGTAGAGAATTTTCACTCATAATGAGCCTTGGCAGCTTTATATACAGATATATGGCAAGTGCTTGGGACATTTAACATTGAGGGTGTATCGAACCAACACCTACCGTGGCACGGGACCACAATTTTTAATACCTTGTCTGAAAAGCCAGAGACTTTTTACCTGATAGTGTTTGGTGGGGAACAATCACTCCCTAATTAATTGACTCGTGTCTTTAGCAGCCAAGGATTGAATCTGGGTCTACCACATGCTTAACGAGCACTCGACCGACTGAGAGCTGTATTGCTATACAGGAGATTCTCGTGTTGATTGCTCAGCGAAATATGCGTACACGTGAAAGTCAGTTCTTGAACTATTTTTTCTTGGCCAAGATCGGAACAAGGGGTTGTAGTTATCGGTTAAAACAGTACATCGGTCAATCAGTATGTGTTTAAATGAGTTCCGCAAGGTGGGACATCCCCACGATGTGATTGTCTACACTTTTTTTTTCTATGAGGTCCCTTAAGTGACCTTAACATTTGATCCCGAAATCAATAGGTTTCTTCCTCTTTTGAAAGCAACTACATGTGAAGTATCAGATCAATCGAGTTAAAAAATGTGGCTTATGGAGTGTCTACAAACTCAGCGTTACACATGCATACTCGGCCACACACGAACTGTCCCGTTACTACATCCCCACTCGCAATGCATGAAACTTTGGTGACTTTATTTAAGAAAAGTCATCCTGTAAAAGTGATTGATCGATTGATTATTTATTGCTTTCCGCCACACTCAACAATTTTTCAGTTATATGGTGGCGTCCAGTTTTTGTTGGTGGAGGAGAGAACCCAGATACAATGTACCTGGGAAGAGACCACCGACCTTCCGCAAGTAAACTGGCAAACTTGCTCACATAACGCCGCAGCCGAGATTCGAACACGCGCCGACAGAGGTGAGAGGCTTTGTGATTTTGAGCCCAACACTCTAACCACTCGGCCACAGAGGCCACCTTACTGTAAAAGTGGAAGTTTGTACTATCACAACATTTGTATTCTCAAAATGTTAATCGTTCTTTGTAGTTTTCATTGCATTAGAGTTCTTAGTAGTCCGTCTATATACGGTATACTCATCAGCTTATATTGAAGTATCTGTTGTCTATTGAAGCAAAAATAAATCTCCAGTAGCATTATTTATATGGTTCAACACCGGTTATATTGAACGTTTTGGATATGATGAACAAACTACTGTATTATCAGCATTTGTATTCTAAAACAATTAATCGTTCTTTTTCTTTTCTTTTAAATTTCATAGTAAATTTCATTGGAATTCGTAGCAATACATCTACGGTATACTCCACTAATCAGATTATATTGAAGTATCTGTTATACTGAAGTTTGAATAAAATCCCAAGTAACATTATTTATATAGCTCAACATCAGTGATATAATGAACAATCGGGTTAGTCCCGTGTATTTCAATATATCCGGAGTACACTGTGTGTATGGTGCGGATGAAGCTTAAGAAGTACAAAAATATGAAGATATTTATCCTTCAAAAACTTGTGATCCGGAGATATTCTTTCACAACAATGTTCACTGGGGGAAAAAACTTGGCTTAACTGAGGACTTACTGATTTATTACAACTAAAATGGCATCCATTTTCTCCAAGTTTCTAACAAAAGTTAAAGCTTTAAAGATTAGAAAATCCTTCCTAAAACCAAAGGAAGTATACGATTACTGTTTTTAAATTGTTCATCATTATTTCTATTAAGTAGAAGTATTATGTAGATAAAAATCAAATTCAACGAAGACTTTCAGGGAGTCAAGTTCAAATTTCATACATTTTGTTGATAAATTGCACATTACGAAAATTAACTGTTTTCTATGAAAAAGTGAAGATAACGAACAGTGATCCATTTCATAGCTCCTATAAAGAGTAGGGAAAATACGAATTCCCGGACATACCAGAGCCTAGGAGGAGTAAGCATCCCCTGTTGACCGATCACAGCCGCCGTGAACCCCTTGTCTTTCTTAATTTCTTTCTTCTTCTTCCTCTCCTTCTTAGTTTGAACAGGTATAAGGATGAAGACAAAGCACATTGATATATTACACAAGGTTCAGAAGATCAAGCGACGCCGACCGGTTGGGAAAACTGGGAGAATGCAATGGGACCCCGCAGAAAGGTCACATGGTCTTAGAAAAAATATTTTAACTAACATAGACCTAACTGTATAAACTTGGCGCAAAAATTAAAAAAAAATATTCACGAACGAAATACATTTCTAGATCGGCGGTCTCTGCTAACTGTTGGGAACGTGTGAATTGCGGAATTTTTGACTTGGGGAAAAATCGCCCTTTACATCATAGTAATATTTCTGAATTTAAAATAGTAAAGAAGTCATTAAGAATTTTAGATGCTATAATGCATATTTTATTCAAACAGTTCGAGAATATGAGTCGCGATCAATTATTGAAAACGAGTCATTTTGAATGATTGTTTGTTTGTTTTACGTCCCGTCGAGAATTTTTCACTCATATTGAGACGTCACCAGCTGTAGGTGAAGTACCACAAATTTAGACCTATGCTTAGCGCTCAGGGCCGTAGCAGTGAGGATTCTTCAACGTGCCAACGCCTACCGTGACACGGGACCTCCGTTTTTAAGGTCATATCCGAAAGACCCGTGATTCTCACTTCTAAATGTCGAGCGTTTTGAATGAAATTACAGGTGCCAACAAACGTAACCGAATTCTATTTGCGTGACTCTGCAGGTATGTAACGACCAGTCCAATTTAGTTTGGAAGTCTAGGCCTAGTGTGTAAGACTACATGTAATTCGAAAAACAGATAATAATGCAATGCACTTGTTTAAAATGTATCCTGCAATCAAAATTGGTAATGATTTGACATAAACGTGAAATCATTTGTTCCACATGTAATACTTAAGGAATTCGATGTAATGACTAGGCATATATTGTTTGCTGCAAATATTATCAATTAACATATTTTTGAAAACTTTCGAATATGGATTTTAGTGAATTATGCTACCTGCATATAATTTTACGCACTTTTTTTTTATCTTGTCATTGTCATAACAACCTCTTCAGAGAAATATTTTAATATGGATATTTGGTCATAGTCAAACATTTTAAAATAGTATGTTGGTTGAGTGTAAAAAAAAAAAAAAAAGTCTTTTAGCTCTGAACAGAAACCTGTGCGCATACTCGAAATGAGGTTATGGTAAATGTTCGATTAAATATATCTTGTTTTGGGTAGTGTTGTTTTTATCAACATTTAAGTAGGAGTTCTTCATTAAACGTTTATCATGCAACAGTTCCCATTACATTTCCCAATACATTAGGCTCCAACATTTTGAAAGCCTTGGGCATGTTATGATTCAGTCTGGTCAAGGTTATACAGATCTGTTGAAGAATATCTAAAAACAAACTCTGAGTAAATGCTAGTGCCCTGTATGGATAATTTCGGTGATATTCTACAGCAAATATTTAGCAACTTCTAACACGCTCCCCCCAAAAATCTATATTTTTCAACGATTCCACTCATCTAAGTTTGAATTCTTTATTAAAGAAAGTAATTAGGTTCTTCATCCAAATACGTTTCGATATGTATTAAATGCACACAGGCATGAGATGCAATTCAGCAGAAACGTTTTCGATGTGTATATAATAGCCCAACTTGGAAGTCGACGGACATGTGCGCCAAGTGTATAATTAACATGATATATTGGTAGTGTATTATTTTTAAACTCAAACAAGAACAATAACATACATTACGATCAAAATAAATTAAAACACGAGCTATGTTTCTGAATGTGTTATCGCAATAATGGAAGAAATCTCAATAAAACTGAAGGAAGCCACCCTAGATCGCAATTGTCAATTCATAACATACCAGTTTCAGAGCAATCTAGTCAGAAATTGATAATCCGACCCCCCCCCCTTTTTTTTTTTCATCACAGCGAAGTATAAGAAAATTCAGTACAATTCTTGACCTTTCTTACATGGACAGCAAATCATGACACAACCCAACAATCTACTTCAACGAAGAAAAAAACACGATTTTTTTTTACACCTAAACCATTACAGCATAATGACGTGATTTTTTTAGTACACAGTAAACACTTTTATCATGTTCTTTTCAACATCCACGAGTGATGACTGATGCTGGGTGACCATGAGATGATCACCATCAGAATGGAGGGAAATCTTGTGCGGATAGGAAATTCCATCACTGATTATGTTACCGATGACATCACCATCTGTCGTCATCAGCAACACATTGTGAGATTTGTTTCCTGCAACATAGACACGAGTTCCTAGAACAGCGATGCCCTTTGGATTTTTCAGTGTACCCTCATCCTGGAATTCCCACCTTTTCTCTCCGCTTGTTGTGATGGCGATAACTGACCTTCTGTATTTGTCGGTGACGTAAATATTCTTCCCCGACTTGTCCATAGCTATATAATCAGGGAAGGAAAACAGATCATGACCTGTTGGATCCTTGCAGATGACCTTTAACTCTCTCCCGTCTTGAGACATCATTTTTATGCAGGGTGGTTGCGAGTAGCAGCAGACCGCAAACTTTTTGTTCGCAAATGCAATGCCCCAACATTTTGCGCCAGTTTGTATGGTGGAAATACCGAGACAATCGTTTTCTCGAACCTGATAGATTTGAATTTTCTTGTCTGATGGAAGGCTTACGGCAACCTCGTTACCATCGATGACTAAAACATCATAGGGTTTGGCAGATAATACCTTTTCGCCAAGCCATTTGTATTCTTTATTAAATAACTTCAGCTTACGGTGAGTCTGAAATGTATCACAATAACGAATGTAATAAAATATGGAAATATTTAGTACAGTAACTTTAATTACTTGTATACGTACAAGGATTTGATCTCGTGCACTCATACATACCTGATCTACTAAAATGATTCTTGAGTTACCAATGAACTCCGCACCAGTGAAACAACAGTTCTCCCTATCCTGGATGGTGCGAGCTTTGAAGAAGAAATCCAATGATGCTAACTTTGGAGCTACTCGGTGGACTGGTGTTGCTGACTTTGGTGGAAGAATAAGCGGTGGTAGTGGTGTTTGTGTAGTGTCCGGCTGTTTCAGATCTTCGCTAAGTGGAGACTTCTTTGACCTCACGGAAGCAATAGGAGACAGTCTAGCTGTATGAATCCCATTTCCTAGAAATGTTGGAGGAGTCTTCCGTGAACTAATCGGTGGTGATCCTTTCTTCAGTGACATCGTCGGTGGAGGGGACTTCCGTGCGGATAATGGGGTCGGAGGAATACTTCGGAAGACAAAAGATTCGTCTTCAATGTGATTCTGCTCCGTTTGTTGCTCCAGATTGTAGGGAGGGGCGACATGGACAGGAGAGTATGTAACAGTGACTTTTCCAATGTCTTTGAGTGTATTGGAAATTGCTTGGAGTTGCTTGTCTGGAACAAAATTCATAAAGACATCCTTCATTTCACGTGTTATATCAGAAAGGGTGTTCTCACAGACATGGACTTCATGTTTTATTTTGTCCGTCGTTAATAAAACGTCCGTATCTGAACCATGCTTAAGAGTGTTTTGGAGCAAAGACAATGCGTTGTCTGTCGTACTGGCGATACCGTCACAGCTATCAATGTCAGAATCGTAGTGGTTTTTCTCTTGAATCTTTATGTTCTTTATTTCCTCGGTCAATTTGTATTCTTTGGCTTTCAACAAATCATTCATTTGTTGACGAAGACCAGCTATTTGCTGACGTAGTTGAAATGACACATCTTCAAGGGTCTTCGAACTATGCTTTCGGTTTTCTGAAATCCTGCCTGCCCAATCTCTCTGCATCTTTAGTTTCTCAATGATAGCATCGGCCTCAAGCTTCTGCTTATCAGCTGCTTCTTCGCAGGACGTGACGTTGTGACATTTTCTGTGATCTAACGTCACACAAGAGGAACAAACAACTTGATTGTGATCCTCGCAGAAGAACGCCAGCTCTGTTCCTTCGTGATCTGGACACGGAGGTCTGTTGACAGTGTCCTTAATCGGTTGATGTTGAAGATCCCCCATGCTCATCAGGTTGTGGTGTTGGGAGTATTTGAGCGATTTATGGAAAGATTCGCACTGTTCGCAGTAAGCCTCAGAACATTCTTTGCACCACTTTACCGCAATGACACTGTCGTTGCGTCTTAAGCATGAATAGCATTTACTATCCTCTGTCCGAAGACGGACATTTTCCATCAGACTTTTGACGAAATGATTGACCGGAAAAGATTCTACCCAGTGGTGCGGTGCTTGTTGTGGATCAGGGGCGTCCACTTGACGTTTACATTTGGGGCAGTTGAATCCTCTCGCCGCTTTCTGTCCTTTCGTGGTTTCTATTATATGTCTGCTGATACATTCTTTGCAGAACGAATGAAGACATGGCAATCCTACGGGTTCTTTATAATCATCTTCACAAATTGAACAGGTCAGAAAAGCTTCGGCAACGTCTGTCTCAAACAATGACCCAGCCATTCTTCATTTATGTCTCGCACTTTCCAAATCTACCTCGCAGATTAATACACATTGTCTTTTCTAGAGCAAATCGAAAATTTGAGACACGTTACTATGAGAAGACCTTTCTCAATACACAAATTGGTTTATAAATCAACCAGTAAATTACAATCTCGTTTAAAGTTATTGTTTTATATTGTATTCTCGACAATAGAACCAACTATGCACATAGTTGAATCATTGAGAAAGGTACTAATACGTAATGCATGGAAGATTGAGCAATGTTTATTCAGGAATATTCTTCGTATATCGAAATTTGTAATGTAATACAAAAGACCAACAAAATTATAATATTGCATATTGTATATACATGTATAATACAAATATATATATATATATATATATATATATATATATATATATATATATAAACACTGTTTGCATTAGGATAATAATTCTATGCTTGCAGGGTTTGTATATGGTTCAACTTGAAATTAAATACACTTTGCTGAAACAAAGATCGATAATTCTATTTTTCGCTGGGTTTGTAAATAGGATCAATTCAATATATAGATATACTCCGCTGACTGCAAATCCTTTGCATTTTTATTCTGTAAATGAAACAACATTGCGTGACTGAATGTTTTGTGTTAGGTTTTAGATCACTATCTGCGAAAGAAAATGTACTTATCAAGAATCTAGAAACGGTCTAACAAGGATTGCAGGAACTTGGTCTTTTTTTACAACAAGTCTTGTGAATTCTCCTTCGGGGTTTATGAAAGCCGGCTGGGAATCCGTTTTATTTAAGTTAGATCGCCCACTTGCGCCGTAATACCTATGTTCTGCTTGTATCTTGAGAATTACGGTATACGTAAAACCTTTGGACACCACGGGAGGCGCAGGGAATTTGATCTGGTACGATTGTTGCTTTTTGTTCATCACAAGTTTTTCTTTACATTTGGCTTTCTCTTGATTGTCCATGTCATAAATATTCAAGAATACGTCATAGTGCTCCGCGTCATATCCTGTTCCATCAATCTCGACGCCATCTATGAACACTTCCCTTGAAGATGAAAATGCAATGGCAGTAGTCTCATTGTGCATACAGTTCACTGGACCAAACCGCCAATGTAAGGTCTGATTCTCGCCCTTTGATCTCTTATCCGTCCTGAATTTCTTCACGTCTTGGTTAGTTCCGTTAAAATAATTCTGTAAGTTCTTTCTCTCCTCCGCTGAAAGAATGTCGGATTTAATCACTGTTTTACAGTAATAACTTGCCTCCAACACCGGAAAACGAATGTAGTACAAAATTCCACTGAGATAGTGCCGCTGATTCTGCGGAGAAACCGCGACACCATTTCGTAAGCACTCTTGCTCGGACCATCTTAAAGCTGCGTCGAACACCACTTCTTCTTTGGCATCTAGTTTATCCGATTGAATTATTTCCTTGACAAGGGAAGCAGGCAGGTTACCAAAACTACCTGACCGTAAAATATCCTTTGGTTGATGCCAAATGTATTCAAAGCATTTATTTTTCAACGATAACTCATCGAACTTGTCCGCCTCCTGGAGAATGCTACATACGTTACACGTAGTTAATCCATGTTCTAGCACACGCCTACACTTTTCCTCCAGTCCTGTTAAACCATATTTTCGGGCTGAATACAAAATTTGTATGGCGTTTTTCGTCTCTATTTTAGTATCTTCGCAATATATGTACCTTGAAAAGATAAAATATATTGCGAACATTAAAAGATCAAAATAGCCTTTTCACAGGATTATATGCATCAATATTTTCATGTAAAAGTCAACATTCTATTTATTAAAAGATTTTAAATCATTGTGGTTAATTCTAGCATTACAAAACTCGGTCAGAGGTCTTACTCTAACATGTGTTGAAATATGTCGTTTTCTATGTCGGGAATGGCTATTTTCTCGTCCGGCTTCTCCGCCATAGGTCCAATCAGCATGGCATAGAAAACGCAGCTCCGGCTGACGAGAACATAGCGGTGTGCTCCAACGATTTGACGTTTTTCCCCCACTAGAAAGTGTACATCAAAGGCGATCTCGTTGGTCAACATATGTCGATTACACTCTGCTAACGTTTTGCTTCCTTGCCAGTCATACTGTGCTGTCATGTCGTCCGAACCTGGAAGATGTATAAAATTAAACTGTAAACATTTATATAATTAGAAAGATACTTATATAACTAAATAACCAACGTCATTTGTTTAATCTTTAACATTCAAAGATCTTTACAAAAAAGAAAAGAAGTTTATATGTAATAACTAACGACTCCTTAAAGAGACATGCACTTTACAACATCCCAACCCACAACAAATCATCAAAGATTCAGAGTCGGTAATCTACCTGCTAATGATTTCAAACACTCCTATTTTTTAATCCCTCTACCAGACATTAAGACGTATAACGAGATTCCATTCACTGAGAGATCTTCGGGACTTATCTTGAAAACCCATCAAAACAGCTCCAGGCACAAACAACCACAGGTTCCGTTACAAGAGACAAACTGTATCTTCGCATGCGCACTTTGCACACGTTGTTCAGGTCCAAGACAGCATTCAAAAAGAAACTGACACAATATGGTGACAAATGTTTCCTTCTATTTAACAAGCGTCAACCGAAAAGGTTCAAATGTATATCGGATGATTTAAACAATCCATAATGATCTAAGTCTGTTATCGATTCATGCAGAACTACCACATCAATACATTGTTAAGAAAAGTTTTAAAGCTCAAACAATGAATTCTAATGCCGTAAAAAATATAGAGATGGCGGGCACCATTGATCCGAAATGGAGTTTGAAGAACGCATCGACAAGCCGCTCATTATGTACAATGAAACTATTAAGAGTGCAAGACATCAGGTTTGTATGGTCTCCAGTAATTAGTTTTTTTTTTTATTTGGCATTTCGTTATTCAAGAACTTGTCGATAAATTGAAAAAAAAAATCACGTCTATGGTTCCAATATACATGTATACAAGACTCAGGGTGTGCTTTTATTGAATTTCCAAGTCTTCAGTTGCAATAAAGGTACGTTGTGGTTGCTTTAAAAATTGTCCCTTACACTTGCAATAAGAGGGAATTGCAGCGAAAGAACCTCTTATAACAGACGATGTCATTCAGTGGGCAATTTCGAGATAAACTAATGGATGCATTGTTAGCTAATAGATTACGCCTGATACCACATTATAAATTGTTTTATTCATAGTCAAGTTATTTTGCTGACGTTCATGCATGGTTTCGTTTTTTGGGGTGTTATTTTGTTTGTTTGTTTTTGTTTTTTGTTTTTTTGGTTTTTTGTTGTTTTCTTTTTGTTTTTTTGTTATTTTTTTTCTGGTGTTTTGTTTTTTGTTTTTTTTTAATGTAAATACCCTTCCCTGTAAATGTTTTACAGGACCATCATGTAAACTAGTGAAACTAATGATGTGATGTTTATGTCTCATTCGAGAACTGTTCACTCATACAGACACTTTGTGAAGTCCAAAAGCTTGACCTAAATGCATGACGGTCAAGCCCCCAACATTTACCGTAACAAGACACGCGTGACTTTCACTTCTAATCTCAGACACGTGGCGAAGGACAAGTTACTACTTTGTTAAACGTCTAAAGTTTGACGTGGCGCCTGGGTCGAATATTGAACCCGGGACTTCCCGATTGCGAAGATAGATACTATTTTAAAAAAAAAAAAACGAAACGCATATTATTAATTTTTCGCAAAATATTTTCAAAGATTTTTTTTCTGCATTTGATTCTTGGTCTACAATGAATCCCTTAATTACTCCTTGTTACGTCTAACGCAATTGTTTATTGGGTGGATATTCTGTAGATTCCAAGGACCATAAAACGTGTTTTCATAAAATCCTACAATCGGTCTCTGTAACTCGATATCACTATAAGTTCCTAGTGCACGTGCTTCGGGCATCAGTATTCTATCAAATGCACGGGTTCTCGGTATTGCGTTGTCTTTAAACGTAACCGCTTTTTGAGAAATGTCACGTTTGAATGATGGTCAACGCAATTGGACGTGTCACAATTTGCAGTTGCAAGAGATTTCAATGTTGCACAAAACACCATATCTTGCCTTTAGAGAAGATATCAACAGCATGATAGACCACGCTTGACGTCAGCAGCATAGGATCGCTTCATCCGACTGCGTCATCTTGTAGTGTTACGGTTTGAAGGGGGTAGTGTTACGATGTAGGCAGCAATATCCTACACATGTGGGGCAACACATAACAGGCAACTTGCCTTTAGAGAAGATATCAACAGCATGGTAGACCACGCTTGACGTCAGCAGCATAGGATCGCTTCATCCGACTGCGTCATCTTCGACAACGATTCACAACAGCGTCAGATATAGCATCTATCTTTCCTGAGATTCGCAAAATATCAGATCAGACTATTTATAATCAACTATGGGATGCCGGAATTAGAGCGAGCAGACTTGTTTGTGACATTGTTCTGACTCCGTAACATCGCCCGAGCCGACTTCAATGGTCTCAGACTCGTAGAATATGGCTGTGACAACGCTGGCAGACAGTTTGGTTCAGTGTTTCTTGATGTTTACTGCATATGTCTGATGGAAGACTCAAAATGTATGGACGCCAAATGAACGTTTTGTTTTTGTTTTTTTTTTTGCGCAGAATTGCATCCAGTGGGCTGGCCGGTTTGAAGGGGGTAGTGTGACGATGTAGGCAGCAATATCCTACACATGTGGGACAACATTGGTTCACATAACAGGGTACTTCGAGGGCTCAACAGTGTATTGATGAAATCATACAGTCACACGTGGTTTTAATAGTGCACCATCCCGAAGCAGTATTCCAACATGACAACATCAGACCACGTGCTGCTAATCTAACACGAGGTTTTCTGCAAAGAAATAATATCCAGATTCTTTCTTGACCATCCAAAGCACCAGATTTGAACCTATCGAACATGCATGGGACGAACTGGATGGGCGCATCCGCCAAAGACAATCGTAGCCTCAGATTCTGCAACATCTGGCCCAAGCTCTTTATGAAGATCCACAGTACTGACCAGTTTTTGGCTTCTGAACTAAAGACTATAGGATCTAAAACCCAGTCAGGACAACCTAAATCTTCATACATTCCTTCGCCTGAAGCACACGAGCAGAAATGCAAGCATCATTTACAACATGGGTTATCACGCTTTTTTCTTGGTGAACTAATCCAATTACGTAGGTATCTTAGGTAACCATACCTGATACTTAAAACGATCCATCATAATGGTCGAGTTCGAACCAAGGTCCATCAGTGGATGTTTGAGTTACAAATTCCGAGACAATCCTGTAGTGAATACCTACCAGACAGAGGAGGAGGAGGACTTTCGATGAGTGGATCATCCCTATACAATTTCTTAATCGTCTCCAAGTCCTCCATTTTCAAAAACTTCAACCGGATTCAGGGATATTGAAAATATCAAGAGATTTACTAGCTGTGGGCCCTCGTGCGTTCTACCATTAATCAAATAAATCGAACAGGAGTGACTAATCAAACTCTAAAAGTCGACCGATAATCCTCTTATAAAACAAACTGATAAATGCATAAGGTGTATACCAACCAATAGAAATGTATCCGCCTGGTGGAATTTAGCACCTGTTAAGTTTTTGGCATTTACTTCAGTTACCCACTGCTTAAAGATTTGTTTTTCGTATGACACAGTTCGTTATAAATAGGAAAGGTTGTACTTCAACAAAAATTTAAAGATACTTCAATAATGCGGTGACACAAATCCGCTAATGATAGCTAGACAGATAATTTCGATACGTCTTTTTCCCCCTATATTTTAAATGTGCATACTCCATTGCGCCCGAAGGGAGTTTTTTAAATTTGAGCGACAATCTAATTTGAAATATTTGAGTTGCTTCTTAAAATTTTGTACGAATGATATTTAATCGTCGATTATAAAGTTTGGAAAGTACAGTTTATTGCCTAATGAAAATCAATAGTAACGCGTTTGAAGACTGTTTACTTAAAACAAATTTGAAAACCGAGACTGAACGCCTCGATCATTTTTCTAATTTCAACAACAAATTCAAACAAGCCGTAGCGATACTTTATATCAGACAAAAGTCCATTATCAGCTTATCATACCGGTTGAAATCCATTTGATCAGTAGACAAATGTCGTCTACATTGTCCCCCGTGGGGATCCGGGTTATTAGAATAGATCCTCAGTACCCCTTGCTTGTCGTAAAAGGCGACTAAATGGGGTGGTCCTTCGGATGAGACCATATAAACCAGGGCCCCGTGTCACAGCAGGTGTGGCACGATAAAGATCTCTCCCTGCTTAAAGGCCCTGAGCGCCGAGAATAGGCCTAAAGTTTGCATCCCTTCACCGGTAATGGTGCCGTCTCCATATGAGTGAAAGATTCTCGGGCGGGACGTTAAACAATATACAATCAATCGTCTACATTGTTGCAATGAAGTTATGTATGTTATAATAATTAACTGTAACGTCATCTTCACAATGACATGGGTTTGCGAATACGCAACTTTTCTCAAATATGTTAACAAAGACTGGCGGTGTTTGCGAGATGATACGTACTCGCAAAGGAATGTGTGAGGAATTGTACAGTGGTCAAAAATTTTCGTCCACTCTACTTGACACAAAATTAAGTTTCCACAGAAACGCATGTACAAGACATAAGAACACATACAACATGGGACTGATCATATCTTTAGCTCATTTTTGTACATAAGGTCTGACGTTCCATTCTATAAGACCACGGAGTTAAAGGTGTGTAATTACATGGAGTTTCAAGCGTGTAATTATCTGTTCTCGTGTTAAGTGTAGCGTCCTCAAGCCGGCGCTGAAGAATTATCATTTAGTACCAGATTGAAACAAGAAAGGATAAACCCTCTTAGGTTATTAAAGACTGATTTCATAACTGAGTATATAAAGAGGGGTGGACAGAGGTATCCACCTCTCCGTCCTCCAACACATATCCCCCTGCCCCTTACCTCTTTCATATCTCCCTACACACCCACCCCCTTTACTTTTCCTTCCCTATACTCTGGCCGTCCATATAGAAACTACGTACTTTAACTATCACAAATATTTGTAAAAAAGATTTTTAATGACCTTTTGATATATACAGCCTTAGAAAATACAATATCTTTAAATTTCTTCTTTACTACCGGACATTTTGCTTACAAACTGTGTGCAAAATCATGATGGACAAGGAGGTTGTTAATTCCATGACCCCTGATTAAAGGGTTTTGGCGCTATAGTGGGTATCTATGGCTTGTACAATGAAATTGATTATTTCTTTAAAGGTCTCCTTAACTCTTGAATATCGAACACACAAGACATCTTGTATGTATCAATATGTATCCGTTATATATTGATTTGTACGCGATGTTCACTGTTAACAATTCATGAGTTATACTAAGGAGACATATTGATCATAGGGTAAATAATGCATCAATCATTAATACCCTTCCTACAGATTCGATACTGAACATAAAAATGGCCGTGTTGGTAGGTCAGATCCTAACGGTTGCTAATGAACAGATAATGTGTCCAAGTTTAAAACCAAAGACATTTGGCTAAAGTCAAGGTCATTGGTAAAAAATGGAAGCTGAAAGTAACGGTCTTTATTAAAACTCAGTAGAGAGGCTGTCATAACTCGAGACGTATTTCGTTTTGCCCACGTCACAGGTGGGAAAAAAAATACATGTATTGGAATATTTTCATGGACAATAACTTTGTTGTGAGGGATACCAGAAGACAATACCTGATACAGCAGTGTATTTTACATGCACCAAGGTCAACTGGTCAAAAGATAAGTCAATGACAAAACTTTAGAAATATATGTTCTAGGTCAGTTAGCTACAGCTGAAATTCTATGACCAGACGATATGGTGTAACCCTGAACCATAGTCATTTTGGCCAAGATCATGATAAGTTCAAGAGCGGATCTAGAGGGGGGGGGGGGGTCTGGAACACCCCCCCTTCCCCTGGAATTTCCAACTGAAAGAAAATATAGCCATCTTTCACCCTAGCATCGCGTTTAATATTGCTTCATCAACTCTCTCGATCACTGCAAGGTTATAATATAAAATATAAATTACCGTACCGCAATTTTGCGATTTCGCATAGTCTACTATCTGTAAACACGTGGTAATTCCGGAGGGGTCGCCCTGGAACGAGATCCCAGATCCCCCGGCCTTTTGCCCCCCCCCCCCCCCCCTCCCGATGAAAAGCTGGATCCGCGCCTGAAGTTGATAGCAGATAAGGTAAATAAAGAAATAGAAATATTTTCCCAAGCCATTAATGTTGTAATGGGGAAATGTAAGACGTATTAAACGTCACTTTCAGTACACGCACTTTGATTGAAATACAAGATCGGTAGACCAAACATGTGCTCTATGACAGTCTGAAATTGCCTGTTATGAATAAGAGAAAGAGAGAGGTGGGGGTATCATAATCATTAAAAAGGGTTGGAAATTCAAGACTTTACCCCGGAATGTGAATTAACTTGTAAGGATTTTATCGCTATTTATGTCAAGGTCATTTAGATGGCGATCGTGGACTGTGAGAATGTAAAATATGGCCATGGTAAGATGAACACCGCGGGGTATTAACCAGTCCTTTGTTTATTATCATTATTTTCATTGATAACTATAACGATGTAGTATGAAATATCAAGAACAGATCACCTCTTAGCACAAAAATAGACGTGAAGCAGTTACACCATGTTCCCCGCTTCTAGAAAAGTTTTCTTGTCTTGGGGGGGGGGGGGGGGGGGTGCTATTTCCTGCAATACCCATTCAAGAACGGTTTATTATACCAAAACAATTTAAAAACGTTTATTGGTAAACCTAGCTTCTATGGAGCGCAAAATTAACATTAATCTCAAATAGTTGAAGATATCTTTAATCATTTGAAGATACCATAATTTTATTTGATGCACGAACAATTCAATAAAAGATCTCTTCAAATAATTGATGATATCGTCGTTAATTCTGAATTAATGCGCACATTAACTGAATTGATGATAGCATTAATTATTCTGATGAATTGATATATAACTAAATTGTTGCTCTCGTCAAATGAATTGATGATACAACAATTGAATTGGTGAGGCTACAATTCAGTTGAAGACTGCATTGATTCAATTAATGCGCACAATAATAGCATTATTGCTATTTTCAATTGATTAATGATATCATTAATTCGTTTGATGCGCTCAATAATTCTTTTAGAGAGAGAGCAACTATATGATTATAAATGCCTTCAATTTAACATATCCAGAAATGAATTAATGATCTCTTTAATTGAATTGTTGCTCTCTTTAAAAGAATTGATGCGCGCAATAATTCCTTATACAAAGTACTGTAAATTAATTAAGGATATCTTCAATAGAATTAGCCCCGTGGGGATCCGGGTTGTTAGATCCTCAGTACCTCTTGCTTGTCTTAAGAGGCGACTAAATGGGTTAGTCCTTCGGATGAGACCGCAAAAACCGAGCTCCCGTGTCACAGCAGGTGTGGCACGATAAAGATCCCTCCCTCCTCAAAGGCCATAAGCGCCGAGCATAGGCCTAAATTTTGCAGCCCTTCACCGGCAATGGTGACGTCTCCATATGAGTGAAAAATTCTCGAGCGGGACGTTAAACAATAGATAATCAATCAATCAATCAATTGAATTAAAGAAATAATCATTTATACCGAGCTCTAAATTAACTTTTGCGAGCAATATTTCTACCACACTAATGCTCTCTTCAATTGCCCTGATGAGAGCAATAATTGAATTGAAGCACGCATCATATCAAGTATTGCTCTCATTAGTTCAATTTATGCACGCCTCAATTCAATTTTCGAGTTACCGTATTCCGGCGTGATTCTAACATTTACTTTGTACTCGATGCACGGTTTTCAATATGAAATTCGAAAGTTTTAAAGTGCCAGAATTAAAGCGGTTTTTACTGTATCGAGGAGTTGCATGTCACTTTTATCGAAAATCAATTGGGCTCTATGACACCGATCGCAACACCTTTACTGGTTTTTCTCTAAACAAAAGTAATACGACAAAACTGCCTAGTTCCCCGAAAATACACCGGTTGGGTATCTCATCGGTAGAACGCTCGTTCGTAACCGGTAAGTCCCCCTCTCGTATGGATTTATAAACTCAAATCATTTGAAGATATAAATTCATTTGGTTCGCGCAACAACTTCATTAAAGATCTCTTCATATAGCTAACGATATCTTCTATTCTGATTATTTCGCACATTAATTAAACTGCTGTTAGCATTAATTATTCTGCTGAATTGATGAACACTTGTCAATTCAGCAGATGTTTTCAACAGCTCAATTAATGTGCATAATAATTTAGTGTGACGATATCATCAAATTTATTTGAAATGAATTGATGATATCTTCAAATATTCAATTATTTATGTTTATGCTAATTTGGCGCCCCATAGATAAGTATATAGTTTCCAACGCTAATTAAATATAGTTTCACATTTGATGAACTAGGTTTATCAGTCATGAAATATAGTTTACAAATCGTTAACTATAACTCACGCTCCTTTAAATCTACGTTTCTCTCTTTTTTGTGAAACTGGCGTGCCATTTATTAGTCCGAATGCACTGCTTTTCTTCTAGTGTAAGAAGGTCGATGATTTTGAATTTTAGTAATAGGTTATATCATTACAAGCTTTGCAGAGTTTCAGAGAAAATCCAACAATGCCTGTAGCTTTTATGTAATTGAATTTGAATTGCGTAATAAGAGCAAATAAATATACTGATGTTATATGTAATACTAATGTTGCATACATACACTTAAGAAATGTAAAATTAATTCGAGTTTTGTTTGTTTGTTTGTTTTACGTCCCGTCGAGAATTTTTCACTCATATTGAGACGTCACCAGCTGCAGGTGAAGTACCACAAATTTAGACCTATGTTTAGCGCTCGGGGCCGTAGCAGTGGGTTTTTTTTAACATGCCAACGCCTACCGTGACACGGGACCTCCGATTTAAGGTCATATCCGAAAGACCCGTGATTCTCACTTTTAAATGCAGAGCCTTTCGTCTTAGGTTTGACGCGGCCATGGTACGAGCGGGGTTCGAACTCACGACCTCCCCGTAACCGAACGCTCTAACCACTGAGCTACCGCGACCGTTTTGTTTTTTTTTGTTATATATATATATATATATATATATATATATATATATATATACATGTATATTTCATATTGTGTAACATGATTGTATGCCAACATGTTTGGTGAATCGATAAAATAATTGAATAATTCCTCATCATTTATGATACTTTATATTCCTAATCACACTTTGCAAAAAAGTTAATTTTTCCTCGTAATGCTACCTAATGTCTAGGCATACTGCAATAATTTCACACTTTTTTTCGCCCCAAGTAATATATAGTTCTACCTTGAGGGCAACTGAACAGATACTATAGGTTTACGAATGAGGGACTTAAATTCAACTTTTACAATTGTAAGACTCAAGAGACATTTATAATTTACTTAGTATTATATAAAAATTTTCAAGTAGTTCGTCACAGGTTTTTGCAAAATCTTTATTTGATTTAAACGTTGTGCATAATATATCTTTTGGAGGAATTTTATTCACCGAGGACAATAAAAAATCTGGTTGACTATTCAATACTGAAAAGATTTATATTTTCTACAAATAATTTTTAAAAATGTTGTCAAGGGCAATAACTCCTATGCTGATATTTCTCTAAATATTGTATGTCTATTATTCATTGATTTCCCTGATAGTCACCATTATTTTTATTATTACATATATTTTGGTATTTATAAAGTAGTTGTTGTTATTTTTATATTTATTTTTTAAAGCAATTAAAATTAAATCCCCCCCCCCCGATTTTATGTACTTTTATTACGCATTTTTAATCTTCATGAAAATGTTCAGTTTTCTTATGTTGACATATACTTCTTTTACGTGTATCTGACACCTTTGAAAAGGTGATGACATGACACGTATATTGGTTATCGATTAATTAATTAAACAATATTAGACCCCAAGTGGAAATAAATAGTTTTTCTTTGAACCATTTTGACAAGTCACACGAGAATGGAGCTATGATAGGAAACATCACAACCAGAAATATACAAAATATTTGAGTATTTATTGCTTATAATATATTGCAGATTGAAACTAAATTTCTCAGTAGCTATAGTCGAGTGTTAGGCCCTGTTTATTAATCCATGACGCGAGTAGTTTGATGCTAATCTCCCTTGGCAATCGTCACGTGACTTATTCAAGATGGCAGCGACCAGGCGGCTACAGAAGGTAAATAAGTGAAAC
Organism: Ostrea denselamellosa; assembly: GCA_024699665.1. Taxonomy (NCBI): domain Eukaryota; kingdom Metazoa; phylum Mollusca; class Bivalvia; order Ostreida; family Ostreidae; genus Ostrea; species Ostrea denselamellosa. The sequence continues at coordinate 7,355,563 of JAMZEH010000005.1, read as the reverse complement.
ACAGTTTTTCTTTTTTATTCAGTTTTTATTTTAAAAAAAAATTCAATATCATCGTAAATTTTGTGTGTTCTTGCCTTATATCTGGTACACAGGAACACCACAGTGAAGTTTATATAAAATTTTAAGGCGTGTCTTCTGGGAGAACAACGAAGAAATCGAAAGAATATTTTGTGTCAATCCATTTATTGTTATAAGCTAATCAAGATACAAAATGTTATGGTAGGAATTATTTAGTTTATAATTCAGTTTGGTTGTAAAATAAAAGCATTGTATACATTGAATAAAGTTTTTTTGAAATTTCTCAAATTACAGATGTAGAACTGACTCAGTTATGCAACCAGAATTTGATACAGTATTTACATCCGGAAAATGTTTATTGTTGTTTTGTTTACTAAACTAGCTCCCTATATTGTCTTTACATTGAAGAATTGCGATATTGGATTCAGAAATCAGAATAAACTGTTGTAATGTAACATGTGAATATGTGGAACTGTTGCCTAGTGGCAAGGATGCTTGCTTTGCAACTGGGGGTAATGGGATGTTTCAGCGCAAAATACGTTTCACCCCGAGATGGTTTGCCCCAAAACATTTTGACCCCATTTGCAGTGTGAAACATACCATGCAGAGTTGTTTAAAACTGTCAGTCCCAGCAAGGCTGGTAATAAAAAATTCTGGACCAGTAGGTCAAATTGTTGATATATAGGATGATATATAGGACAAGCATGATATTTTGGACAGCCATTAAAAAAGCATTATACCTTGCATTTCTATTGTTATTTGTTCTAATTTTAAACAGTTCTGAACTTGATATATTTACAAATGGAAAACGTCTAACTGTATGTTGATATATAACTAAGATCTGATTGGTTGATTTATATCTATGACCTTCATTAACGTTGCTGTGAAGGAAAATTATCGCAAAATTGCGATTGAGAAAATTTGGTTGTTACCTTTTATTTTGTTCTTCAATGGCATTTTATGCCTTTGTCTCTGCACATTAGAAGTTGATCTAGTTTTTGCAGTGGTTTTGATTTTGGTTACAATCTTTTAATTATATCCATAACTTTTAACAGAAAACTCAATGGGACTTGAATTTGCCAATCAAACAAAATAAAAGGTAACAACCAAATTTTCTAACTGTCTGAAATTGTAAAACCATGTGTCTAAAATAACAACATCATTTACCTCCAATTAAACCCAAGAACACGGTCTAGAATGTTTGTGGAATCAACTGATATAAAACATGCCCATGTTGAGTGGTTAGGTGATCAGCATTTCTGAAGTACATCAAGAACTGTCCAAAATACCAACACATTCCCCTGACTGGCTAGAAAACATAAGTCCAAATGACCATATGAAAATACCTGGTGTGATTTGATTATTTTAGAACTTGGGATCAGAATGCACATATGAAAGGTTCTCAAACAATATGGCCATGTAGCCAAAAGGTCTCTTCCCAGTAAGAAAAGACCGGTCATGGTAGCTCAGTGGTAGAGTGTTCGCTTTGTAACCAGAAGGTCGTAAGTTCAAGCTCTGCTCATGCCATGGCTGCATCAAATGCAAGATTGTTCCTTCACCAAACACTTGACAGTAAGAAGTGAGAGTCACAGGTCTTTATGATATGACCTTAAAAATGGAGGTCCCATTGTTACAGCAGGCATTGACATGTTAAAAAACCCTCACTGCTAAGGCCTCGAGTACAAAGCATAGGTCTAAATTTGTGGTACCTCAAAGTGACCATGTTTGGCAGGATTTAATCTTCACAAGTCAAGGGTTATTGATTCTTTACCTTTCACTAACCCTTGACGAATATCACTATCAGAAATTCAGGCTCATGCGACCATTACCTAATCTGCAGGGTGTCAAGTGGTCCTATATTCCTATATTTTTCCTATTTTTTCAGAATGTTGCTATAATTCCTATATTTCACTAAATTTTCCTATATTTTGACTTTAACTCCTATATTTTTAGAACTTTGGACAAAAAATAATGAAAGTGGAGATTTTCATATGTGAAATTTATCAGTATTGATATATAAGAGTATTAGAGTTTGAAATGAAAGCTGTAGATGGTGTTGATGCTTGTACTGGTCTGTAGTATTGAGCTAACCTAATGCAGCAATATGGTTTCAGTGTTCTTGGAGTGTCAAATAATATTTGTTGATGTTTATATGAATGATTTACAAATTTTAAAAATATTTTCTATATTTTGACATACAGTATTTAATGAAAACTTCTACATTTCTTGAGTCAATTGTTATTGATAAAAGAATATTACTATCTAAAATTCAATTTTTTTACAATGTAACTACATGTGCAATACACTAGGAATCTGTCATATTGTTTCTTTTGTATTTTTTATACTTTTTAAACTAAAATTAGAATTTAATTAAGTATATTTTTATATAATGATATGATCGAGCATTATACAAGCGAAATTTTTTATGAGTTTGATACATACAGGTAATTAGTAAATAACTATTTGATAATTTCATAAATTGTTACTTAACAAAATAATTACTTTCAGTCAAAAAGAAGTTACCAACCGCAGAGCACTTGTATCAATTAATAAATAAATTTGAATTTTAAGAATAAGTGACATGAATGCCCACTCAGTACTAGCTATATTTCATTTTAATTTGTACAGTAATTAATAATAATCTGCTTTTGATAACAAAATCTGTCATCTTTAAAACATATTTCTTTCAAAATAAAAAAACTTTCTACAAGTCAAAACATTATTATATTTCTTGAGGTATAAATGATTTCAAAACTTTAACTGGTGACCAGCCACCTAAAAAGAAATTGAAAAAGAAGTGAAAAAGATATCATATGGTCAACTGATGTTTGATTATTAAGTAAATTGTAATACATGTAGCTAACTGCTATTTTTTAGTTGTTAAAGAGGTGTTATAAGTAGTAACAATACGTTTCTGTGTTTCAAGTAAAAGGGAGGTGAGGTGAGGTATGGCTAAAGGGGAGGAGGAGGCCAAACATTTATGCTTGAAATTTCAATTATTTGCAAAATTTTATCCTATATATACCCTATATTTTCATAGTGAAAAATCCTATTTTCCTATATAGGATTGGTCAAAAATGGCTTGACACCCTGAATCTGCTATATCCAATGAAATTGCAGCATCTTTATTGTCATTTCCATCTGTTCAGTTTGTAATAAATCGACTAATGGCAAAAGTTCAGCTTTTTAAAGGTTTTACAAATAACAGTTTAAAAATGATATTAATATTATTTATAAATGGCTGCTCTGCAAACTTGTTTTTTTGTACATGGATACAAATGACAATAGCCTACCTGAATATGGAGATGAGGGAAGTGATCTAGTACTGCTGTGTTGATAAACATGTGCAATTGTAATACTTGTGCCACTAATACATTTATTGATGGTAGATCAAGTTTGGAAACCATCTTGTTGAAGATGTTTAATCTTTTTGAGTACTAAAACAATTGAAATAGCCTCTGCTGCACATATAAATACATATGTTTTCATTTGATTCTTTCACTTCGCATTGTTATAAATAGAACTAGATTCTGGTTGAGAGTGTTGAACCAGTCAGAAAACACATGATGAGCCCAGCTTTTTGACAGTGACATTTGTCAAGGGTTAGTGTGAGGTAACAAATCAATAACCCTTGACTTGTGAAGAAGGTTGTATATGAGTGGGAGATACATTACTGTTAAAAATAATGTAGGGTATTTAGATGCATTTTTTTTTTTCTTTTCTTCTGTGCAACATGGCATGTACATGTATCTGGTCTGATGAAACTCTGTCTGTCTGATAGAACCTTTAATTCTGTCAGACCAAATGTCTGTCAGTGATTTATAAATTTTGACAGCTCTGCTCATGCATTTTCAAATGTACTACATGGTGTTTAATATGGTTGCATGTTTATTTTCTATGTAGGAAATGCTACTTCAAGAAATTTTACATACATGTTTAATTTTGATGTTAACTAAGTAGTTTTACTTTAAAGTCATAATTGTTCTCATTACCCTATTTAAAATGTGTACTCAATTCATTTCATAATGAATGAATTATGAGAATCATTGTCTTGGGATTCTGTCTCTATAACAATTATCAACACATTCAGAAAATATTCAAAAGGGGGATTGTGATTCAAGCTTGCATTTTTTTCTGCTACAAAAAAGGTATGTGATTGAAGACATCAAAATAAAAAAAAGATTATCATTATATTTGAAGAAAATATTCAACCAAAAAGGGGTTGCAGCTCCCAGTACACCCCCACCACTAAATAAAAATGTTCTTTTTGCTTGTATATTTATACATGTACATCAAAGGTTCTCACTGTATAAGTTTGACCTTCCAAAGGATTTAAGATATTGTATATTTGGAAATATATATCTATGTATACAATATTCCTGATGAAGAATGAATTAAACTAGTTTGATCTGCATTGAGGTATTTTTGTCATACTACTATGGGTGTGGAGTTAGTTTATTTTTGATTAATTATTTATTGTTTTCTGCCACACTCAACAATTTTTCAGTTATCTGGTGACATCCAGTTTTTTATTGGTGGAAGAGAGAACCCAGATACAATGTACCCAGGAAGAGACCACTGACCTTTCGAAAGTAAACTGGCAAACTTTCTTACATATATCAGCGTGAGCAAGAATCGAACACGTGCCGACTAGAGGGGAGAGGCCCTGTGATTTTGAGCTCTAACCACTCGGCCATGGAGGCCCTGCTATTAATTTTTGAGATAGTAGATAGATAGTCTTGAATTCAAATATTCACCTCCTTTCATTGTTGATGCCTTCACTATGAATGGATAAAATTATTGTTAGAGTATAAAAACCATTAGCATCTCATAATGACAATGGATCTGCTCATTTTTTTTTCATTGGATTGACATAATTATGAGACATCTTGAAATTAAGATTGAACTGGTCATTTGTAAATTATAGATGCAATTATTTACCCTCAATTACATCATTTAACTGGAAAACAGAATATTGTGTTTATATCGTTAATCAGTTTATCACGTTTTATTGCAATCATGACAAAGACATTAAGAATGAAACCATTTATAAATTAATCAGTATGAATGTGCCATGATATACACTGATTGATCTACAAAACAAAGTAAGCAATTCTCGTACACCAGACAATATATGAAATATCAATGAATACCTGTAATAAAAAGTTGCAAAGTCTGGGTGAAATGTCTCGGGGCAAAACTTCCCACACTTCAATTTTCAATGTTTGTTCTTGTACTTAATGAAACCTAAGACATTTAACATAGGTAGTGACTGTTCCTTTGCCAAAAACATCTGGCATTAGAAATGAAAGTAATAGATCTTTCATATAGGACATTATGAAAAAAGATCCCTTGTCATGGTCGACATGGCCATGATAAAGAACCCTCACTGCTTTGGCCCTAGGTCCCATGCTTAGATCAAAATTTGTGGCACTTCATGTAAAGCTCATTGGTGGCGAAATCTCTACATGAGTGAAATATTTTCAAATGGGATGTTAAACAATAAATAAACAAAAACTTAATATATGATATTTACATTATTTTTCATCTAAATAATTAAGTAATGAATTATGCAACTGTTTACACTTCTTAGACTAATTGTTGTTTATTGCTACTAACTTTGTAATAGGATTTCAAAAATTAAGGACATAATAAAATTTTCTCACTAATATATAATTTTTCATGATATTTCACATATAAATCGCTTTCATTCTATCTTGTTTCTACAAAATATCTTGGGTATACTGTAGCAAAGAAGGGGTGAAAAATATTTTGAACAAACGGGTATTTACGATGCACCAATTGTTGACCATGTGACTTAATAACATACTGCCTACCTGTAGTACATGTATTTTACACATGATCTTCTACTAGAACAACAAATTTAATATTTTTATAGGAAGGACCTTCTTATACCCCTGCAAACAAAGTTTAGGAGGTATACTGGAATTGCCTTGTTCATCTGTCTGTCCATAAATATAATTTGTCCAGAGTATGTCTTTTAAAACCAATGAACATATTGATGAAAACTATATTTTATATGAATTGTGAAGTTGTGCACTAGTTATTTCAATTGAGATTTTTCAATTTTCAAGGAAGTTATGGATATTTTTTTCATTTTGAAGGGATATTATTGTTCTCTATACCAATAAACAGATTTGGTTCACACTTTGTGTATATATTTTGTATATTATAAGGTTGTACATTTGTCATTTTTATTGAGATTCTTTAATATTAAAGGAAGTTATGATTAGTTTCATTTTATATGTGTGTGGGGTTTTTTTTTTTCAACATGGATTTCTGGGATATTTCTTGAAAATTTGTACATTGTTCATTACACCATGATTAGTGATAATATTGAAGTGAAATTAGTGTATCAATTATTCCCCTATAGCTCTGTGGACCCAACTGGCAAAAGGCAAAAGGCCAAAACTTTGGGCAACCCACATACACAACTTGTTTGTACTTGGTACATTCTTATTATTTACTTATTCTTACCTATTGTAATTCCTATTGCTCTCTCTCTCTCTCTCTCTCTCTCCCAAAAATATCAGACTTGATTGGTACAATTCAGTGTAACATGAAAATGTTTTCAATATGTGGCCATGTAGTGTTATTCTATCACTTAAGATATCCAATGTTTCATGAAATTTTAGGTATTCACTGCTGTTGCTATTTTGGATCTGCTAACCGATCTTAGAACTTTAGGAAAGGAAAAAGTGGTCATTTATTACAAGTCCCAGTTTAAAGTCATTGCATGTGTGACATATAATTGTCATATCAAATGGTTTGATAAATAATTTAATAAAAGTTTATTTATTTGTAGGAACTTGGGGATCTGAGAAAGAGTGATGGAAAAATTTTCAGAAACATTCAAGTGGATGAATCAAACATCTTGCTATGGCAGGGTCTCATAGTGCCAGTGAGTCAATATATGGGTTTTTTGAGAGGGCACTTTTACAGTAATTTGGCAATAGATTGTATGTGCCTTAATTTTATGTTAGATATAATAAGTAATCCATAAAATGTAAAGGAAAATCCGTGCTGATTAATGTGCTGTTTAATGAAGTATAATGATGAATTTGATGTGGGAATTAGCAATGGTGTTTGATTTTGGGTGACCAGCTGCTTTACTGGTTAGACAAGAACATGCGATGAATTAAATCTTAGTTACAATGAATTACTGATATTGCTGAACTGTGAAAAGAAGTTAAAAATATACAAAAAAATGTTTTTAAAAGAACCAAAGGATAAGTATAAAAGTAAGAAAAGAGATGAGAGAATTTGCTTTCAGACAAGCTAAGGGCAGAATTCATTTATCTGATCTACAACAGATCTGCTAGTTTTGTTTTGTTTTCTTTGCATATAGTAGTCTCTCGTGTACATATACAAGTGGATTTTATGATATTTTCTGCTTTTGAGCCTCGTGGTATTTATGTATGAAGAAAAATTGTTTAATTCGTAATTTATTATATTGTTTTAATCATTTCCAGGAATCCCCTCCATATAATAAAGGAGCATTTAAGATAGAAATAACATTTCCAGCAGAGTATCCATTCAAACCACCCAAAGTAAATTTTAAGACAAAGATTTATCATCCAAATATTGATGAAAAAGGACAAGTTTGTTTACCAATTATAAGTCCCGAGAACTGGAAGCCAGCAACTAAAACAGACCAGGGTAATTATTTTGGATGTCACTCTCTTATTCTTGTAAAGAAATACAAAATATGAAGTGTTTATGACAAATAAAAAACTATGTTTTTTGTATTTTAGACTTATTGATTAAATGATTCAACACTTTCAAAACCTTAAATAATTTATATATTTATTACTCCCATACAGGCATGTAAACTTCAAGTCCCTGTTTTGGGCCAATGGAAAATGGTGCAAACAGCTTGAGCTTACACTAGATGAGGATGCTTGTATATCAATTTTATAAATCAGTTCTTGAGAAGAATATTTTTAAAATTGTGATAAATAACATTAAACCTTTACTGTTAATATATATATATATATATATATATATATATATATATATACACACACACAAACATTTATCTGATTGCTTATTCATTAGGCAAGTAAAATCTGAAATTTACTTGTCTGGGCACAATTAAGATTGTGTGAATCATGTTGAAAGAAAAAGTATGACCAATAATTCTGTCTCACAAATGCCAGAAGAAAATGTTCATTATGCATTATTCACAAGTCCTATTTTCATGAATCTGTAAGCTCTGTATGTTTGTATTTTAATTCATAATTTAATTTTCATTGTTAATTTTGGATGAATAGATATAAACTGCATTGCCTGTGATGATTAAAGCATTGAGGCCTTAGGATACTGTTTATCTGATTTGGATAAAGTATATACTTGTAGTTTAAGAATTGTTACCTGAATCACTTAGAAAATCACCTAAAATGGAGGAGAACAAAAATTGTAAATTGTGTGGTGCTTGCCTCTTTAGGGGCCAAGGAATGGAGTTATAACTTCTGATAATAGTACAATGTTTGAAAATATTTACTTTTAAACATCTAGTACAACAAACTAGACATAGTTAGTGTAAAATTCATGACTTATTGGGCAGGCATCTAGGGCAGGGATGTATGGAACATTCTTTGAAAACACATTATGTTTAAATGATCTTTTTTACTCCTGAACATCTAGCAAACAAACTGGATGAATAATATTATGTAAAGAGGCTTCTACCAAATTGTGAAGGTCAGGGATCCAGGTTGGATCATAATGTTAAATTTTTTCTGTGCTTTATATATTGCACATGCATACACACACAAAAACACACACACACACACATTGTATTTACCCTTTCTTGTAAGAATATTCATCAATATTACCAATTCCACAGTATATGGAACTTTTTTCATTATACAAGTATTGGAGGCAATTCGCAATTTGTTATATGTATTCATATAACCTATATTTCTTTTCCAGTTATACAATCATTAATAGACTTAGTACGTGAACCTGAGCCAGAACATCCTCTCAGGGCAGATGTTGCAGAGGAATTCACAAAAAACTATGCCAAATTTATGAAAAACGCTGAGGAATTCACTAAGAAAAATGCAGAAAAACGTCCAGCGGATTCATAATGTGAAAACTTAGCTTCTGAAGACAGGAGACCAGTTTTGTTCAAAGAATGGAGATTTCTGGAAAAGCTATGTTAAGAAGTGAACATTTTACTTTCAGTTTCTTTTAAAAAGAACTGATTCATAATTTCTATGAGAAATAATGTCTGTATGTGTTCTCTATGTTTGCTTTACAATAATTCTGCAACTTGGTAGGTTTTGTATACTTTGTGTTTATTTATGACGGAAAAGTTGGTTTGCTTTTTAAAGTTTGTAATATTTTGGTTAATTTGCAACCTTCAATGTATCCATACATAAACTTTAAAAGATTTCCTTTGCAGGGATATAGACAGATTAATATATGCACCAACATAGTGATCCAACTGATTGATTGATTTAATTTAAAAGAAAAAAAGAAGTAGAATGTGACTTTAATAGAAAGAGATTGTGTTGTAAGCATTTCTTGATTTCAAAATTTTAATTCTTGCATATTGTACCAAATAGTATAAGTAAATGTAGTTCTGTTTATTGAAGTATTGATATACAATTGCAGATAAACATATCATATGATGGATATGTATTTTGTGACACTTTTCTGACACTATTAGTTGTAATTTTATGTCAGTCAGCTGTGTATCTATGTAGCATAACTAACACCATATGTAAATTTCCTCTTTTGTTGTAAGACTTGCACAAATACTGTACATCTTTTGTGTAATAACACATGACATCATATTCAGTATTCCACTTAAGAACTACTTATCCTGTTGGGACTAATTTTGAAATTAAAACAAATTAATAAGGTAAAACACCATAGCAACTTGTTTATTTCTTTTCATGGAACATTTTACTTTGGATAAAGTACATGTATATCATAGTAAAATTATATATAAATTGGTTATTGAAAGGTAATACAGATCTATCAAAATTAGTATCTATTGTAGCTAAAATCTTGTACAATTTTTTTTTAAATCATTAAAAATTAATTAAATACATGTAGTTCATATTGTCCCCAAAACTGATGACTCCTAGCAAGGAAAGTAATTCAAAATTGGTTGACTGCTTCTTTAAACTTGTGCAATGTGATTTACTCTTGGAATATTACAAGTATTACAGATTACCTAGTTGTTTCACATCATCATCTCTGTGACAGACTTTATATTCTCCACAAACTCAAAATACATTTATGTATGCACTGTGTCTTCTGATCATGAACCTTATGTTGTAGCCACATGGTCAGTTATATGCAATGTTTTCAAATTAAAAAGAATTCTGAGAAATAGTTAGTTTATTAATATGAATATATTCATAGGGTATATAGTATAATAAAAGAATTCTGTCTTTCTCTGTACATCAGTTTATTTGACAGTTGGTTAAAAAAAAAGATCATACCCATATTTCATTATTGTTGTAAAGGTAAAATAAAGGCACCTAATAAAATCTTGGCCACAGGTGAGATGAATAGCCATCACAAAAGAGTGGACTTGACAATCTAGGCTACATAAGGAGAGCTAGCAGCCACATAAAAATAAATATTTCAAGATTTACAATTAAAGGGACTTGGACATGATTTGAGCCAGAAGTGTTCAAATATCATGATAAAATACAGATGTATAATAAAAATTGAGCCCCTTCAAAGTAAAAAGAATCTATGGTAATGTGGCAGACACTGCCAAAATTTGCAAGAAATCATAACTTTTTGGAGATGGTATGGCCCTCTGTAATAGGTGCCTTACCATCAATGGCCTTGATCAACCCTATATATTACTGTAGACAGGGCTGCATTCAAGATCATAGCAGCTAGGTATGGTGGCTGGTTTGTGCCATTTTACAGTTTGTTGTCTTTTCATAATTTTGAGTCGAAAAGTAGCTTATCATTATTTTGTCTTTTCATCACTTCAGAGTGAAAAATCACTAATTGTTGTTTTGTTGTCTTTTTGCCTCAAAATAATGAAAGGACAAAAAATTGTAAAATGGCACAAATCCGTCACTATACCTAGTTCAATGCAGCTGGAACACTGCTGTTCTGGAGAAAAAGACTTGCAAGATTGTATTTCCAGTATACATCACTGCATGCATTATGATTGTAAAATTTTATCCACCCTACCCCCAGGAGTAATATTTTGAAGGAAAAAGAAACTTGGAACAACACGACATGGTAATATTTACATTATGATCGATTCAGTGTAGCCCTCCAATTCTGGAAAAGAATTTAAATCTCCTGTACATTCTAATGTGTAACTTTGATCTTTCGTAGTCCCACCCTTCCCTCAGGGCCCCTGAACTAAACAAACTTGACTTTGAACACCCTGACTAGTTATGGTCTTCTGTTACCGAGAGGAATATCTGTATTATTCCTTTGTAAAATTTTGATCCCCACTGAGGACCACAATTTGAATAAACTTGAATCTGTACTACATGGGGATGCTTGCCTATAAATACAACTAATAGCACTCCTACTGTTTTCAAGAAAATTTGATTTTTTTCTATACGTATATTTAACCATGTAAAATATTGATCTTGTTTTGTGGACCCACTCTACCCCTGGGGACCATGATATGAACAAACTTGAATTCTAGTATTTGAAACAAGATGTGTTTGTGAAGCACTGATGCCCCAGTATGACAACAAAGTAATTCTGGTACCAACAAATTGGTCTTGTCACAAGGAATACGCGTGAAATATGAAAGCCCTATCACAAAATATACAAAAGATAATAAGATTAAGTTTTGCTAAGTAGTTCAAACTTTAAGGTCACAAGTATTTCATGCAAAAAGGGGGAGGTGGGGGGGGGGGGGGGGGTCTTGTCACTAGAAATACACTCAAATATGAAAGGCATTAAGAAGTTATGGTCATGGTTAAAGTTCTTCAAAAGTAGGTCAAACTCCCAAGGTGAAGTTCATGGAGTCAAAAACTCTGATACCAAAAGAAAGGTCTTGTCACAAGAAGTGGACAAACAGACACACAAAAACCTATCTTCAATTACAATGGCATAAAAATTTTTTTTTAGGATGCTTGCATGTTTGTCTTTAAATGTTCCCTTTGTTGTCATTGGAAAAAGACACCCACCCCCCCTTTCCTACTGACATGTAACTAGCTTTGGACCCCTATTGAAGTCCTGTAATGACATCATGGGTCATGGATTTCACATACAACAAACATACTTTGTTAAAAACAGATGTTTTCCCAGCTCCCAAAATTGAAATTTCTCACCTCCTCCCCTTAATGTACCACATCAAAAGGAGGAGAAAGTACGAGCAGGAAAGATGGAGAAAAGATTCTACATCAATGTGACCAATGTCATTGTTTTATACGATACAAATATAATGACTGGTATGTTGAAGTACATGTAGGAAAGTGAACATACCCTTGTGTATGAAAAAAAAAAACTGTAACATTCCTCTTTGATACACTGTAAATTGTAGAAAATATTAGATCCCTGGGTCAGAACAATATGATCATCAATAAATAATAATGAAGTATTGTACAAAATTTCAAGGCTATCCAATAAGCCCTATAGGAAAAAAAGTGTTCAAAAGCTATTTTACACCCTCCACCTCTCTTAGATCCATTATAACCATTAGATCCTCCTGTTCCGGTAATATGCACATCTGAAAATTGCAATGACGCATTCTCAAAAGTTCAAGTCTATTGGATAAGCCATTAGGAGAAGTTTTCACGAGCTATTTTACATCCTCCACCTCTTTTAGATCTACTGTAACTTTATGGAAAATAATTGGATTCTCATGTCCCGACAATATGCACATCTACAATTGGCAATGAACCATTGTACAAAGTTTCAAGTCCATCTGATAAGCCAAACAGAAGTGTTCACCAGATTTTGTGACAGACAGAAAGCAGAAAAACAATACATCTCCATCTGGAGAGGGAAGACATAATTCTGCTTACTAATGCAGCCTAACCTGTCCCTTGGGATCAGGTAGTTTGAAAACACTTCTATCTAACATAAAATGCACAAACTTTAACGGTCATCCAGGGTAAATAAACTTTCTGTGCATCTGGTAGATATTTCTGCAACAAATGGAAAACATAACAGAACAAAAAAATTTCAAAATTTTTCTCTTTCTTTCTTTGGACAGATTTTATTTTCAACAATTTAATACATATCTGATTGCACAAAATGTAGACATAAACTAAACCAAGGAACCCATATTCTACAGTCAACTTAAAGGAAGCAGTCCCATTTGGTCTACAGCCCAGAAGACTCCTCACCTCTTAATTAATTCCCTTTGGAAATGAGCTTTGTATATTTTTGTACCACTATTTCCTGTGCTTTTTAAGATGCTGTATAGAAGAAAGAAAGAACTTGTGGCCTATGAGCAACAACATTCACATGAGTCACCTTGGCCCGCAGAAGATTTTCACCCTCTTTCATGCCATGATAAATTTTGACCCCATATTATGCCCCAATCTAGCCCCATGAGGTTATGATTTTACCTAAGAACATAGGAATTCTTCAAAATCAATGACTAGCATGGCCTTGCTGTTCTGGAGAAGGTATTTTCCAAGATTTTCCCCACTATATTCATGTATTATGTAAAATTTCATCTACATTCATTAAGGCAGCTTTCACGTAAGTTTACTCTTTCCTGGTCCAGTGGTTCCTTAAAAGATGCCACCATATTATCTTATCTATTTCTTAATTATCTCCCTTTTGACTCTTCATCTAAACAACTTTGAATCCACTTCACCCAAGAATGCTTTGTGGCAAGTTCTTCTGGAGAAGTAGTTGAAATATTAAAAGTTTACAGATGGACAAATGGACACAAGACAAAGTGGGATCAGAAAAGCTCACTTAAAAGCTCAGGTGAGCTAAAAAATGGGGAAATTCTAATAAGTGTATGAGGCATGGCATTCAATATAAAAACTAGTTCATGTATTGAATTATTTACAATGACATGCATTTATAATTAGGACACTGAACTTTTTACAAATGAGAATATGAAAATCCTGAAGACCAATACTCTAACATCTTTATACAAGGAATACCATTTACCTCTGTTCATCCATCTTCCATAGAAAATTACTTATTATATATATTAACAATAGAAAGATACACCTCCAAACATATTTTAAAAAGCACCATCTCCTTTCATCTACATATATTCTACTAACAGCCTGCATTTGGAACCTCACACAAACATTCCACACTTTTGCAATGAGTTTCATATCCCAGCACAGTACAAATTAGTTAAAAAATGAAATAATTATTCCTGTTAATTTCCATCATCTTGCTGTGCTGGTCTTTGCGGTTCTCCCCAGTTGAATCCCCCTGGGCGGTCTTCTGGGAGAGGATTATAATTGGGATCCTCGGGGGGACCTTCTAAGAGATAGGTTCTACAAAATGAAACCAATAAGCTTATTCAAAACTGTACTACTTCACATCTGTTTTATTTGTACAATTAAAAAAAAAGTATGGGATGTTAGATTTACAAGGACAATGAAATGCAGATCATGAGGTCAGGAAGGAAACAAATGACATAAAAACATTAAGGAAACATTTGTCAATTTATTCGAAACCCTGTGTACAGTCAGAAAAGGACACCAACACAGGGTCACACAGCAAATTTACCACCATTGTGAAACAGAGTCAGTAGCGGGTAAAACCCCCTTCGTTGGCCAGACAAGCTCAGATTCGGCATGACATACTCCTAATGAGATGTCCCAGGTCATTTGAGGGAAGGTTATTCCATTCCTGTTGCAATGCTGCAACAAGTTCTTGGACATTGGCAGGAGGTTGTTGACGTTGGCGTTGCCACTGTCCAAGCATGTCCCAGACATGCTTGATGGGGGAAAGGTCCAGACTGAGTGCGGGCCATGGTAATGTGGTGATATTTTGCTGTTGGAGATAATCTGTAATGATCCTGGCCCTATGACATCTGGCATTGTCATCTTGAAAAATGAAACGACGGTCATAACGACATGCAAACGGCACACCATGGGGTGCCAAGATGTTGTCCCGGTAGTACTGCCATGTAACATGTCTAGCAACAACATGCAAGTCTGTTCTGCTGGCAACATTGATGCCTCCCCACAACATTACAGATCCACCCCATACCGATCATGTCTAATGACGCTAATGACATGGAAGCATTTGTTACGTCGGCGCTAACCCTCCTGCATCTGTCCAGGAAGTCCACAGTGAACCTCGACTCATCCAAGAACATTACGTGGTTCCATCGGCGATTATCCCAGTGCTGATGGTGACAACACTGTGCTATTGTTTTATACTCAGTGGTGCATATTTGAATGTAAATAAGAAAAGGGAGGGGAGATTATCAACACTATATACAGTGTATTTCATCCCAACCCAAAGAACAGATTACAATATTTTATATTATTTTGAATACCTAAAATATTGGGGAAATCAGTGCATTTATATCAGTTGTTCCCCACTTCAAACTTCTGCCCCTCAAGAAAAGCTAAATATTAGAGGCATAATTGATTAAATAGACAGTAGGGGATGGGGAGTCCTTGTTTACCTTCTACCTCATTTTACTCGGTATATATACACATCAATAAAATGTTCTGCAAATCAAATAAGAAGCTCTGAACCTTCCCCTCCCACAAAGTTTGCCATGTACTGATACATATATACAAATAAAATTACTTTCATGAAGTGGGGGTGCTTTGCTCATGGGTAATTGACTTTTGTTTTGCATGTACTATACCTTCCAATATAGTTAAATGCTTGGATCCTGTGTAGTATACCATATATGTGATCCAAGCACATCAAGAGTAGGCTCTAAAGTGCCTATGCACAGATACTTTTATTCATGGTCCCAAAATACCCTTTTGTATTTAAAGTAAATTTCCATGACTACACCACTGCTAAATTATCTCTATCACTTTTCAAATCAAAGGTCACCAGTTTCTCTACATATATATACCAATACTGTCTGTATGACAACTAGTTGGGTAGATTATAACCAGCAGATGACTGATCACAGTGTAGGGGCTTTCTAAATACACCCATTGTTTTCCTGATACAATAAAAAAAAATCCCCATATGGCCTGTACTTGATAATCATAAAATTTCATGCCCAGCACATGAATTATAACTCAATCAAATTCAATTGTTATAAAATTACTATCAAAAGACCCTCTTCTGATTTCCAGGTCAAAAGGTTGAATACTACCTCTCTCCTATATATAAACAACTGTTGTCTGACTGATAACTACAAGAAAAATTTATGCAATAAACTTCATAACAATATTATTGGTCATAACCAGTAATTACAACCCAGATAACCTCTAAACAATACAGGTCAATCATGTCAACAGATCAAAGATCAACTAAAAATTTTGGATTTTAATTTTGGGGAAGGAGAGGCACATGTGTTTCTACAAATATACATTGTTTCTCTTAGCATAATTATAGGTCTAGACTTTTTTAACTAGTTGTATATTTCATACTTACAAAATCCATGGAGTTTTAAGAAGCTTAAAACCACCACGTTGTTTAGGGAAAACATCCTCTAAAAAGTAATAGATATGACCAACAGCAATACCTGTAAATTAAGCAGAATATCTGATTATATTCTAGATAAATAGATTAAAATTACTATCATTCACAAACAATAGTTCTGTAAATTAGATTGAAAACTTTACTCGTCTTATTCCACTACAGGTAAATGTAGGTCATATATAAAAACTGATAGTTAAATAAGTAATTACATTAAAGAGAAAACATTTTATTACATCACTGATTTTTTTTAAAAAAAATATCCTACCCATCAAATCAACAATGACAGAATTTCCCAGCAAAACTGAGAACCCCAGTAACACCCATGGAAGATACGGTGCATGAAATGTCATCAATCCAAAGAAATTCATCCTCACGTAAGGGTTACGTCGACTCCATAGATAGACTAGCATAATAGTAAATGCACTGCCCAGAAATACTATGTTCACAAAGAAACCTAATATCTGGATACAGTTAAGATAGAATTCACATTATATGCAGCAAAGATTCATAATTCAACATGCTGATTTTGTGTGGAATTTATATTTAGATTTAATATTATTATAGTTCACTGCATACAAAATATATTAAATCATAAGAAACAAAACAAGGTACATCCCTCAAATCTAAAAATTGGAAAGCGTAATTTGATACTTACATTTGAGTTCATTTTTCTTTCATTCTTTCAAGAAAATATTTTATATGCAGTTTTCAATGAAATCATGTTGACAACTCCACACAATATTGCAGCTGATGAAATGAGAAATCATAATTATATGCCTCTAACAAGATTTCAGACCCCACCGTCATATTCCATGAGCTAATGTTCCTACACTATGCCAGCACACCACAATCTTGCATTGTTTTTGTGGATAAAGTTTATGTAACGCCAGTAGAAAAGTCCCGAGAACATAATAACCAAAATTCATGAATTATGAACAAGCAATTTTCAGATGAAGGTTATTGAACATTGTTGAGAGATGCACATGATCATATTTTTTTTTTTTTTTTATATATATTTTCAAATATTATTTGAGACCAATGATGAAAGTTCAAAGGATACAATCATTAATGTACAACCAAACAAAATCATGAAAAAGAAATCAGCTGTTTTGTTTCTGAATGACCCCTCCTCAAGCATTCGACAATAGCGATATGCAAATATCATATTGAATAAGAAATTAAAACCAATCGGACCAAAGTACATGAAGTTGGTAACAAGGCGCCACACCTGAAAAATTGAATCAACAGTGTAAGTCAAACATACATGTAACCTTTGCATGGTTTCATATGTAGCTTTAATTTCTGTAGTTACTAAAATTGTAAATCAGTACTGATGTATTAAAAATATGTACTAACAGAGTACCAATAATAAGCTATGTCATATTCCATCACATTAAAAGTTACAAAAAGTTGTTTCAAATATTAAACTTTCAAAGTCATACAAGTTATGGCTCATCTATAAAGTATTGTTTTGCAGGATGGCTTTGTCTGCAAGTAAGCACTGTCATTAATGTTTTTTGACTGAAAATTACATTTTTACGTTTATAAATGTATACACCATTGTAATCATAGTTGACAATAAATACAATCTGCTTCAACTACACTGTAAAGTATAAACAGTTACAATCTGATTAAAATTACATCGTTTGATCTGCTCACCTACAATTGCTATACAAATGTTTGTGTAGTGAGCGTAGGAGAGCGGATCAAAGGATCTAATTCTAATTAAATTGAAACAGTTATTACATTTTCTTACAAATTAATTCATGTGCATACACCATTACAAAATACTCTTTTACTGTGCATATCTAACACAATTTTCAAATGATAATTTCTAAAATTATGATACCAGCTGCTGACATTTCCGAATTTTATGCTGTTTACTTAATCAAAATTGACAAGAAATTGCTTCCAAGGGAAGCCTTTGTATAAAATATGATTTTATTGAAGAAGTCAAATTCATTTTTGAAAACACATGAGGGTATGAACTGTGACACTTAATAATGGCATCCTTCATGTGTGCTAAACTAGTGTTTTAAGAGATAAAAATCTAATTCTTTTGGTAACAGAAACACAACAATTTATATTTTTGGCCAAACATATACTCCTGGTATGAAGCCTATATGTAGAATTTTCATTTTTTCAAAAAATGTATAATTCAACATTTTCTTGATTCCAGGTCAGCAGGACATCTGTCATTTAACAACAGAGCACTGCATTGATTGAATCACATAAATATAAGGACAAAACTAAACCATCTCCATTAAATATATTTAATCAGTTGTTTATACTAATTACCTGATATTTTGTAAATATTGCATCTGGGTTGAAGTAGATCTGAAGAGGTGAAATAATATCCAGATGCTATAATAAAAATAAATTCAAATTAAAGATGACAATCACAGCTAAGACAACGTCTAGATCCTTCTTCTTCTTCCCAATAATGGCCACCATCAACATGTTGATTATTTTGCCATAAATAACAAAAACAAAATTCCAATTCTCTACTTTCATTACAATGTCTCTGCCTCTGGTAGAGGCAGATTACTTAGCATTAAGGTAAAGAATAATTAATACCAGGGACAGAGACAATGGGGCTGCAGACAGTATAGTTCAGTGAAAATAGAATAATTGAAAGAAGCATACTACGGCGATTGTTGTCAACACACAGGCTGTTGTATAAGCTCTGGTGATCGGTGGCATTTCCATGTATTCTTGTTGAAATGTGTGCGCCATTCTGAAATGTTTTTTTTTTACTATTTCACTCAATGATATGGTAAACGTCAAAGTGGAAATATAGAGAGTAAATTCGGGATCTCAGCTTCATCTCAAACACGTATCACTACGCATGCGTTCTTTTGAGAAATTATTCAATAAATCGTACAACTATTCCACAAATGCTGTATGGGATTTTATTTATTTTTAAAGATTAAAGATCGGTGAAAAATTGTTAAAGAATATCATTGTGGCAAACATCTGTCATCATTTTTCAATAATTATGTCGACTTGATAATAAATTAACTATAAAATGTTTTTAAGTCCAAAATGTGCTATCCACTGATCTGAAAAATCAATATATCTGACAAGCTTAATCATTCTTAATCATTCATGATTTTGTAATATATGTCAGATGTTGCGAGATTTTATGGGTTTTTTGGGGGGTTTTTTTTTGGGGGGGGGGGGGGGGTTGTGCGTGTTTGTTTTTGTTTGTGTGTGGGTGTGTGTGCTTGTTTGTGTGTTTGTTTTGTTTGGTTTTTTTGTTTGGTCTTTTTTTTGCTTTTGGTGTGTTTTTTTGGTGTTTTTTGTTTTTTGGGGGTTTTTTTGTTTTTTGTTTTGTTTGTTTGTTTGTTTGGGTTTTTTGGGGGTTTTTTTATTTGTTCGTTTGTTTGTTTGGGAGGGGGGGTTGTTTGTTTGTTTTGTGGGGTTTTTTTAAAGCCAGTATAGGGGTAAATCTGTGTACACTAACGTAATATACGAGGACACGATTTTAGACCATTTCAATACAATGAAAATTTTCAAATCCTTACACTTCACTTCAGTAATCTAGCAAAGGAACAACACAGTGTTGGAAAACACTTACATCCGATGAAATTTCAATATTTTTGAGAGTAGATAATTGTAATCATTGTCTCTAACGCACTGTCACCATTTTTTTTTTTTTTTTTTTTTTTTGTGCGTGTGTTGTTTTTTTTTTTTGGTTTTTTTTTTTTTGTTTGTTTTGTTTTTTGGGGGTTTTTTTGTTTTGTTTTGTTTTATTTTTTTTTTTTTTTGGTTTTGTTTGTTTGTTTGTTTGTTGTTTTATTATTATTATTATTATTATTAATTTATTCATTTATTTATCTATTTTTATTTTTTTAGCACTCTTTTGGAAACCAGGTTTTTCATTCAAAATTATACCAAGATTTGTACTTCAGAGTTACGTCTAGTAGTAAAAATTCACTCACTTCGACTACCCCTTTTCCTAGATAGAATGTTCAGCTGTCGATTTATCAACACTGATTACCAGACGACACATTTTGCACCACTTGGAAAATGTATCAATAATAACCTGGGATATTTCCTGCTGAATCCGACATCAAAGCAATCTTATGCATCTGCATATAATAAAATACCAAGATTTTTTCTCTCCAAATGACACTTCTTAGTTCATTACCAAGATCATTGATGATTAATGTAAAAGGTGTTGGTGAGGGATCATCCCCTTGCTGGACCCCCGACTGGCATTGATTAGAACCAGTCTGTATACATTTCCCATATTCTAACAGAAGATTCACAGTTCGTGTACACTGATTTCATTGATTGACCCCCCAAAAAAATCCATCTATTGATCCGTTGCGAAGTAATAAGACGCAAAGAAGGTCACGATCAACCCAGCCGAATGCTTTTTGTAAATATTTGAAAATATATTTTTTCTTTATCAGCAAATAAATCATGTAATGTCGTTCAGATTGCTTACAAGTCTTCTGTTTAATACAGATCTATAACGTTTATACAATACCCAGAGTAAACTAATATATTTGAAGATAAATGGTATATATGTGTGTCACTGCTTGAATCGTTAAAAAACAGACATATTATAGTCAGAAGGCATGATGAACATTTCAAAACACAACAAAACGTAACTTGTGAATAGACTCTACAACACATGCTCAACCATGCTAGATCTAACACGAACTGCACTTATACTGACCATCCCAAGCGATATCACACTAATGCGCGTGTGGAATTGATTCAAGTTGTAGAGGGTATCGAACAGAGAATCAATATAGGTATGTATGGCGATGGATGGGAATACCACAGTGCTATTCTACAGCAAGGCCACTGAGTTTACCTCTCTTTAGAGATAGAAGAACTTAAAGCCGGGAAGACCCAACTGATAATTACCCTCAAGGACCCCAAGGACTCGACAGAAAGAGAAGCTGGGGCCTATATACATGTACAGTGAGGACACAAGTAGAGAGGAAGCAACGCGGTGTCGAAAGCAGAATCAAGACTTAGCTGCAGACATCGTGGGAACAGTCTGTAGAGGAAGACAAAGCCTTGGCACAGAGTCAGTGAGTAGATAGCAGTGAGTAGATAGCAGGGAGCATCAGCAAGTCAACTGATTCAACAGGAGACACAGCACAAGAAGAGACGCATCCAAGCAGTAGAGATGGGGAGCCAAGAAAATTGTACCATATGGGAAACGGAACAGAGGGCACTGCAATGGGGCGAAATATGAGCATCGAAATATTAATTTTTCCAGTTCTAGTTCAAGCTCATAGTAGTGCACAGTATGCTGTCAATACCAACGAAACCTAGGAAACTTGAGACTTACAGAAGACCCGATGAGTCCACTTTGCCACAAGGCAGCATATATTGGACACGTTTCATCATCACATCAGATTTCTCTAAGCTAAGGAAGATATGAGGGGGGGGGGGGGGGGGGGGGGGGGGACAAAGCACTCGAAGAATTAGTCCACACATTAGAGACAAAGCGGAGTAGGCATAATAAACATTCAGATCAGCCACGGCACATCGACGTTGTCAGAAGTAGGGAGCAGAGACAACTAGGACCAGCGCAGACACGGCGTACTAAGTATGACTAGAGATGGGAGGTGTGAGTCAACCATTGGGAAAATCTAATATTCCCACAGATAGTAGAGATAATACAACGATCAGATGTTCTGCTAATATCTGAAGGCAAGAAGAAACCAGTGGTGATAGAGCTGACAGTATCATAGAAAACTCGATGTCAGGTTGCCCATGAACTGATGAATTTCCAAGTCGAAGTTACGTCGCGGAGCTTCCCAGGAGCATCGTGTTTGAAGATGATGGCAGCACTGGGACTGAGTGGACGAACAAGGAAAAGAGTATTGCAGGTCATGGCTGTAGCAGCCTAGTGCGAATTTAGCTTGTTGTGGCTACGAAGAGACGATGGTAGCAGGAAGCCTGACCGTTGGGGACAGGAGATTTACCTTTTTCTGCTGTCCCGTCATCTTGAGCACGTTTCAGTTTAAGGACTGAAATGAATGAACATGGTTAATTACTCAGCGGTTTAGCAGAAACAACACCAAATCTGTTTCAGGTAATTGCGAATATGAAGAACCAACATTAATGACGTTCAGGAAAGACTTGAATGACAACCTTAAAAGATTGGTTACTTCTAGAAAGACAGATGGCCTACAGAAAAGACTGACGCCAAGGCATTACGGGCCAGCAATCCAACATGACGCCTTTGGAAAAGGACATCTTTACAAGGTACAAGCACCAAGACGAATGAATACCTTCAGGGTCTTCGAAGGGGAAGTGTGTGTGTGTGTGTGTGTGTGTGTGTGTGAAGACCTTACCTGAATACCCTAATGGAAACGACAAAGCTAACACACGTGACTTTAAGAGGGAGAGCAACAACCACACAAACCATCTGCGAATGTGGAAAGGTCTGCAAGAATCCCAGGGGGTTGATGGCCTCCAACCAAGTGTTTCGAACCATGGAGACAGGAGGAAACTAAGTGATGGATCTAGGGTTACCCTGAAGAACCTTTCATACGGTGTGAAAGAAAGGATAAAATGGAAATCAATAAGCAGCAACGAATGGAAAAAGTTTGGTGAAAATATAGGCAGACTCCTAAAACTGACACTAACTGGAAAAGCAGAGAAAAACTGGAGAGCATGACGAGCATGACGAGCATGACGAGAATTATATAGATCTCTGCAGAGGACCAGTTCAGAGTGGAATAGAAACGCCCAAGTAGTAGAGAGATGTATATCACAAACATGGGCAGGAAATTCCGAACTCAAGGTTGCAAATAGGTATAGGCGAAGCAAGGACGAGGAACGAGTAGGGCTAAGTCAATTAAGAAACAACCTTGGGGAGAGATTAAAAGAGGTTAGAAAGCAAGAGAAAACTAGAAAGAACAAGTGAGAGACGAACAGAAAGAGAGCGCTTTGATCAGGAACCCTTACAAGTTTGCAACGGAACACAACGTAATGCGATAATGGATGAGCCACATAGAGAGAACGGAAGCAGCATTACCACCATACAAACATGTAGACATCAAGGAGCAAGGGATTTAGTGAAGTGCTAATGAAAGCCAAGGCGGGATCAACGCCAGGACCAAATGGAATTTCATGCAACCCTTACAGAAAGTGCCCGAAACTTTACAACAGACTATAGAGACTTAGGAAAGTTATTTAGAGGAGAAGCCACGTGCCACCTGACTGGCAACTAGCAGATGGTTGTTTTGTATCAAAGGAGGATTAACTCGACAGAGATTATGCATTTCAGGACCCTATCACTGTTCAATTTGGAAGGCAACCTCTTTTTTGCGGTGATTATAAGACGAATGACTTCATATATATATATAGCAAGAGCGGATACTTGGATACATCGGTATAGAGAGGGGGTGTCGAGGATTGCCAGGATATATCACACCAGTGTCATTTCCCAACTAATCAAAGAGGCGAAAGAGACCAAGGGGATTTCACTATTGCCTGGCTAGATCTAACAAACATATATGGTATAAATGTACACAAGCTCAGCGAGATAGTACTTCAGCACTACCATATTCCACAGAAGCCCACTACAATCTTTCACTTAAAAAGGATTCAAGCAAGAATCAGAGTTGAGGGCTACATAATACTATGGCAACGGCTAGAGAAGGGGAAAGTGACTGGACGCACAGTAACTGTTGTTTTATTTGTCATGGTAATAACTCTACCGACCTGAAACTTGGATAAATAAAAAAGACACACAAATTCTCCCGGTGATTTTTTTACGTGTTCAAAACATTTAATTTCTTTCACTTTCATACAATGGGAAGATATATTAAATACATTTGAATTTCTAACCACCTGCATTCACAAGTATCATTTTACAAAGTATTAAAATAATGTCTTCATTAGAATGCACTTAAATCGGTCTTATTACATTAGTGTATATACATGTCTGAACGATGTTTCGTGCGTTTTTAATTTTTGAAAACCATATAACTGGTGCTCTCTCTCTCTCTCTCTCTCTCTCTCTCTCTCTCTCTCTCTCTCTCTCTCCTTAGTATTTAAAAATTATTTCTTCTGTTTCCATTTCTAAATAAATGTCATATTACAATCCCTGTGTGTTTTCTTGAACATAGTTTAGAATTCTTTATACTTGCGCATCACTGAAGAAACATTTTTTTATCGAGGTGCGCATCTGGTGCATCAAAATTGCCGTTTATGTTTTATATTTAAATGGCCAATTTGAGGCTTTCCTTCAAAATTATCTCGTAAAATGTTAATTTCTCGTGCTGATAATCCAGTCGAATCTCTGGCACGTGATATGTCGATTATAGGCATCACACCAGTAATTGTCCAATCAAAATGATCCTAGGTAATATGTTGCGTATAGGTATCACACCTGTAGCGTTGTCCAATCAAAATGAACTTAGGTGATATATCAATTCTAAAGGTACTGTTCCATATGTATTTAAAAGAATATTTATTTTCACGCGAAATTTTGTTTCTAAAAAGGCGTAATTTGTAGAAATAGTTTAAAACCACACAACTTAAAAAAATGCAGAGAAGCAGTAGTTCATGTTGGTAGCTGGGTCCACTTCCTGATCTGCACTCACGTCGTTAATGTCACACATGTGAAATACCTAATGTGATGGAAATATTGCTCGCAAAAATTAGAGCTCGGTGAAAATGATTTGATGATCTCTTTAATTTAGTTGAAGATATATTTAATTAATTTACAACGCTTTTGTATAAGGAATCAATGCGCACACCAATTCTTTTAAAGAGAGCAACAGATCATTAATTCAATTGTGGATATGTTGAATTGGAGATATCTCTAATTATGTAGTTGCTCTCTGTAAATATCTTTAATTCAATTGAAAAAAACTCACCAAAACAAACAATAATTCAATTAGTGCCGCATTTCAATTATTGTGCGCATCAATTCAGCAGAATAATCAATGATATCATCAATTCAATTAATGCGCGCAATAATTCAGAATTGAAGATATTAGTAATTATATGAAAAGACCATTAATTGAATTATAGCGCTCATCAGATGAATTGATGGTATCATCAAATAATTAAATATATCTTCAATGATTTGAGTTCATGTTTATTTGGCGCTCCATTGGTTTGAGGGGAGTCTTGTTTGCGGGTAAAAAATATTTTAGAAAATGCCGTATAGGGTGTTGTTTTTCCGATGTCGGTAGACGAGACAGATAACAGAGAACATTTCCGAATGCGTTATTTGGAATCAATTTAGCAAACTGATTTTTAATTATTTGTTCAGTTCCCTACCGGCTTTGCCGAAGAGGACTATTAGTATAACCCCCGGTCTGTTTGTCCGTCCGTCTGTATTTCTGTAGTCCATCGTCTGTCTGTCATTCCTAATCAGTTTTCCGGACTTTCCTCCGCATTGATGAATTTTTTTAGGTTTTCCGGACTTTTCTCCGCATTGATGAATTTTTTAGGTTTTCCGGACTTTTTTCCGCATTGATGAATTTTTTTTTAGGTTTTCCGGACTTTTCTCCGCATTGATGAATTTTTTTTTTAGGTTTTCCGGACTTTTCTCCGCATTGATGAATTTTTTAGGTTTTCCGGACTTTTCTCCGCATTGATGAATTTTTTAGGTTTTCCGGACTTTTCTCCGCATTGATGAATTTTTTAGGTTTTCCGGACTTTTTGGATGAAGAAATTCAGCTGAAATTTTACTTATGGCTGGCTTTTTTTTGGTAAGTTCAGATCAAGTTTGAGTTTTGTTATGTTTGACTTATTTTTGACTGAAT
Organism: Ostrea denselamellosa; assembly: GCA_024699665.1. Classification (NCBI taxonomy): domain Eukaryota; kingdom Metazoa; phylum Mollusca; class Bivalvia; order Ostreida; family Ostreidae; genus Ostrea; species Ostrea denselamellosa. The sequence goes on along the minus strand of JAMZEH010000005.1, from coordinate 7,329,209 downwards.
TAGCCCTTTGATGAATTGCAAGAATAAGTTTTCCGGACTTTTCGCCGCATCGGATGAAGATATTCAACTGAAATTTTATATATGGCTTTGTCTTGGATAGTTACATACCAAGTTTGAGTTCCGTTACGCTTGACCTACTTTTGGCTGAATTGCAAGAACCAGTTTTCATGACCTTTTTCCGCATTTGATGAAGACATTTAAGTGAAATGTAATATGTGACCTTGTCTTGCATAGATACGCCCAGAATGCTTATTTCAATATTGCAACAATAAAAAAAAAAACCACATGACCCTGCTCTCAGAATTACCAAACCTCTTCAGTTGTAATTTTGTATAAATTCGCAATACTCTAAATGTCTCCAAATACTAGCTCAGTTCCTGTTCGGTTAATTTTAGTTACTTGTAACTTACATACAGAGTATAGGTTAATTTTTATAACGACTGTAAAATGAAATTGAGGTGTAGTGACATGCATAAAATGGCTATTATGCAGTTTGGTTCTCCATTTAAAGGAGAAAATGAGCATATTCTGTAACAGAAGATTGGTTTTTGAAGAGGTATAGGTTTTTCTTGCGTATAGTGGTAATGCATCAAAAGATGCTTTGCTCCATTATAGCTGTAAAACTATTCATTTAAGAGGGGCATGGGAATTTGTCTATCCCAGATTGTCAGTTTTTCGGATTCTTCTCCGCATTGGATGAAGATATTCAATTGAAATTTGATATGTGGCTTTGTCTTGGATATTACAGATCAAATTTGAGTTTCGTTATGTTTTACCAATATTTTGAATTGTTTATTGCACCCTCCCAAAATTTTTTTGTGTTTATGTTATTACGCCTTTATTCGCGTTATTACGCAATTCTTTCACCTCATATCGCCGTTGTTATGGATTAAAATATGCCCCCCCCCCCCATAAATCCCTCATTGTTTTGCGTTATTGCCCCCCCTTTTTTTTTTTTTTTTTTTTTGCATTTTTTTGCATTTTGATTTGATTTATAATGTATCCAGTTATTTTCTGTTTTAACAAAAATGATAATACAAAAAAAAAAAAAAAAAAAAAAAAAAATTACTAATACCTCCCATTTCGACTTTAGATGATTATTATTTTTGTGACCTTTCAATTTATATAATGTTCGTTTTTATATTGCCCTTGTTTTACATGTTAAGCGCTTTAGAGTAATTATATAATTAGATAAGGCGCTATATAAAAATAGTATAATAATAATAATAATAATAATAATTATAACGCCTTTCATTCGCATTATTACGCTTTTATTTATTTATTTATTTTTATGTTTTGAACTGTTATTAGTACCGTGTGTGTGTGTGTGTGTGTGTGTGTGTGTGTGTGTGTGTGTGTGTGTGTGTGTGTGTGTGTGTGTGTGTGCATTTCAATTTATCCTAATCGACTTTCTTTGAAAAGAATGAGTCCCATGGTTTCAAATACACGCGATGACGAATCGTTACGGCACCGCTCAATGCACTACATCCGATGAAAACAAATATGGCGTCGAGTTACACATCTTCTCCTCGATACATAAATGACACGGATTATGATGATATTGATAGCCTAGATTTGGACGATGATCGAGATTTTGAAAATTTTACCGATGAAGGTAAAGACAAAATTTAAACAGCAAATATGTGTCTCCAGTATGACTGTTTATATGCTTTGGCGCCAAGCATGCAGTGAGCATTTGTTTATACATTTAATTGTCAGCGATTTTTTGTTATTGTTTTATTATCGTATCCATTCAAATATAAAGCTTATAAAAATCACATATATATTTTGGAAACGTTTAGTTGGAAGGGAATAGAAACGGTTAGCATATTCTCCGGATGTGATCTGTTTTTTGTTCGAATTTCCTCTTGTTTGAAGAGCACCAGCACTGCATAGTGTTTATTGATAACTGCGGAGATTCATTTATTCATCGGATGATTTTATTTCCTGTATTTGCCCACAGCATTGCTTTATAGTAGATTTTGTAAACACAGGATCTGCATGTGTGTTTTGGTTCAACAGGTTTCGTACAGACCTGGGCATGAAAAGAGCTTGAATTTTGACCTAGTCCTTGAAAATGCATAAAGAACACAGAGACATGGAAAAATGCTTATATTTGCATTTTCAGTGCATGGATTTTTTTTTCATGGTGCTTGAATTTTTCTTATGTTTTACTTTGTAAACAAAATTTTAAAACATGAAATATCATGTTGATTCTTCTTTACATGTGTAGCTGTCAGGTGGATTTGAGCACCAGTGGCCAGATAGCTCAGTTTGTGGAGCATCTGACTAATCAGTAGAAATTCAGGGGGCCCAGGATTGAATTCTGGTGTGGTCTGTCGCATTTTTCTTCCTGTTACACATGCATTAATACCAATATTTATAAATGTGGCCTACGGATGCATGAATATGCTGTGTTTTTCTATGTGAAGTGTTTCATTATTTTTTCATTAATGAGAAAGCGGATATCATCAAAGAACCTGTAGAAAGAATAAATTGTCACAGTTTTACAACAAAGATTGGGAATCTTAGCATAACTTAGTCAAAGGTATAAGTCTGTGAAAAGTTATGTGCTGTGTGTGTGTGCAATATGATTGGATAATAAACACTGTTAATACAGGGGAAGCAGCTCTTAATTCTAACATTCAACTTACCATTAAGTCAAATGCTGTCTGATGTGTTTCAAACCAATTGTTAGGCCATTCTTGGCACACTGAGTCTGACTACGGATTGCTCTGTTTACCTGATTGGAATATAGGGCTCACGGCAGGTGTGACCAGTCAACAGGGGATGCTTACTTCTCCTAGGCACCTGATCCCACCTCTGGTATGACCAGGGGTCCATGTTTGCCCATCCCTCTGATTTGTATTTTCTATAGGAATTACGAGATTGAATACTGTTAGTTATCTTAGCCTTTTCATGCAAGGTGGTAATGAATATAAATATTATCAGGATTGAGTTCTGAGAATTTATCTGTGATATTGTGTCTGAAAATAGAAAGTAATCAACTTTATTCTATCAACTGTTGATTTTGAAATGTCGGGGAAGGGAGGGGGATATGAGAATGGGAGGTTACATGAAATTAAGAAATAATTCATCATTTACTATCATGTAGTATTGTCCAAAAGTGCTTGAAAAATTGTTGGAAAAGTGCTTGCAAAAAATTAAGCTGGACTGTACGACCCTGATTTATGATAATTGTTTAACTCATATGCCAAATTTCAAAATATGTAATGTATGTTAGTTATGATGTAGTCACTGGATTGTTGTATTTAATAACATTGTATTTTATCAGTCACAATGTTGGATTTGTTAATGATTTAATGTTTTAAATAATGTTTTACAGCTTGCGTAGATACATGATTGTAATGTGATGGTTATCTAGGAATCTTAAAGCTATGACCTGGCCTATAAGTTTAGCATTTATATTTTACAGTATATATTGTTTATGTAAACTGATACTGGCATTTATAAATATAAGTACCTAGTGTTATTTGAATTGGAGTTATCTTTCTTGTAATGATATCATTGTAGCAATGGCTTCCTTCAGTAAGTAAATGATGACTCAGTGTAATTTATTAATTTTCCAATTCATGATTAATGATCTGTGACAACTGTTTTGTATTTTAACGAAGAATTATATTTATCTATGGTATATCATTAGAAACACATGAATAATCAAATTGACATAATTTTATTGTATTGACTTGAGATGTATAGTATAACAGAAACTCCCTCTGATCAAGGTCTACTTTCACTTTGCATATTTACATTTAAACATTCATGCCATCATTTAAACATTCATGCCATTATTATGGTGCATGCGAATACATTAAAACATCAGAACATTGAATTATTGGAGTCTGGAATTATTTTAATTCTGGGAATTTTCAAAACTATCAGAAAAAATCATAAGCTAGCTACCACTAGCTAACAATAACATCAATGTACATGCCACGTTATGTTGGTCCAACTAACCTAAAACACTATATCACTAGCAAAAATTTATCTACCAAATTATTTCAGTTTAACTAACCCAATTAGCCCAAATTTTAATAACATATATTGGGATAGTTGAAAATTGCAGTGCTTTGACAGTTCCATAACTATTAACTAAATATTCAATTAAATCTGGGTTGGTTACTTGTAATGCATTGCCTGTGCTATATATTTGTTTTAAACCTTAAAATGTCTACTAGTATTGATTTATTTTCATTCTATTCATGTTGTAATCTATAATCTATTCATATTACATTTGTTTATGTTGTAATTTTTTTATTTTATTTATCAATTTTTGGTTGAATTTATCAGACTAGGACAGTATCTTGTGCAATGATAGTTGAGACATGCTCAGTTTTGGGTTAGTCCTTTTGCACAAATGGGCATGTAATGTGATTTTACTTTGAGAATCAATGTTCTATAGTTGAGAAATATCATTGTAGTCAACAGTTTTCCATCACTATCTACATGACATTGAAGTCTCACCAGTCTAAATGAGGATTTTCAATCACAAAACACATGGAAATGTCGATCCATAGTTATGTCATGGAATTTCTCTGCTGTTGAAATTTTTTAATTTTGTTGTAGTTTTATCATAAGGGCTTAATCTGTCCTTCAACATCAAAAGAAACGTGGAAGCATATGACCTTTGCAGAAATAAATTAACTGCGGTGAAACCCAGATGTAATTGATTTTCCATAGTTATAGAACTGTTTTAAGCACTGTGCAATTTTCAATTAACCCATTATATGTAAGTAAAATTCATGTTCATGAGGTTAGTTGTGACTAATATTTTGTTTGGGAAATAATATTGTTATTATGTAACATGGCATATAATTTGTTGTTATTTGGCTATGACTTTTTTGACAGTTTTGTAAATTCCAGAATCCAATAATACACTGTAAAAAAAATTTTTTTTTGTGATTCTTGCTTGTGCAGCATGTTTGTAACACATTGTTTTATATTAGTATATATTAATAATGACATGTGGAGCATATTGCTCAGTGGTTTAATGATTTAGATTGGCAAGCAAAAGGTGTCATTTCAAATCCCAGCATGGTCACTTGATGTTGTGTACTTGAATGAGATACTATCTCTGACTTGGTCCACTCTGTGTCCTAGCTGTATACATTGTATGGGTGTCGGCTCTAACTGCTTTCACAGCCCATTATTTTCATTGAATAAGCACCACAGAAACTGAGTATAAGCATGTCTTATTAGATTTTGAAGCAGGAAGAATTTGACTTAAATATACAGTGTAATTTGTCCAATCTGGATTTTGAGTACTTTTAGTATTTTGTCCATTCGATTGCAAAACATTTTTAGTTGCAAGCAAATTGCAAATTACTCTAATACTAAATATATTCCAGAGACTGTCTATTGTGTATTTTGGACTAGTTTTTCAGGTAGGAATTGCTCATAATGAACTAATGTGACCTCTGTCAGAAACACTTGAAATTGGTTCATGGTTAAACATACATGGTGCACACATTACTGTGATAACAGTTATGACTCTGATGCAATATCTACACAAAAAGTATTAAAGGGAGACAGTCGGGTAAATAATAAAATGAAATAAAACAACAAATATGTTAGTGTTAGGAAATTTGGTAGTCTTTGGACCTGAATTGTTGACTCTGCAAATTTGCTAATTAAATTGGCTTTATGATCTGCACCACAATACTGATGAAGAAATATGACATTTTGAAAAAATTATATATTGATTTAAGAGCATGATAAACTACCTGAAATTACCCTAAAAGAATTCTATTGATTAACTGCTTTGAGTGACAAATTCAGTGTCATAGAAATGAAGATTTGTAAATGGTTCAAAATATGGAACGTTGAATGAAACAAGTTACAAGTGGTTTGAACAAGCACTGCACTTAAAAAGAATATTCCAATTAAATTGTGTGCAAATGGAAAAGTGTGTAAATAAACACAATTTGTTGAACTGTTTTTAAAAGAAAACTTGCACAGGATCACAGTGATAGTTATTTGATAAAAAAAATCAATGACAGAAAACAAAACAATTTCATTACAAACTGAAACAATCAAACTAGTTGAAACTACTTCTACTTATAGCTCTCTAAAAAAAAAATTATTTGTCATGTAAATGCATGTGTAAATAAATGTTACTGGTATACATGAGTAGACACAGCAATTTCTGCATTATTCTTTATTGTACATAAATAGATGTATCAAATATTTAAATATGTCATCTTTATTTATAACCAGTTAAAGGTACAATATGCAAGGCAATAGATAAACTTTAATCAGAATAAAGCAACATATACTTGTATAATTCCTACACTAAATATCCTGTATAAGCCAGTGAAATTTTGTGAAAGCAGAGGAATCCGGACTGGACAGATTATACTGTACTGAAATACGTATCGCCTCACAGCAGTATCATCATCAGGTATAGCTTGCTTGAATATGACTTTCTATTCACCAGTTGGATGCAAAGATAACAGGTGCTTGTGTGGTGCATACATCTATACATTTGTAACAGTTTTAGAGATCATATAAACTTTTAATCTTAAATTTTCTGCAAAGGTATGCTGCCAAAGATTTGGAGATCAAAGGGTCATGGCAACAGTACATAATGTTGCATACACATACTACAATTTGACCACTCATTTTCTCACTACAGAGATTGTAGAAGAGAGGAGCAAATTATGAGTGTTGAAATCAAAGTCAGTAAAATGTTCATCAATTTGTGGATACCATATAAGGAGCACCAATGGACATTTCAGTCTTGCATTTGGGCCTCATTTCAGGATACTATGGCTTCATTCTTCTTGTTGGCATAAAGTTTTAAAATCTGAGAGATACTGGGAATCCCAAGTTATCCAATTACTTTGTGATGGCTAAGGGGAAGGGCATTTACCTTTGACCCTGTATCAATCTTGAATCTGACTGATTTTGTTTGTTTGTTTTACATCCCATTAAGAATTTTTCACACATGTTGAGATGTTACCAACTGTAGGTGAAGTATCACAAATTTAGATCTATGCTTAGCTCTCAAGGCCATAGCATTAAGGGTTCTTTAATGTGCCTATGCCTGACCTCCATTTTTAAGGTCATATCTGAAAGCCCCATGATACTCGCATCTAAATGCTGAACATTTGGTGAAGGAGTAACCACTTCTTATGTATACATCTTGGGTTTGACGTAGGCGTGGCATAAGTGGGGCTCAAACTCATGACCTTCTGGTTACAAAGCGAACACTCTACCACTGAGGTACCGCAACAGGCAAAATCTGACTAGTACTTTATTTGTTTCCATATGTAGATAGGTAAAAGCCTGATCAGGGCTGAAAAGTAGATGGATAAACTTTGTTGAAGAACAAAGTATAGAAAAATTGTACTTTTTTTTATGTCTTTTTTTTTTTGTAGTTTTCTTTGCTACAAAAAAGAAATAAATGGTTTTTCATCAAATAGTAAATAATACAGTATTCAGTTAAATAGCTCAATAGCAGGTTGTAGACTATTTTGACGCAATCATGATTTACCATTGCTACACTATTAGTGAACATTAATTACCATCAACAATTTAACTGCCTTAGGTTTGTTATGATTTAATCAGAGGCAATCTACACAGTACTCAAGATTTAGTTACCATTTTCTAGTGGTTGTACTTGTTGTCCAGAGTTCTTAACATTCATCAACTGATGACAGAAATAACATACTATTTTGCATGTAGTGAGATTGTATGTAACAGATTTTAGTTATAGCAAAATGATAACAATAGATGTTAACCTTGAAGTGATATTCAGAGTTTTGATTTAATTAATTCTTGACTTGAATTTAAGTTCGGAGAATTGTATTGTAGACACAGAAGATGCTAGCGAGACTGACATGGTTAAGCGTGAAACAGAATATACAGAAATCAAAGAACAGTAAGTAATGGTGAAATAGAATACACAGAAATCAAAGAACAGTCAGTAATGGTGATACAGAAATCAGAGAACAGTAAGTAATGGTGAAATAGAAATCAAAGAACTGTCAGTAATGGTGATACTTTGTAATGTTCATTCACTCTTTGAGTTGAATGCTTTTGAGATATCATACAATACACATTACATATCAAACAACCCTTTTATATATTAGCTCAGTGTATACAACCTATAAATTCATACATATGCATGTACATATTATTTACAAACAATTTTTGTCAAATATATTCTATATGAGTAATACAAGTGTTGATATGTGTTGGATGTAATTCATATTTGATTTAAATAAACATTAGTATGGGCTTGACTGTTTGAAGGTGAAGGTATTTCTTTATGTTAATTATTAACATCTGATATCCACATGGAAATATCCTTAGATATTTTAAATACTGTTTATCAATGAAATGTCACTTTATAGTATAAAAATAATGTAATTATGAGTGGTTTCTAACAAGGAAATTAGTATCTAAAGGTTTAGTTGTGAGGACATTTCAGATGGTAAATAATGGTTCTCTAAAAAATTATTATAAACAAGTACAGTATATATGCCATTTTTTTAAAGTGTTTTCTTCTCAAGAACCCAGAAGGAAACAGTTTATCAAATTGATATGCAAGTATCATGCAATGTAGTTTCAGGTTTGTTCATTCCATGATCCCTAGCATTAGAACAGGCCTACAAGAAATGTTTAATACAGGAATTTTTAAAAAGTCTCTTTAAGAACCATAGTTGTACAATAATTCAAAATGATATTTGATATGTACAGCATCTTTATGTATTGTTGATTCAAATTTGTTTTGTGGGTGAGATGATGCCTCAAGAGGGGTTCAGAGTTTTACATAGGAATATATAGGTTTGGGGTTTATTTTCTATGCCCCCATATTCAGGGGCATATAGTTGGTCTGTTTGTCTGCCCAAACTGTAACCATGGCCACAACATTTGAATGGCTAGGGATAGGGCTTTTATATTTTACATGTGCATTGCTTGTGACAAGTCCTTTCTTTCTGTACCCAAATTTTTAACCTCTTAACCTTGGACTTTGGCCATATGGGGAAATCAATGATTCACAAACACATTTTGTTAAATCTCAAGAACCATAGATTGTCAAATTAATATGCAAGCATCCTCGTGTAGTGTAGATTCAAATATGGTCACACCATGGCCCCCAGATTCTGGATGGGGTCTTGATTTGGGTTTGAAGTTTTACACAGGCATACATATATGAAGGAATGATCTAAAACATAAATTCAAAAAGCACAAGAGTTCAATTAATTAAGGCCTCATAAAATGTAGATTGAAAATTCTTCAAACCATGACACTTAAGCCAAGGACAGAACCATGGTAGGGATACAAAGTTTTTACATAGAAAGATTCAAGACAATTTTCAAATTTTTCAAAAATCACTGTGGTACAAGTTTTCAAATTTAAATGCATGTATTCTTATGTAGAATAGATTGAAACTTGTTCACACCAAAATCCCTGGGATCACAAGGGGGTCATAAGAAGGGGGCAAATGATAGGGATTTAATGTTTTACATGTGAGCAATGTGGCCTGTGTATTTCCCGTTACACTTCTAATGATTAGCTTTATATTTGATGTCATGTCACTCAATTCAACACTCCTATTAAGTATTTGAACCATTGTATGTAAAATTCTGCTTGATTTGCATACAGAATGTATCAGGACAAACTGGCCCACTTAAAGAAACAGCTACAACAGTTAGAAGAAGGCACTCTTCCTGAATATATTAAAAAAAGGAAAAAAATAGACCAGCAGTACAAAGAACGAATTCGTATCAATGAAATCTGGAGGGAATTTGAGGTAAATTTTGTAAAAGTTTGCATACTTTAGCCACTTTGAATGGTACCAATTCATGCTTGTGTGAATGTTCATAATTTCATCGGATCATTTTTGATTTTTTACAGCTTGATGTGGTAGAAAGAGAATATATAAAGGAAAAAAAGGCATCTGTCAAAGATTTTGAGGTATGAAATTATGTACATGTATCTATTTATATAAGATGGGGCAAATGGCTTTCAAAAGTTTCAAAATGATGTTGTGAATAGATTTCATTTCTGTGATTTATTGAGTAAATACGAAAAGGAGAAGTGGAGGATAAAGAATGGATTTATGTTCTGTGCAATATACTAATGGAAAACATGTCATAAGGTAGATAACTGCTCACCATCTTCATGACTAGCTTAAAAGCAATTATTTATCAGCCCAATATAAAACAGTCAGCCATTACCTTTACACTGCATATGTACTAATGCAGTCAAATAGTAGGGACTGGCTTTAGTCAGACAAATATGAAGTATATAGTTTATTCAAATTCTTTGGAGCAGCTTTACTAGCCAGACAACAAATCTGGTTGTCAGGGTTATCGAGCTAGTGGTTTAGCGTTGATCAGACACTTTTGCGTAGACAGCGTGTCTCTTTTTTAAGTCGATTGTTATGAAAGTGAAGTCAGCTTATCATATGGTGAAAGACATTTGGATATCAGCATTTCACTTTTCTTTGCAATATCTTTATTACTGTTTGAGCTTTACCGTTGAAACTTTATATGATGAATCTTGCTGATTATTCCCTCCACAACCACAGTTTTGGAGGGTATTTAGGAATTGTCTTGTCTGTCTGTATGTCCTACCATCCTACTAATTATGTGTGGGTCATATATTTGTAATAGAGAGACATTATAAGCTCATACTTTGCACAAGGGGCCTCCGTGGCTGAGTGGTTAGAGTGTCGTGCTCAAAATCACAAAGGCCTCTCACCTCTAGTCAGCGCAGGTTTGATTCTTGCTCGTGCCGATATATGTGAGAAAGTTTGCCAGTTTACTTTTGGAAGGTTAATGGTTTCTTCCCGGGTACATTGTATCTGGGTTCTCTCCATCAGTGAAAACCAGACACCACCAGATAACTGAAAAAGTGTTGAGTGTGGTGGAAAACAACAAACAATCAATCAATCAATCCTACTTTCCACAAAGGTTGCATATGGTTAGATGGTGTGTTGTTACATTGAACCATGGTCATTTGGCTAAGGTCAAGGTCATTTAATCAGTGTAGTCCATAAACATTTAAAGCAGACGTTTGCATGAATGTGGCATTAAATGTGCTGTATTTTGAGTATGTACCATTTTGGGGATATCTGTTCCATTAGGACTGGTCTAGTTAAAAGACAACTTCTGAAATAAAAGCCAAAGTCATAAGCAACATTTTACAGCTTTTAGATTACATTTTAGTCATCCTTTAACGTCTACATGCAGATGCCATTGTGTTTTGCACCTCTTGTGTATAGTATGTATGGGATATTTAGAATATTGCTATTTAATCTTAGAGCCAGAGATAAACTTTGTGTTTTAGGAAAAGAAAATAGAACTTAAAGAGAACCTCATTGTGGAGTTGGAAGAGAAAAAGAGAAATATTGAAAATGAAAGAAATTCTATGGAGCTGACAGGAGGTGAAGTAAACTTGCACTACAAAATGAATTGTTAACTTTTTATACAGAATCTGAGTTAAAAAAAAGATCCTCCATTTTCTGCTGCTTGACTTTCATGTTACAGTTACTGTGATGGAAATCTGAATTTGATGTTTTATTCAACTTACAATAAACCTAAAGGCATGGATATGAACTGTTCAGCCGAAGTCTTCACATCTGGTGAATTATTATTTAGCATTAAATATGCATAGTCCATGATTTATTTGTCAATGAGACTGTGTGTTCTTGATATCTTTCTGAAATGGTGATTCTTTTGTCAATAGGATACTTTTCTTTTATTAAGGATTCCTGTTATCAGACTCGATGGAAATCAAACCTGTCACTACAAGGAAGTTACGCAGGAGACCAAATGACCCAATGCCTCTACCAGAGAAAAGAAGGAAACAAACACCAGATATCCTTTTATACTGTTAGATGAAATATTTATATTACTTTGTGTATTGTACTTAATTTCTACTGAAATTCATTGATTTTCATTTACAGCTATGAAGACACATGCTGTTTCAATTGAGTTAGATCCCTTTATCTAGTACCATCTGTTTGTGCGGTAATATACACATTCCACAAACTTTGTGACCTATTTGAATTTAGTACAGTGAATAAGGCTTAACCATATTATATGATGGTTCATTTTATGAGTTTAGAGTGTGTCCTTCTTGGACTATTTCTCTTTACCATTGTTCAAATATATAAATTATTTCTAAATATGGAGACAGGTCAAGGTCAGGGGATTTTTAGCTGTTATGTTTAAATAAATTGCATGTCAATGACATCTATATTTTATGTAATTGAAAGTAATGTATGTATTGTATTGTATAGGCTGATTTAGGTAGACCTCTGAGGCACTGACTGATGGCTGAGCCAAGGGCTTTTCAGGACTTGTAATGACACCAAATAAGAACTTTTTAAGTTTTGGAAAAAGGAAAAATCTAGAGAATATGGTGGGTGTGGCAAGACCGTACGTAACCTTCTCCAACTTCAAAAATTGCTTTACAAGCTAAGATGTATGTGATGAAGCATTATCATGAATTAGAGGAACATGCCTAAATCCTGACACAGGGTGTCGTTTATGATAATATTTCTTGAGCTTCTTTAGTATGACATCTCAGTAAGACTGTCCTGTAACACTTATGCCCTTCGGCATTGGAATTTGTACAGTTATACCATCACATGAGAAGAATATGCAATATAGAACCTTCATTGTGCTTATGGTTCTTTTGGCAACTACAGTCCTTCTACCATGTTTAGTTAGCCATACTTTGTTCCAATTTTTCTTACTGGTTCAAAATAGTGAACCCATGTTTCGTCACCATTAACAATGTTTGCAAATTATCTTTAATTGAATTTGAGAAACATTTTGAGCAATTGCTTAGTGGTTTGTACTCGTACCCGTTTTTGGTCATCTGTCAATATGCATCTGGCAGAAATCTTTTATACTTTCAAAATTCACTTCAAAATGAAATGCACCTGTGGTAGCAGTATGCCAACAGCATTGACAATATCACGTATCATGTACCTGCCATCACTTTCAATTATTTCCCATACTTTTGAGACATTTATCTTGCCTGCTACAGTCACAGGTCAGCAATAGTTTGCTGCGTCTTTGACGGACTCTGTGTCAGTCAGAAATTTCTTTCTCCACCTACGAACTGTCGCATAAAATTCCTTATCAGACCCATAAACTCCTCTCCAATTCAGTAAAAATCTACATTACCGAATGACCGAGTTTTGTGTGCGAACTTTTATATAAGCTCTAATTTCTTCAATATTCTCAACCTGTTTCCCAACCATGTTTACAACAGTGGTCAATGACTCGCTCTATTGAAATATTTTTTAAAACTATGTGGAGCTGAAGGCTCATGTTTATACCATTGGTAAGGTACTGAATAGAGCTATTCAAAAGCATCATCATCCATGAAATTGTGCGAAGTGTTGTCACACTGTGGTACAATACACATTACATATCGAACAGCCCTCGTACATGTGGGTAAAAGCAAACATCCTACTTGTGACATAACAGTTTTATCTTTAACATTCCTTGAAATGTCTATTGTAAAATAAATACATGTACTTGCAAAATAGATTTATGTAGATTGGTAATAAAAATATGATACCGCTTGTATAAATGGAACATACAGATTTGTCATTGTTCTAGTATTATTTCACTGCAATTGTCATGTTCTAACATTGTGAGCCTTAACAGTCTGACCCCAGCTAAATCTCTTTCTGGATGATGGAGACATAATGGAGGACTTGCGAATCATTAACAAAGTCAGTGGGAAGCCAGTCAGCAAAAAAGTCACCCCTCATCCATCACCCCTAGAACCCATCATAGCTGAAGCCAAAATCGATGATGGGAGGTTATATTATGATAAGAGATGGTTAGTATTTAGTAGGGTAGAGATAATACCATGTGCTTGGATCCACTTAGAAAGGCTAGTGTGGATCACAGAGGTGTCCCTTGATGTCACAGGTATTGTCTCTACAATCATCTTGTAAATAAATACTAGTAGAGTGTATACTGACTTCATTTGAGAAATGAATTTCATTTTTGAAAATACATGAGGGTATGAACTGCAATGCATCATAACAGCATACTTCTTAAAGCATTAATGTGCTTTATGAAGTATACCAATGTCAAGTCTTGCAGTCTGTATTTTCATTTCACTTTCATTTCTGTTGGTATTCCCGGCCATTGAATTAGATGTACTATATTATTGTAAATGGAAGGGAGAAAATGCAAGAGATCAGACTGATTTGAACCCAGGTCCCCTGAATCTCTAGTCAGTTGCTCCATCAACTGAGCAATCTGGTCACTGGTGATTGAACACATCTGACTGTTATATTCCTCTCTTCTGAAATGTCTTAACACCTTGAAGACATCAACCCAGGATCTTTATTCCCTGGCAGGTATTTTCACCTGTCAGTTCCAGGGGCTGGTTTACAGCACCATATGTAACTGAAAGAGAGAAAATGGAACAGACCAGACCAGGATTCGAACCCAGGTCCCCTGAATCTCTAGTCAGGTGCTCTACCAACTGCAACTGGTGATGAAACTCGTTTGACCACCATATTATCATTATTCATTCACACAATGTTCACAACTGCAAACATTTATTTGGAAATCAAATTGTAATGATAGGCATTTCCTCATGAATGTGCTGCAATTGTAAACACTGCATGTATGAATACAGAACTACTTGATATAGTATATCTATTTAACAGCTGAATACAAAAGTACTTGGCAAATATGATACATGTACATCTATTTAATGGATGGGCATTGCAACAAAAAATGAAGGTAGGTTGTAAATATATGAAATTTATCAAATGTTTCCTTTGTCTGAATTCTTGATAACCACAAGAGCACAATATGTGACAATGCAAGCTTCCTCCTATAGCATAGATTTAAATTTGTTCACATCATAACACTCATAGCCAGAGTGGATCCCAAGTTGATGTAATGTTTTACAAGGGGAAATGCAATTGTTTAGGTGATAGATGTGTCCAATGGACCTTTTGTTTTTCAGTTACATGATCATATAATTGAGCATGCTGGTTTATATGTATTTGATGTTTCTTGCTTTTCAATGTTAGGTTTCATCGGAATCAACCAGTATTTGTTGAGTCAAAAGATATGGGAAAGTTCACCGGGGTAATTACAGCAGTAGGTACACAAGAGGTAAGGTCTACAGGAGATGATGAGCAGAATGAAGTATTGAAGTACATTTATAGATATATATATTATTACTACAGTAACTTGATCTGGAGGTTCAGATCATGTCAAGTTGACGGGTGCAGATCATCAGATCAAACAGGATACAAAGCTGATGATACATGCCTGTCAACGAGACGTGATCCAAGTCTTCAGATCAAATTAGTGTTTTAATGATAAATTTATTATGTACTACTTATTTATTTTTAAATCCCCATTTATAAGATTAATGAATGCATTCCAAATTATCAAAAACACAAACATAGTGAAATTATTTTTTGTGTATGCAGTGTTGGTTTTTTTTGACGCAGTCGACATTTTCCACAAAAAACATTGCATTGATGCATTGTGACATCATCAGTTTCATCAGAGAGACATGATATGCATTCAGGTCACCACAATGTAGTAATATGGAAAGTCAGATCACCCCGTGTGAATTTTACAGTATCAAAACAGATTATATATAATAAATGCAGAGGACGAGCCAACTGCAAACACACTGATTAGTTAAAGTATATATATTTCGATAACTGAAATTTGTATATTGGGGAAATGTGTTTTTGTTACACAATGATCTTTAGTTCACCTGATCTAAAAGCTTAAGTGAGCTTTCCTGATCAAAGTTTGATTGTTGACTGGCCTCGTCTTTAAACATTTTTGACTTCTTAAGAATCAATGGGCCAATTTTAACCACACTTACCACAAAATATCCTCGGATAAAAGGGATTTGGGTTTATTGAAAGGAAGGGGAGAAATTCAGATCTAATGGTAATGGATAAGGGGAATTAAGAAGTATTCTTCTGAAGAACCACTGAATCAGATAAGCCATATCCGAAATGAAAGCTTCCTTAGATAATAAAGAAATTAATTTGTTCAAAGTTTTACATAGGACTATGTAGTAAATTCTGTAAAGAAATTTCCTTGAGAACCACATGGATACAGGATGTCAAATTAATTTGCAAGCATTCTCATGCAGAGTAGATTTTGTTAACACCATGGCCCCAGGGTTCAGTTTGGGGCCACAAGAGGGATTCAAAATTTTACATGGAAACATGTAGGAATATGTTCATGAAAAGAATATTCTTCTTAACAATGTGTCAAATGAATATGCAAGTATCCTCATGTAATGAATAATTAACTTGATTCATATTCACAAGTAATTATATTGTTTGTTTTTGAATTTACTATTAAAGTACTCTGTAATATAGAAATTTGAACCAAAGTTATAAATTGCTGGTGTTCATACCAAGACCCCTTGGGTTATGATGAGGCCCATGGGCCTCTAGTCTATGTTCCCAAGAACAAAGATATATTGACATGTTAAATTTGCATGTCTGTTCATCATTCTACCACTTTGATTTTTATTAAAAGTTTATACATGTATATGTGGTGAATTGAGAGTTAATGGTCAAATTTGCCACATTCTCAACATCCTTGGTTTACAATACTGTATTCTCTAAAGTGTTGCATTTTCAAATTATTTTGAATCACTAACATGCTTTATACTAATTGGAAAGAAAGCTAATTGATAATTTTCTTTGGGCAACATGGTTTTAGTAAGAAAGTGAAGAGAGAGAAAATGTTTTACTGTGTTGTATTTATCAGTTATATATTGATTGATTTTTGACAGATTTGGATTCGAAAAATTCCAGACAATTGTAAAATGAGAATTTCAGTTGGACAGTTAGAAAAAGGACAGATATATCTGAGAAGGAGGTGAAAAGTTTTCATATATTTCCTGATGTTTCGGAATACTTCAAGAGAGGTTGCCACCAGAGTTAGGAAAGGGAAACTGTTCCTTGTGTTGAGGGCCTGAGGCAATTTTGAAGGGAGATTTGAACACTGCCATTAATTAGTGTACATATTGTATGATGTTTTAACAGTCTTCATAAAATTTATTGCTCTGAGAGTATTAAAGATGTTTTGTTGATTAATTTTTTGTTTATTGATTTTTAGGTCATGTGTGTGACCTATTGCCATCTGTGTTTGTTTTTCAGCATTTGACATGGGTGAACAATTCACATTTTTTACTTCTTATCAAGAATTACAGGGTGAATTCAACCAAATGTGCATATAGTATCCTTATGTAAAAAGGATTCAAATTCTTTGAGTTTGTCCCATTAAAGGAGGAATACATGTAATTACGAAATTAGTGTCAATAGGGTGGGTTTTTTTTTATTTAAAAATGTTTCCTTCTCTAGAACTTAGAATTCTATGTCATATGTGCAAACATGGACTACACTGTATAGATTCAAGTTCATTCAAAATATAACCTCTGGGGCAAAGGTGAGGTTAAAATAGGGGTTTCAAAGTTTGATAGGAAATGCTGGAAAAATACTTTAAAATCATAATGTCAGTAATCACACATTTGTAATTTGTCAGATTTATTTGTAGATATATTCATTGTACAATCAAATATGTTTAAACCATGACTTCTTGGGTCAAAATTTGGTTCGAAAGTTTTACTTTGGAAGAAATAAAAGAAAGAATCTTTCTCAAGAACTATATGGATATTATTTCTTAGTTTGATAATCATATAATCCTTTGTGAACACTATCCATTAAAGATTGTTCATAATTTAGCACATGCAGCCAGACAAGGGTTTCACACTAAACAATGTATAGGCAAACTTCAGAAATCTTTTTGAAACTATTTAGATACTGTAGGAATCCTTCTGTTTTATCGGGGGGAAATGTGACTCCCAGAGCCTGTATGGGGCCCAAACAGACATATATATAGATAGGAAAAGCAGGGATTTTCAAACAACAATTTCTGCTATAAAAGGTACATTGTTGTAATTTAGGTTTGTATAATCCATGATCCCTTGACCACAGTTGCCCCCACCCCAAAGAAAAAATTAAGAAAAACATGATAAGTCATTTCAGATACAAGAGGCAAGAAGACTGATTTCATTCTGGTATAATTTTGATTCAGGTTTGTTCAAATCATAACCTGAGGGTCAAATGAGGCCACAAGTTTACATAGGAATATGATACAATAAAATGAATTCCAATTAATCATAGCCAAAAGTACTCAAGCACCCATTAAATATGAGATTCTTATCTAATTTTCAAACATAGCTTTGTTCATCATGTAAAAATTGTAGCCCAGAGGTGTACTGTGCTATGGACTAAAGTGGTGCCATTTAAGTGACATTTGATCCTTTAGACCTCTTAGTATTTTCGGTCAAAAATGCAGTGTTTCAAAAGTTCATAAACAAAATAAAGAAACCAACTTTTCAAATAAAATTTAAAGAGAGACTAGAATATGGGGCTATCTGATTGATGTTGCACCACAAGTAAAAGTAATCTCGTTAACATACTATGCTTTAAAAAAATTAATGTAAAGAAAAATGATGTTGCCTGGACTTTCTATCAATGACACAATCCTGCAGAAACCCAAGTTGAAAAAGTTACCAAGTTTTAAAAATCTCATTATTATCAAGTGATTGTTGCCAAGTATGAGATGATGACACAAGTAATTCCAGTGCCATTATACTGTTAATCAAAAGAAAATGCAGTGTGACAAAATACTATTTAAAACTGCAGTGTAGATGATTTCATATTTTTGCAAAGCAATTTCACAAAGTATGTGACATTATCTAAATATTCTTAAAGTGTGTCTGCTGTTTTACAGAATGCTCAACCAAAGTCAATGTCCATGCATTAACAATTGAACATTTTTGACTTCTTGACAGCTGCCATTCCAATTCTTTCTAAAATTGGTATGAAGCATCTCTGGGACAAGGGCAATATAAATTGTAAATTTCAAGACTCTTACTCCTACGGAAAACAATTGTTTTTGAGATCACTTGGGAATAAATTCTAGGCACATGACTTTTAATAAGCAAAAATCGGTTATTTTGATAATTTACTTTTTTTGTTGTAAAATTATGTGTAGGCACATGCCTTAAGTGCCTAATGGCAATTATGCCACTGGTGCACACTTCAATTCGATTGATGCGTGCATCATTTCAATTATTGCTCTCATCAGTTTAATTATATATAATTGATTCCCTCATTAATTCAATTAATTGATAAGACCAATAATTTTAGATTCTTTGATATCTTCAAATGAATATAAAGATCTCTTTAATTATTTGAGTTTATGTTAATTAGACACTCCATAGAATTGACGAATATAATGACATCATAAAAAGATTAGTCACCATTTTTGGTATTTGGGTATAAGGTTGTTTTCAACCCATTTTTTCTTCTACAAAAGACTAGTCAATTTACGCTAGAGATCCATATATATGGTGCACATCCTGTGTTTTCTGTAGAAAATTGATTTAAATTTTAAATATTTGAGTAAAATTGAGAGAATTGATGCAATATCCAAGGACTGGGAATATTAGAGTGACGTATGTAGATACATAATGTGTGATAGATGGATTTTGTAATTGAATATCAGGTAATGGTCTTTTCACAACCTTAGATAACAAAAGTTAGATCCGCGCAACATTCTGAGTTGAAGTCATATAACTTGTGAAAATCACTCCGCGTAATCCAAATGATTTTTTTTAAAACACAAATAGAAATATCTATTCTTGGGCTCATACAGATCTATGATGTTTTACTTTTAAATGATTTATCTAGGGGACATAGAAGTGAAGAAATGAAATGCCAGTTCTCTGAATTCCTTGGAACTACTTTATTTACCGGAAGGATAAATCGATTAATCACAATAACAAAAACAAAGTGAAAAATCAAGACAGAGGTCTGGTACAGTATTTTAGAGAGGAAAGCAAGAGTTTAACAGTAGTGAATTCTTTGAGGTTAGTCCAACTTTTGTTGAATGCTAAGATTTATGCAAATGCTACAAAGAATGTGTAAATCCTCTGTACTCAGCAGTGGCCGCTGATAATGAGCATTTGTTCAGATTTTGGGGGCTTCGTTCATTAGAAAGGAGGGAAAAAAAGTAATAATGTTGGTAAACAAAGTTGAATTGATGTTTATAATTGATATAATATTTGTTTTAAAAGGCCCATCTATTTGCATCTTTAAAAGATCATAGTTTAAGTTTTACTAGAAAACCTTTTTCGACGTGCCTTTCACAGGGAGTGATGGTGTAGTCCTGAAGTTCTTGCACAAGAGTACACCTTGATCTAGTTCACTTTCAACCAAAGTTAATTTTGAAATTGGTAAAATTTTATCAACACATATCTAATTCAACAATGTTATGAAGTTTATATATATGCATATATACTAAAGATTGCTACATTCGTGTTCTTTGATGGCATGAATTCTGTTACTGGTACTACCAGCTGTGTATGGAAAACATGTATATGTTACACTGTCTTACTAAAATGAAGACCCATGATATGCATTAAGTGTAACTCTAATCCAATGTCCTTTATCAGTAATGCGAGACTTGTGCAACACTATTGTGCAGTGTGAGTGAGATAGTTGAAAGGAAAAGGTGCCAGAGAAAATGTTCTAATTTGACTTGGTGAGACTCTGAAACTCCTCTGAAATATTGAATGACATTCCAAGCTAAAGTTATGAATTCTGAAATTGTTTATAGACTAAAGTCAATATATAAACATATCTCTCACATCATGAATTTTAGAAACTCGATGATTTATTGTAATTCTTTTTGATTTTGAAGCATAACCTAATCTTTGAATAAAAGTTTAGAGAATAACTTTCATTCAGGTGTAACAAACGATGCATTCAGAACACCACTTGTTATAAATTGCAGCTTCTCTAGGATGCCATTTTGCTAACTACTGGATGTGAATTTCAATACATGTAATGAAATGTAACATGTACATAACCTACCTAAGTTATGTGTTTGTTTCTGTATGGAAAAAATGCTCTTTGGGTAATATTATTCATAGCTTCGAGAAGTGTTTGGTTAGTCAGGATTTGGATATAAATAATCATGCTTTGCATTATGCAAATTACAAACTAGAAATGATAATAATTTTAGATTATCACTATGTGGATATTAATAAACTACTGTATTGAGAATATACCAGTATATATAATACTTTACATCTAGCAGGCTAAAACAGATGTTTTTGGAAGAAAGTCTGAATTCAAATGTTGTTAAGGTTATGAGGTATCATGTACATGTGCTGACATTGTTGTGCTTAATAGTGACCCTTGCTTTAATCAGGTAGATTTGAAAATAGCATATGCCAGGAAATGATATATCATCTATAAAAGGATGATATACTTGAAGTGACTTCCTTTGTGTAGCTAATCCTTTGTTTTAATTGCATTGTCCTGGCTTCTAAACACTAGTTTAATACTGATCCTCATAACAATTGAGACTTGATCCATTGAATCTTAATCAAATGATATGAAATATTACCATAATTTCTCAAAATATATTGAATTATGGTAAAGGGTTTGAAAGATTTTTTTTCAAGGGCTTTTGAATTGCACCCAGAAAAAAGGTGTGAGCAGCACATTTTGTATATATCCAGAAAATAGGTGCCATTTAGTGTTTGAGACTCCAGTGCATGATTTTATATATATATATATAATGAATCCTTGCTTTCTTGCTTAAAGGGGACTGGTTCACATTTTTTTGAAGAAAATAAAAATCTGTTTTCATGTTAAACATTAAAAATATAAGTCAATTAAGTTGACATCCTAAATTTGGACTTTCTTAATGCAAAGAAATTAGCAAAGTTTTGGCCTTAATTCTGTACTATGTAAACAAGACTTGAGCCTTGTTTATATTTACAGACTGATTTTGCACAGACACAAATTTAACTTTTAATTGGCACGTTTTACCTAAAGACTATTTTAAGTGAAAAGGTGAAGATAACTCTTATAAGGAATACAAAATTAAGAGTTAGGTAAACACAGGCCCCTGAATATACCAGAGGTTGAATCAAGTATCTAGGAGTAAGCATTTCCTGTTTACCGGTCACACCTGCTGTGAGCCCTATATCTTGATCAGGTAGATGGAGTAATCCATTGTCAAAATCATTGTGTAAAAAATGGCCTAACAATTGATATAAACATATCAGTTTTATAAGTGGAGGTCCCATGTCAAAGTCGATAATGACATGATAAATAATCCTCACTGTTGCAACTTTGATTTCCATGCATCAGTCAAAATTTATGGCATTTCATGTGGAACTGGTGACCTCCTTATTTCAATAAAAAAATTCTCAGATGAGAATTTAAGGAAAATACAGCTGCCCTGGTGAGTGATGTGGACCATAGTAGTTTTGTCAGATAAGCTTAGAAATAATGATTTATTCAGCAGAAGTAGGTATTTGAACTGTTAGCATTTCTTTCAACCTTTTATGTTAAAGAGTTTGAAATTCAAACATAGTGCTGGAAGCTTTGTGCTGTTGTACATAAACATGGTGCCATAGGGTCAAAGTATATAGGCTGACATAACTGGCATGTTTTGATCTCTTGAGAAAAAGCAGACAGTGATTATATTTGTCCCATCTGTGCCTTTGCTCACTGCTTGGCATTATGTATGTCTGTTGAGCAGTGGTATGGCCACAGCTGGTGTCACAAAGAAGCTATGGCCACCAGTCAAGATAAACACTTCTATATTGATTAGCTATTAATATTTATTTTTATTTCAATCCTAGTAGTTTTCAACCCAATTGTGACTTTAATTACTGTTAGTGATGTGTGTATACAATTAGATAGAATGTTCTATCCTCATATATTGATGGATGTCCTTGGATTAGGTGAAGCAGATCTATTGGTGAGGATTTAGATTATTCTAACTAATGTACATTATATTAAGCCTACTGAAGATGTACCAGATGTCAATATGCTGGTTTTATAATATTTATTCTCTGACTACTTTCTAAGTGCATTATTTTTTCTTTGTGACTTGTACTTTATCATGCATATATACCCCTTAAGGCAGTGGCTGAATTTACTGGTCTCAACAAGATCCTTATCATTCTGGGCAAAATACATTCTGCATTTGTATAATTAATTGCATTCCTGGATTATTAACCTGTACATTACGGTTAATAATTTCTGTTTGCTAAGAAGGTATGCTAAAAATTTTCTATTAGTTAAATGGGAAGCAGTGTTTCTCATTTGTGTACATTGTGTTATGAATTTTCACTGTGGAAATGCATTTTGATTTTATTGTGAGAGAACCTGCATTTAGCTTGATCTGTTTGATAACAAGTGTATACCCCTGTACCTTTACTGAACTATAATGGCATTTATGTAATGGGTTACTATTATTTTATTATCTGGATTTGAATATGCTGAAAGTAATTTTTTGCCAATACAAAGTGTAAATATATAGATATGATTTTACAAACTGAGTTTTCTGAATTTCAGGGGAACCATGAATTAAAATGGTTTATAGCAAAGCTTGATCAATGCTGAAGAATACAATTGAGCATATTCATTTTTGTTGGACATTGAGGGTTATGTGCAAGACAGACTTGAAGGCAGTTCAGTCAGTTATTGAAATTTCCAGAGTCATGTGAATTGCAGAAACTGTGAATTAGTTCTTTACACATTACATGCATTATGAGCCATCCACAGCAGAGTCTACCAATGGGCATTGAGGACCAGTTATCAGAAAATGCAGCGATATCGTAAGTAGATATAGACCGACAGAAATCTGTGTCGACTTTGGTTTTGTTCAGTTATTTTTGAGGAACTCTGATAATTACTGTACAGTAAAACATGTCTAAAACAAAGTACTGGGGATGAACAATTTGATTCACTATAAAAGTAATTTGTTATGTACAGTAAGTTTATAATCTGTTTTAAAACTACAGGGAATTAAAATTACTTTGTTGTAAGTGTGAATTCATCGTAAGCGTGTTTGCTGTAACCATGTATTATTGTAGTTAAAATGTAGTGTCCACTGTCTCTTTATCGGTAAATACTCCAGTTGGTATGAACATGTTGAATGATGTTTATAAATTGATAGTATTTGATTAATAAATAGATAAAACAAAAGAAATTGTTCAAAAGGTGGAGAATGTACATTGAAGAAATTGTATAAGGGGTTTGTATATATAAGATATATATGGTATAAGGTGATATGAATAAGGCATTCTTTATTCTAGTCATGGACCTCAAAACACATACATTAACATTATACATGTGATTAGCATTGCAAAAAAAACAAAATATAATAATGGTTCTTTAAAAAGTTGCTTGTATTGAAACAAGGAATACTGAAAACTATATTATAAATTACCTCAGATACTGCAAAAAAAGTAATATTCCTCCTTATAATTGATGCAAAAGTCTGATTATGTACATAATGTATAAACAGTGTAAATACTAACATTAATATAATATTTGATAGTGACTTATGCAGTGAAATGCAAAGGTCACCAAGGGACAGTTAGTGTCTCGGAAGCATGAAATATTATGTAATGCATATATATAAATAAACTGCTCTTCCTTGTATCTGGATCACATGTCAAATAATTGTATTAATAAGATGTGAATATTACTGTAATGATCTGATAGTAATGAAGAATTTAAAATCTACCTAACTCCGTGAAAATAACTCTTTTGGTCTAAAATCATAAAGGAAAAATGTAAAACACTTGCATGACTCAAACTCATGATCTACAGATTGGAAGCCGAATGGTGTGATCCACTAAGCAAAGCAGTTTGGTAACAGTATTAATAAGCCCCAATAAGGAGTAAAATATTGATATTTATTTGAAGTATTGTGACTCTGTGTTATTCGTCTTTAATGGTATGCTGTGTATGAATATAGCTCTTCAGGTTTTATTTACATAGAGATGGGATTTTGATGGCTTGGTAAATATCTTGTCCTTTTGTGTATGGATATGTGTTATGTCATGATGATAAGTAACATTTTGACATTACGTATAAATGTGCATAACTTTTTCTAAATGATGAAGTATAATATTTGTGACAAAAATTAAGTGAATTTTAAGATATTTGAAAATTCTTTACAAAATGTGCCATGATAAAGAAAATTTTAAAGATAACTACTACAATTAATCATTGGAAGAGAAGAAAGCAATCATGAATAAGTAATTTAGCATGGTAAGTTCAATACGAAGTGTACTGATAGTTGTATTTTGTCATAAATCTGAAATGCAGGATAATGTCACTAATGAAAAACATTTCAACTTCTTAATTCTGGTCCAAATTTTAAGTTTCAAGATTAGAAGTGTAAATAATATATCAAAGTTTGATTGTACATCCATTTTGTAGATGAAACTGAATGCATTGTTTATTGTTTGCATACTTTGTATTTCAGGGCATTTTCTGTTATGGACTCTTCGCGCCTGTCCACTTTTGTGATATCGATATTGCTGATAGTGTATGGAAGCTTTAGGTAGGTAGCAATTGCAGGGTAACTTGTGAATTACACATAGTCCAAGAATACTGTTGCTACCCTGAACATTAAGATACCATGTAAGAAGACTAGTATTTATGAAATTTTTACAGTAATGAACTATCAGTACAAATATTCCAAAGAATGGGGTAATCTATTTTCAAGCAATTGTGAGGTGATGTTCAGGAAAGTAGTGATACTTCAGTATGATAGTTTTGGATGCTTTTGCTTCCAGATTGTTTAGTCATAGTGTGCCTAAGGATGACTGTCTTTCTTCATCATATCTAATTAGGCAGAAATATTTGGTTTGATTTGTTGGTACTTTTCTACAAATTTGTACAATTTTATGCTATGTTGAATAAAAATTTGAATTATCAATTATTACTGTCAATTAACAAATCTGCAGTATTCAGTACTATCTACTGCAAATCTACAGCTATTTTATCCTTACATTGTACATATGTCTACTGATGGTGAACAACTATAATACTATCTACTGACTGACAGTGGACAACTACAATACTATCTACTTACATTGAAAAAGTAAAATACTATCTACTGACTGATTGTGAAAAAATATAATACAATCTACTGATTGACTGTGAACAATTATAATACTATTTACTGACAGTGAAAAACTATACTATAAAATGATAGTGAACAATTATACAATCTGCTGACAGTGTGCAACTGTACTATATAATGAGAGTGTACAAATGTACTACATGTGTATACTGACAGTTAATGTTTATCTGCTGACACTGTATGACTGTACTATATAATGACAATTTACAAATGTACTACATATACTGACAGTTAATGTTTATTTGCTGACAGTGTACAACTATACTATCTACCATCAATATTCAGCATACTAACAGCATACTATTATGTTATCTAGAGATACTGCAGAACAACTCTGTGTAGACAACTGTTCTATATACCAGGGTTGGAAAGTACAGTCTGTCTGATTGTCCAATACAGTCTATTTTTAGGGTAGGTGGGGACAAAATTTCATACAATAGTCTGATGTACAACAACATATTTCAAAAATAAGCTTTATTAGTAAAATCATTCATTTAAAGTAATAAACGTCACAAAACTGAAAATCAGGGACTGGCGAACTTTGAACAAAGTTGGCAACTTTGGAGTAAAGCCAGGTCTGTGACTGGCTCATAATTTCATTTGCAACCATGATGTATACTGACCAACTATCTGTTGACAATGCTCTGTTATTAGTAGGTCAGGTGATTATATTGAAATATTTATTGATTGGCATTTATACAAAATAATTTCTAACTATCAGTACTTTTGAATACATTTTCCACCAGGGGCCTCCGTGGCCGAGTGGTTAAGGCATTGCACTCAAAATCACAAGGCCTCTCACCTCTAGTCGGCGCGGGTTCGAATCTCGCTTGCACCGATATATGTGAGAAAGTTTGCCAGTTTACTTTCGGAAGGTCGGTGGTCTCTTCCCGGATACATGGTATCTGGGTTCTCTCCTCCACCTACAAAAACTGGACGCCGCCAGATAACTGAAAAATTGTTGAGCGTGGCGGAAAACAATCAATCAGTCAATCATTTTCCACTAATTGGGCTTTGGGTAAAAGTGAAGCAACGCTGGGCACAGCTTGTAAGTTAGCTTTCTCTGAACAAGATACATAGCCCATATCAATATGAATAATCTAAAACTGAAAGAGAAATCGATATTATTCAATTAGGCCTTTTTTAATGGGCATTCATTTTGTCTCAGAATCTTGAACATGAAAGTTTTTGATGTGATTTTAGCTCATATTAATTAACATCAAATGAAATTTGCTGGTACTCTTTCTATATGAAGTTTTCAATCATTCGGAACATCTGTTACCATCAATTTTATTCTTTTTTTTTACTCCTTTAGAACAAGTCAGTTATTTTCAACCAAACCTGGAACAAAACATTGTCGGACACTTTGTTCAAATTTAGATGGAGCTACCTTTCTCTTTATAGGGGAGTTAATAGAAAAGATGAGATGAAATCATAGAAGAATCTATTTTTCTATATCCAATGGGCTATAGTAACTAAACACATTTGTTTTGATTCTTTACTTATTAACACCCCCTTTTACAGACACAGATGTGGTGTTTAAAGGAAACATCCATCTGTCTTTAATTTCATCTAACTTCTTGTACAGGCCATAAATTAGTAATAAAGCAACATCAGCTTACTTAGTAGAACCAGTTTCAGTGTGGCCACAGAAGGTATTATTCTTGTTGAGACTCCAACAGCAATTAAATGCATGGTGCCAGCTGGTATGGAATAACAAAAAGTCCTGTTTTTAGCTAACCTTCATGAAGTTAAGAAAGTTTCTTCTATATCATTTGTACAAGCATCCTCAGTTAGTTTTTAAACTGGTCCAGTTCCCAAGCTGTTATAGGCCCCATCAGGCAGCATTGAAGTATTATTCAAGGATGTACTCAACTGTTTTAACTTCAGATGTATAGGATTCAGTTCCTGATCAAGTAACAGTTGTTTAGAGCAGGTTAAAGTCTTTGGATTTGGTTATACTCCCAAGTTACACAGACCAAACCTGCAGGCATGCTATCGAACGTTTCCTAAGAATAGTCCTAAGACATGACTTAAGATATGTCTTACGACGATTCTTTGGATGGTCCTAAGATATATCTTAAGATGGACATAGAAGCTCTCTTAGGACTATCTTATCTAGGACAGACTTAGGAGATTCTTAAGAGAATTCTTAAGAATTATTATCACATTACAGACCAATGAAAGATAATACTATTGACTTAAAACGTATACTGTTTTAATTTCTTGTAAAATTGTATGGAGATATAAAAGGTAATATTATCAAATTTTATTTTAAAAAGTAAATTTCTTGAATATGACACCCCCCCCCCTACTATTTACTGTTATTTTAAATGAGATGAAATTGATTGACATAAATTTTAAGGGTTTTCGGAATAAAATATGTTTTCCCAATAAAAGTAACAATAAATCAAACAATCTTGTGAGTAAAAAAAAATGGTTCTTTAATCTTTAATATTATTTTTTTTCTAAACAAGAGGTCATGATTTATCTTAAAATTGTAAATTTTAGAGGGGGGGCGCCCCCTTTAAATCCACCACTGACTACTCTAAAAAAAATATGCATACTTTTACCAATATACTCTCTATCCATTTTTTTTCAAATTTGTTACTTTGTTAGTAGAAGACATACTGAGTATCGAAAACGAGCTATTTAATTCAACTTTACAAAATCTATAAACATGAAACGTTTTAAATTGGAGACTATACCGCGAAAAAAATCTTGTGCCGCTTGGCTCTTTATTGTCATTCACTGGTAGACTACGATTGAATAGACATCGTCCAATTATGAGTCGCAAACGGAATCCTTATTTCTCAGAAATGGAGCTGCAAATACTCTTAGACGAAGTGGAGAAGAACAAAGAGTTGATATTTAGTAGGCATTCAAACATTGTTATATTTAAGCATAAACAAAGTTAGGACATATCTTAAGATTATCTTGGGACAGGCCTAGTGATGTCTTAACTTTAAGAGAAATCTTAAGATATGTCTTAAGTTAGGACATATTCGATAGCCTCACTTAGGACTAAGATGCATCCTAAGTTTATCTTAAGATATGTCTTAGTCCTAAGATAGCTTCGATAGCATGCCTGCTGGACCAGACTTACTTGGAAGTTACATCTTGGGATGCCAGCAACTGTCCTTGGTTCAGAAGCTGAGTGTGATCCATATATTTTCTAGATGATTGGTCACGTCAAAGTTAATTTTTTGACTTACCGGTAGTCAAATTCCCAAGTAATTCTAGGTCTTTACCAAACATGTATGGAAATTCCATCTAGGCATGTTTACCACCAAGCTTGCTTTAGATGCCTATAGTTACCTATATTTTTCAGATAATTGATATGTTAAAATTTTTAGAGTAGTAAAAGTTATAAAATTTAATTGCATTTAGTGATGAACAGTAGACCTACCCAAATCAACTTCTTTGGTATATATTGGTCTGCAGACAAACAGACTTACTTTCGATCCTCATTGTAACTTGTATCATCTAGACATGTAATGAGAAAAGGTTTAGAATAGTGCCTTTTCTTACATCGTATTCTTTTAAAACATTTTGATATATGTAACATAATAAGTATATATACATGTGTATTATGTATACTTAATTTTAGATTACAAATTCTTGTAACGGCCTACATTTTCAATGTGTGTGATTGCACAAGTAATGCTTAAAGGATACATACTATTAAGTTTGCTTCAGGTGCAGAAGGTTATCTTCATTTTTTCTAATGAAAATCAATAAAATGCATAAAGAGTACCAAACTAGATTGAACTAGAAAGATGTATAGGTATGTCTTGTTGTCCAGATTTGTTGATAAGATTTGAAGTTAATGGTCAGATATTAATATAAGTAAAAGGGGTTGTGGGGACCTTTACATTCTTGATGTCACTAACTATAAGTCTGAGTAACAGGAATTGAAGTCAGAACTGGTGGAAAAAAATCTATCTGGTCTCATGTTGTAGGGACAACACCTGTGGTCTGTAGACCTATCAAGGAGCTCTAAGCACTACATTGTGGGATATGCTAATGAGCACATTATAAGTAGAGAATGAAAGGTTTTTTACCCTTATTTGTATTATTGATGCCTTTTTATAGGTCCCTAAATTTAGAACAAGAAAATCGAGAGAAAGAGAAAGACAAGCAGTATAGTTCATCCACAGATGGAGACAACAGTAAGTGTACATTTATCACTATGGTTACAGAAGGTTTGGTGCTTTTCACAGCATTAGCTCATTTCAGGATCATGGTGAGTTGTAGACTGAAATTCAGCCTATTCTGAACACTGTAAAACAATTAATTTCATGGGTTTCATTTGTATCAGTTTTCTTTTCGTGATCCTGAGGTACTCACAAATTTCAAATCCTCCATGTACAAGAGAAAATTAACTACAATGAAGAAACAACTTTTCAACCAAGACAAAGTCCCTAAGAACATTCTATTTTTCTTTATTCACTAAAATTTAACCCTTCAAAAATAAATGATTCAACAGTACATATACTTAAATAAGGTGGAAAGAAGGGGAGGGAAGGTTGGCGAAATGGCATTTCAGATTTTCTCAGCTTTTCATAGGACCAGATCTAGACATCAGCAAGTATTTTGATAAAACCAACAAATTGTAATTTGCCAGTTCTCACATTATGTCCAACATTTTATTAATAGCCGCCAGACTGAATGACATCTGTATGATTGCTTTATTTTATCAGGTTGAACCACTAAAGTTTCTGATGTCAGAATTAATTCATATACTAAAAAACTTATTAAATGTGTACTGAACATTAAACCTTCCGATTATGGAGTAATTGATATTAAAAATATAGCATGATGATAATCTATTATCCATTAGATTTTTCTACATTTTGTAAATCTTAATTCTTATAGCAAGCCAAAATTTAGATAATTGATAGTTAATATGCATTGTTTTTTTTTAAAAAAATCAATTTTTATCACTTACGGCCAATTATCAACAGTATGTATTATAGCAATTGTGCCCATGAAAAAAGGGAAGGTTTTAAGTTTTTTGTTTATTGTACAGCTATTTCCAGCAGTAATATCTTATGGGCAACATTAATTGCCATGTGGATGAAATTAAAAGACATGGAATTAGTTTTAAAATTCCAAAGCAAAAGCTTCTCATGTAGCAGTATTGCATGCTTTCATGCGATTTCTCATGGATTGTGTGGAAGAATTGTGAACTGGGTTTATAAAAAATTTCTGTCACCTGCATGATTATCTCATAGATTTTTATCAGATTACAGTTAATTAAAGAAATGACAATTGATGATATACTGAAAAATCTACCTTTCTGAAATCATTGTACACAGGAAATGTGCTTCACAGTGAAATTCACATGAATTTTGTATGAAAATGTTCACATGAAATTTACATGAAAGGTCCACATGAACA
Source organism: Ostrea denselamellosa (assembly GCA_024699665.1). Taxonomy (NCBI): domain Eukaryota; kingdom Metazoa; phylum Mollusca; class Bivalvia; order Ostreida; family Ostreidae; genus Ostrea; species Ostrea denselamellosa. Next base: position 7,297,758 of record JAMZEH010000005.1, on the reverse strand, counting down.
GCAATTCACATGAGGCACATTTGCCTGTGTAATTAGACTGCAGGTGAAATGTCAAGGATTTATATATGTATGACAAGCTACTTGAATATTCAGATATTGTTTGGGATAATTGCACTGACAGAGATGCTAATTTACTTGAAGATGTTCAAGTTGCAGCAGCACGAATAATAACAGGCTTAAGGATAAATTCATCAAGAACAATACTATATAATGAGCTTGGATGGGATACATTAGCAATAAGAAGAAAATACATAAACTTGTGCTATTTTACAAAATAGTTCATGGATCTGCTCCCCAATATTTGCAAGACCTACTTCAGCCATGTATTTTACCTGTTAATTCTTATTCATTAAGAAATCAGGACACTCGTAAGTTTAATATTCCATTAGCGAAAATAACTTCATTTATGAATAACTTTATACCATCAAATACAAAGTTGTGGAATGACCTACCTACCTTCTAATATTCAAAGTCTTCCAACTTTATCATCATTCAAACGTGTCATAAAAAGTATATATTCCTCTAAACCTAAGATATATTACAACTACGGCGATTGTAAAGTAAATACTGCATTGTGAATTGCGAAATAATGCTAGCAATCTTAATGCTGATTTATTTAATCATTTTCTTGGGGAAAATCCAGATTGTGATATTTGTCAAAGTAGTTCTGAAACAACACTTCACTTTCACTTTTTCCTGAAATGTCCAAGATACTGTATACAAAGACAAAGATTGATACAGAGTTTTAATAATCTGCAATTACCATTACCTTTATCTTTAGAACTCATTTTGAATAGTGACAATAACCTTAGTTATAACCAAATGTTGCAATTTTCAGAATTGTACATGAATTTATGTTGTCCACAAGTAGATTCATTTAATTAATTTCATTCTCTGACCACAGAACCAACCTGTTTATGTGTTTCCTTTTTTCTTTCCCTTTTTTAGTAATTCTTGATATTTATACCTAAATCACTCTTGTTAATCATACATTAGGTCGTAAATTATAGAATTCAAAACATATCATTAATCTGTATTATATTGCTGTTGCCAAACAGTCTGCTTAATTCAATATTATTGTATTCTGTTGCAAATTAGCGTACAATTTTCAAACACATCAATAATCTACATTTTGCTGTTACCGAACAGTTTATTTAATCCAATATTATTATAATGTTTCATTGTCACTATACATCTGTAAATATACAAATATGTAATCAAACATTTCTCTTTCTGTATGACCTTGACTATGTATTTTGTATGGAGAGGGCTTATATAGGCAATGCCTACAGTCCAATCCAATTATGTTTTCAACATAATAAAATATTGTGTAAAAAATAGTAATATCATAATTTAACATTTTCCAAGTAATCAAGAATGCTTTTAGGAGTCTGCATTTGCTGTTTTTCAAATGCAGTGTTAGATATGTTTAGATTAAAAGGAAAAATCAATCATGTCAAGTAACATTGTTTTTGTGCTCATATAGCATCTTGGGTATCCTAGGAACCTATTTATGCCAGCAAAAATCCCAGTATCCCCTTCAATCTTTGATTCAAAATAAAATTCACAGATTTATTTCTTGTTTTACCAACATCAGTATTGACCTAGTTGCTAGCTATTTTTTTCTAAAGGGTGTGTTAAAATAAGCATAACAAAGTGAGTAAACTTAATTAGTGTTTTAGAATGAGTTATCAGATGTTGTGCATGATAAACATCATTTTGAATTCCAGTGGCCTTAAAAACTTTCCTTTAAACTGTGTAGGACTTGAAAAGAAGTACCATTCTCCCGTTATCTATTGATACTTGCAAACTAGCATTCAAAGCTGATGAAAAGCAACTGATCAGATTGTGTTACTACAACTTTGTAATTGCTTCAAATGGGAAAAACCCTCATTTTCATTTGTCTCTTGTAAACCTGTCTTAATTTCTTGTGTATCTAATGTAATAGATATTTTATGCTCATATTAACCACATCCTCTATTAAACTTTTTCGATTGTAGTGAAGGCAATTGTGTATTATTGGAATATATTCTCAAAGATCAATATTGATGACAAAAGAAAGATATTTAATGTTTCTGTTTGGAATGCTTTTGTTACCAAAGAAATGTATGAAAATCAGAAATATATTAAGCATTACAAGAATGGAATGATGAACTTGCACACTATGTTTCTGTATATTTGGAAACCAGATAAAATGTTGAATGCTGCCCTGGTTAGCTCAATGATTAAATCACCTATTTACTAATGCAAGGGTAATCAAATTCAATCCCTATTCATTCAAAACAAAAATAACTCTAAAACAAACCTAGTAATATACCCCAATTGTTTTTTAAGGCATCAAGCTTGCTCTAGAACCTTCTTGCGATCATGCAAAATTTTGCCTCTACCCCGCCTTTCCGATCTCAGTGGATGAAATCAAATAGTGCCTATTGGTATTGAAGGTTTCTTGTGATTCAAGACTTTGAACATTGAATTTAATTGATATTTGAAAGGAACAATACCATTTCCGTTGTTGATGTTGTTTATTATTGTATCTTTGTTCAGTAGCTAAATAACAATTATTTGGCAGGAAAAGTTCATTATTCGCAGATGGATTTATTACAAAACAAATTTTCCCTCGAAATTTGTGTCACATGATATCATTAAGTACTTTAAAAATAACCTGCTCAAATTTGGTTTTCATTTATATCTAGTCTCTTAGTTTCCCCAAGATTCCTTATTTCAGGTCAGTAGAAACAGATAAATACTAAAATGGATTGTGCATTGTCACGGTTCATTTCCTATTCCAAAAACACAAAGACTATTTCCAGTTTTGTTTTTGATAATCCTGATCCCGATTCTCAATTAAGCAAAACGAAAGTAGCGTGTTCATCGCGATGAAAATAACAGGTTATTTTGCGAAGAAACCCAGGCTAGGTAGCATTCATTTGGAATTGAATCTTGTTCAGAATTCCAATAACCTTTCTACACATTATGTTGAACTTTTGAATTGTTAGACATTATTGAAAACAGAGAGTTAATGCCATATAATTGTTGCATCATACATGAACAGAAGATACAACTTCTATAAACAAGTAGTCTCACTCTGAAGCAGTTATATTCTTTTAAGCATTTTTCATCTGCAATTTCAATTTATTTATTATATCCTTTGTAAAGTAACTAGTTTTGAGGGGATATTATCTAGCAAGAGGAGGATACATGTATAAACTTGTTGGGATAAGCAACTTCAGCCCAAGCTCTCTTCTCTATTTCTTTTTATGAAATAAACACAGTTTGCTGACATTTTACAAATGATTGTAATGCTTCATTTATGTACTTAAACATGAGGAAATGTCTCCTGTGGCACTCAAACATTTCTTCTCTTCCTTTCTCTAATTTACCTGCTATCTGAATTTATTGAGAACCCAATAATGTATATGATATTGCACTCGATGCCTTTGTGGCCCTTCAGGCCTTTGATTGTAGAAACAAGATAGGATACAAGTGTATTGTACCCATCAATATTTTGATGTTTCTTGTTCTGATAAAACACAATAGTGCAGAAAAAGTGAACAATTGGTGTTATTTGTTATTTTTTAATTAATTATTCTGCACAACATTGGACATTATCAGCACCATAGACATTTAAAAAAAAATCATCACATTTTATGCTTAATCAGATCAAGAAATTTTCAAATAATCATAGTTTAGTGTTCAATTTATTATCAAATAATACCTGTATGAATATGATATTAATCTGAAAGGAAATTTATTGAAGAAAAAAAAGTAAAAAGTTATCAATGGCAGAGAAATAAATCTGCTTTGAATTGGAGATTATTATTATATCCTGCTATGTTTACCCATGCACACTTAATTTGTCCGTGATTAGAAGAGGTTATCTGCTGCAGTAGTACTTCTTTGATGCAGTTATAGATTTTTCAGTAAGTCATACATTTTCAGTAACTCATAAATTAAGTAACTTGCCAAATTTTCAGTAATTTATCAATTAAATACCTTGCCCATTTTCAGTAACTCATAAATTAAGTACCTTGCCTATCTGAATAAATGGGGTCCTGATCTAGCTGCCAATTTAAAATTTAAAGCAGTTACAAATTAAAACAAACTAAACTGAAATACCTGAAACTCACCCACTCGATCAATTTATGCACTGTGTATTTAAAACCTGGAAAACATCAAATATATTTTAGACTAAGACTGTACTTGAATCTAGCATTGTTTTGTAAAGTAAGTAGACAAAGCTGTTTCATGGTAGCTGGTTATTTACGAGGTTCTAAGACTTACAGAAACCATTCACCAAAGTCCGGTGCAAAACTTTCCTTGGAAGAGTTCATTTGCTATTGTACAATTTAATGTTTTATGGTTCTTTCATTTTGTAAAATGATTGGTTATTTATAAGTTTTTTTTCTTTTGGATGACTTTCAACTTTGAGAATTTAGCTGTTGTGTGAGATTTATTACAAGCCAAATTATTCTGGCAAAATTAAAAAAAAATCATTTCTTGCAGTAGATCAATTTCATATTTAATCATAATTGCTGAGAAATGCATTAAACTTCCAAAATCATCTTCCATTTTATATTGGCCTCAACAAAAATTATGAATTTCATGAATGCTGGGATAAGGATTCAAGTCCTAGGAATTGGTTATAGGGAATTTATACCCAGAAAACAATTTACTTCAGAATATGTAGCAAACAAAATATGGAAGGGTTCAAAATATCATTTGTTGATGAAATTCTGCAAAATTTAGCTAAATGTTTTCAGTACTCTGATGAAAGATCCATTTGTTGCATAAGAAAAAGCAACACATTCAGTTTTAAGTTGATTGTGTCTTTGGTGACCACACATGGTCTTGTTTCCTGTTTTGTTTGAAAATCCATAAAATCATTTTCAACTCATTGCTTATGTTTTTCATAAAAATTTATTTAAGTTATTGATAAATGTGCACCATTAATTATAAACAATAATCTTGTATTTCAAGCGGTTTCAATAGTGGCAATGACATAATTCTGCCCAGTTTATATGGGTCATAACTGTTTTCCAAAAAACCCCTATTTTTCTTATAACAACACAGCTGGTGTCTGAAAATTAGTATCACATGAACAGTAATGGTGTATTGATTTTGTTATAATTTAGGTTTAACATGCATAGTGGGTACAATTGAAGGCAGACCAGGTTTTACTATAAATTAAGACAGTTATTTTATTTGTGGGACATTATTCTCTGAACTTGGGTCAGACATGATCATGTGAATGACTGGTTAGTTGGATACTCTGACAAGTAGAATCTCAATTATTGTCCCCATTCTCCTTGTATAATAAACCTTGGACATTTAACTTGGTAATAATTATAAGATAATGAAAGGAAATGAACTTAGATAAAATTACAATATTATAAAAATAAAATCCAAAACATATATATACATGATAAAATAGAATGGAAGTATAACCTCTGAGCCTCTCATTGGCTGAAATAGTTAGCTGGGTAACTGTATATTAAACAAGTTCATGGGAGGATATCATTTATTTCTGGAAATATATATTAAAATACATCATCACAAGCCATGGTTACTGAGTCCAGTAGTACCTACCCTATCTCTGGCGTAGTGTAAACAGAGTCATGCGATGATAATATAAATACCACTTATTACAACCAATTCAAATGTAAATTAAACTTATTATTACCGAAAATCACATCTCACCAAATGGCTCTTGGTAATAAAGATTCCTTCCCATTGGGGTCATGGAAGAACTTTCCACTCCAGTGACCTTGACCTATCATATTTAACTTTAAAAATCAATTGGAACAAAAACAGTATGCTTGCAAGATTATCAAATTCTGTACACAGGACTGAATTTGCAGGACCTTTGTTTACAACGGCATTAGGTTCATTATATCTTGGTGGAATTTTTACCAAATAAAATTCAGAATTAGAAATGTGTTTTGCTGCTTTCTAAAATATATTATTTCTTCAGTATTGGAGATTATCTTTAAGTTAAAGTGAATTTTCTGTTAACAAGCTTTCCATTCATTCAACAGATTTTGATATTAATATCGATTAGCATAGGTTGACAGTCTTTGAAGTGTATATTGTGCTTTTAAAAAGTATCAGTGATTATTGTACAATATTGAACATGTTTGGAGTATATTGCTATTTACTGTATGATATTTCCATACAATTTGTTTTACTGCAGACATGCAAACCATTGACACTTGCCAAGCAGCATTTCTCCCAATTGGAGCCTCAGCCTCTCTTCTTATCATGTTCCTCTTCTTTGATTCTCTGCAAATGGTCTTCGCCATTTGTACAGCAGGTGAAGTATTTATATACAAGATGGTTTAACATTGTATTGTTCTCAATGTACATGGATTTAAAGTAAAATTAATATTAATTTATATTAGTAACAAACAGTATGCAGATCAGTAATGATTATCAGTATTGTGTTGTTCCTCAAATACACTTGCTTTTCTCAGGGATGAAGTTTTTATTGCCTTAATCGGTACATTATACAAGATGTGAAAGTGTAACCCTTTAGATATAATTTATGCCCAGTTTAATGCATCATCTTTTTTGTAGTCCTTGCAACTGTTGCCTTCGCCTTTCTCCTATTACCTATGTGTCAGTACCTCATACGGCCATGTTCAACAGGCCAGAAGTAAGTATATTATGTCATACTAATTAGCATAGTGCACATTTTCAATTAATAATTGTAGATAAGGAAGTTTGCTTAAAAATGGTCAAAAGTCATTTATTCATAACAAAATAACACTGCCTCTTTTATTGGAAGTGAGAATATTGTTTGAAAATGTGGTAGTTGAACAATTGACAAGTTTTTATATGTACTTAACCAGATAGTTTTAAGGTTTCAAATTTCCGACATTTGATTTAAAATTATTTTTTCATCTCTTCAATATAAATGAATTCTTGTATGATTTCCTAAATAGGTTTAAATGTGAATTAAAGTAATATTGCCAAACCTTGTATATTGGCCATGGGTAATTCAGTGGTTCGATCACCTAAATTGTAATGCAAGGGTCCAAGTTTTGAAACCCAATTGTTCCAAAGATTTTCTCTCCTTCTTTACTATGGTAATGCCCATTTATACATTAGAGTTGAATATATAGTTACTTGCAACAAACAGGAACTATCAAAATATGCTAACTATAAAACAGACATGGCAATATGCCCCGAGATTTTTTGTAGAAACAAGACAGAATACAATAGAATTGTGGCTGAAATGTCTTGAAAAATTATGATATTGAGAAACATCAAATGTTCTTAATTGATGACAGCAAAATTGGGTAACATTCCTCTGGATTCTTGCACAAGTGTATTTTGAAAAGGAAAACAAAACTCTATAAATTGCAGGAACATTACAAATATGCTTCCACTAAAATAGAAATTTATATTATAGTTGACACAGAGTACTATATATAAGATGTGACAAGTCATACTACTATTGTAGGATATCATTTGGGGTGTGTGGTCGATTCACAGCAGCAGAGATTTTGTCCTTTTTCCTGTCATTTATGATTGTTTGTATATGGGTCCTAACTGGTCACTGGCTGCTTATGGACGGTAAGATTACAGTTTTATTTATGACTACATTACAAAATGGACAGAATATTTCACTTAATGTCTTGAACTGGTCCCAGTGGTTGTGTAAAAAGTTCACCATAACACCACAACTAATGTTTTAATTGTTGCAAACCAAGAATCTATAAAGCAAGATGTCCCAATGCAACATGGCACAGTGGGAAATGATATGCAGGGGAAATTAAAAGCAATTTACATGGAATTTCTTTTAGAAAGTTCATTACAGTCACCTTAACCTATATAAAACTTAGAAAAAACACAAGAACTACTAAACTCTTTGTATAAGAATAATATACACAATGAAAACTGATTTACAAGGAAATTTAAGCCACCCCTTCCAGTGACCTTGACATTCTGTTTCTTGAAAAACAAAAGTCCATGCAAGGTTTCAGTGTGAAAGTGTGATAATAATCTAGTCTAGCATCCAAAATATCAATGATTGAAATTTCATTCAACTGACCTCACCTTTTATATATAAACGTCAAGTCAATAGGAACAAAGATCTTCCTGCGAAATAGTATTCCTGAAAGTTTGACAAAAAAATTGCTTAAACATATCCCCCCAAAAATTTAGGAATTTCTCTTTTGTCAGTTGTTAACTTTCACCTATAATCTTGAAATCCAGAAGGAACCAAAGCCTTTATACAGGGTACCATTCCTGCAAGTCTGACGAAATTTGAAAACACAAATTAGATATTATACACATTTTCCTTTCAGTGACCTTGACCTTCATATGGAACCTTGAAAATTAGTCAAACTGTGGTTTTTGTACCATTCAAACAAGAAATGTGGTTTGAATCTTGAACAACAAAACCAAACATATGAATGAACAAGCAAGTTTCTATATTGCTCCATAACTCTGTTTCAAATTGATAATTATCACTTATTCCCAAAAATGGCACCATTAATGAAATTTATTCCTCTAATATTAATTGGAAGTTTAAAAAACACTATAAAAGTATTGTAAACAAAAAAAACCCATATTCTTTGTTGCACTATTTTTGACAGAGACGATTGATCTGATTCGTAGAAAAGGAAGAGCAGTCCATTGAATTGAATTGAAGGAAATTTACAAACTCAGTATTCTGTGATTGTCTTTTATTACCATGAAAGAATAATAATTTAAATGTTCAATTTTTTTTTAAATTTAATTTAGCCTTGGGAATGGGGCTATGTGTGGCCTTTATTGCACTGGTTAGATTGCCCAGTCTGAAAGTTTCTACCCTGCTGCTGGTTGGCCTTCTGGTGTATGATGTGTTTTGGGTAGGTTAATTTATCTGTGTTGATACTGTACAATAGTGTATTATTGAAGGATTAAGTGCTGTATCTGATGACACTTAGCTGAGAAGTGCACTGTTTTTAGATCAGAAAATTGTATGAATATAAGAGTGCAGTGTTAAACTCTCTCATATACATGTAATTGTATACCACTTTATAACTTTTCCTGCTATTGAATTTTACTTCCTTATTTGTTCTCAAATGACAATTAAAATATATACCAATACTTGAAAAATTAGGCCCATTATGAATTAACACAGTAAGAAGTGGTTTGCTATCTTGCTCTCCAAGAATTTGAAATAGCTTTAATAATTTTGTATTTTACAGGTGTTTTTCTCCTCGTACCTCTTCAGTGCAAATGTCATGGTGAAGGTAGCTACACGACCAGCAGAAAATCCTGTATGTCATCAATTTCATTTTGTTTTAAAGAAATTTTTATATACATCAGATAAGCTATTTTCTTGGATGCTGCAATATTCAGTAATTGGCTATTCCAAATATTTGCTGAATGAATACAATATTTACGAGAGTGTTCCTGCAACTGCCAGACAAATGACGCAAAAGATGGATAAATGTAAAGTTTATTTTTGCATATGCTTGTCTGTAGACAGGACATATTGTGGTACAGTGATGGCTTTACTACGACTGGCCACTTGTTTGAAGTTTTCTGTTTCTATTTTCATTTCTCTGTCTAGTTCTCAATATTTTTATACACCCGTATCATGTGGGCATATGCTATACTGCTGTCTTCCTTCTGTCCGTGACTTTTGTCTTTGCAACTCCTTCTAAACCCTTGGGGAGATTTTAATGATACTTGATGGAAAGAAAGATCACAATGTGTAGATGTGCATATTTCAAGGGGAATGTTGTCCTAAAATGTTTGACGGAGTTCTGTTTAACCTTGGTCATATTTTTGAAGGAGTAGTGGCCCTTGAACTTAGAATTTTCTATGCAAAATACTGTGAATTCACAACTCACTGCAAATCATTCCATGAACTTTAAACTTTTTATATTGATCCAAAATTTTGCTATTATTTATTTCCTTGGCCATGGATTTTTCTATGCGATAGACTTGTTCATATTTTTGGGTTGATAACATATGTGAGTGTATCATGTATCGGTTTAGCTGTGCTCTATTTTTCTATTGTGTGAGATGTATATAATTTAAGGCATATCAATGTATGTAATTGAGTCCCTCAGATTTACCACATAAGAGATCAAAATTATGATATTTCCTGGTATTGTAAAAATAATTGTAAAACTTAGTCTGATACTTGAATGAGTAAATTATTGTACTCTGTCTAGTTTTCTGTATATTTATTATGCGAGATCTGTTTAATTCAAGGCATACCAATTTGTAATTGAGTCCCTTAGATTCTCCACATTTATTTACAAGAGATGGAAATAATATTTTCTGGTATTACAAAAATAACCTCTTCCTGCTTTTTTAAATACACATGGTCTGCCTACATGGTCATCCCTGGAATAAAACTGGTAGAGGAAGTATTGCTTTTTCAATGCTCTCAAAATGCTTGTTTTATAGAGTGTTTTTATGGGTTTTGATTTTCTTCAATTTTGAGAAAATTATAGGATGTTGAACTTTATCAGTGTTAAAGAAATATTACATACAGAGTACATGATTTGTCAATCGAACTCGTCCCACAGTTTTCTAGAGGGGACTTTCTTATTTTACATAATGTTTGTTAAGATGTAAGTTTTGAGGAAATATTACAAAGAGTGGACATGTTTCAACCATTTAACTCCTGTCACAGTTTTTAAGCTAAGGCCTTTGTAAAGAACTTGAAGATGTGCATATTGCAAGGATTGTGATTCCCAACAATTTTCTTATTATTTTTGATGTTTGATAAAGTTACAGGTTGTTGAATTTTGAGGAAATATTTTACACACAAGGCCTTTCTACTTCCTGTCATAGTTTTAATCTAAAATCTTTTATTCATACAAGATTAAGAAAATATATCACAGCTTGACGATGTATGATACCTTCAGTAAAATTCTACACGTCATGGCTTAAGAAAAACACCCCACAAAAGCTTGTGACAGGTGTATTTTGCATTGCTTCTGGTTCTCTTGTATAAATTCAGTTAACATTTCTGTCTAGTGGTAGATTTGTAATAGTTATCTGCACATATTTTGCTTTTCACCAGTGGTAATACATGTATTCCATTCTTTTGAAGGTGGGTCTGTTTGCCAAAAAGCTCCATTTGACTGGCTTTATGAGAGATGCACCTAAACTATCATTGCCAGGGAAACTTGTATTTCCAAGGTGAGGTTAAAACCTTGCAAATGTGGCACACAGAACACAGGATATTCAGTCCTATGATATGGGGACTTCATTGCAACTTTTACTGTGATGAAGTAGTTTAAACGTCGAGGAGGTTAAAGTTTTTGTACCAAGATTTATCTCTGAAAATTGTGGACAGTTTCATGCAAAATTAAATAGAAGGGTAGCTCTTCAGTGAAGGAAGTATTGATTAGATTCTGGCACATCAGGGATGCTGGGCAATTTATGATAAATTTCATTGATCTAGATTTTAATACGTGTGTTAATAATCATGGACAGCAGGATAGCTCATTGATCAGAACACTTGGTTAAAAGAGGTCTTAGGTTGAATACCTGATGCTGCCATAATTATGTCCCAATGATGGGAGTTGGGGGGTGGTAAGTTTACTGCATGCTTGAGATTATATTGCAGAGGTTTCAAGTTCATTGTAATATTTCACTAGTTTGTGCAAGGAAATTAGTAAGTAGGTCCAAGGATCTCACAAGAAGTTAAGACAAGCTTTTTATGGCATATTACACAGTCAAATAAATGCATCAGTATATTTAAAACCAGGACTTTTTAAGTAGTTAAAGAGAAAATCAATAAGAAAGGAAATTGAAGTCAGAATTAGTATACTGCATACACCATACATACATTAAGTGTAAAAAGCTAATGATGGAATACATTATTTTTCAGCATCCAAAATTCTAGTCATTTTTCAATGTTGGGCTTAGGAGACATTGTAAGTACATGTAACAGCAATCAATGATCTTTGTAACAGCTATGCAGATGTTTATGTACATCTATTAACAGAACAATGACATTCCTCAATGAATGAAAATGTTTTGAAAAAGGATTTATCATATGACTTTCTATTGATATTTTTTATCGGTATAGAACCTTGTATGACAATTTTCTCTGTTAACAGGTCATGCCAGGCCTACTTTTATGCTTTGTATTGCGGTATGATGCTTATAAGAAATCACAGACTAATTCTGTAGAAGCAGGAGTCCCACCCCCTCCAACTTACGTTCACAAGGTCACCTACTTTCACTGCTCTCTGATTGGCTATTTCTTAGGTAAGAACATAAACAATGGCTGGAATTGACAGTTGATTGTGCTTTGATTAAATCTAACATCCCTTTGCAGTAACCTCAGACTGTCATGTTTGGTGTATATTCTTTTTCAGGGTTGTTAACTGCCACAGTGTCATCTGAAGTATTTAAGGCTGCCCAGCCAGCTCTCTTGTACCTTGTGCCATTCACACTACTGCCCTTGCTAACTATGGCATATCTGAAGGTAACATAGATTATGACATTGATGAGAGAAATAGAGAAAATTATTGACTGAAAAATTAATTTCAAGAGATACTTCAATTCTCACTTTATTTCACAACTGTGTTTTTGTGAGTAATATTTGGAAATGTATCATTTGCCCTCCACATGTGTTGGAAGAAATTTTTTAAAATGTGTTAAATGTATCAATATTTTTGAAATTTACAGGGAGATCTAAGGAGAATGTGGAATGAACCATTCATTGTTCAACAAACACCTAAAAATTTAGATGTGTGATATTAAACAAGTGTTGTATACAATCGGAGACTGGATTTATCAGTTTGAGATGGGAAATAACTCCATGCCAGTTATTGTTTTCAAAGGAAAAGAAGGATTCCAGTGATTTGATTTTTATTTTTTTTTACCTATGGGAAGTTCCCCGTGGAGGAATGTGGCAAAGTTTTGCAGAACTTTCAGTGCAATGTTTATTTTGATGCAAGGATCCATGACCTTTTTATACCATGAATGTTTTCATGAATCAAGATTTGTTATTGGCCAGTGGTTTGATTTAATGTTGTTTGGTTTTTTTTTAAATTGATACATTTTAGAATGAACTACTTACTTTGTGACAGGAATGAAAAATCTATTGTAAATGCGGTTTTTTTTTTAAAATTCAAACAAAAATTTTTGTTGTCAGATGGTATATAAAATTGTGTGTAATCATGTTAATTTTACCCATGGAGGTATATTTTCATGAAGATTTTTGTTAATTGTGTACCAATATGAGAAGTAAGCAGAAAAAATCAACAAACATTTTATGCTTATAATAAAAACTGGACTAGAAGCTCATTTTTTAAATGCTCTTTGCAATTGTTTTCTGTCTTTAAATTATAGTTTTAGGAAAGGAGACTAGTAATGAAGAGTTTACAACTTTTGCATTATAAATCCTCATTATTCAAAGCCATGCATATCAATACTTTGTAGTGAAAGAGAAAGACAAAATTTGCAAGAAACAAACATCATAATGCCAATGTTTATCATTTGTCTTCGAGTGCTTCCAGCATTGTAGTATCATTTTGTTTCATTCTCATACATGAGTTATATATACAATGTATATATATATATCAAAGAGACTACAGTTGTTTTTTATTATTGATAGATATTATTTCAGTAGTAAAAACTGGTTGATGGTGTAATGACTGTCTGTGTACATGTAACACTAACATTCAAATGTGTTAGATTTATATGTACTTTTGGTCGTGATAATAGATATTAAACGTTGTAAGATAGAGTGTCTGAGTATTGTGATTGTATTGTTACCAAACAAGGATTTTCAGACATATTCTGACTAAGACAGTAAGAATAGTGGTCTCTTTGTCACTTTTCACAATTCATGGATACCACTGGACTACTGTCCAGTTTTAGTTTATATCACCATATCAACAGAGGTCTGCACAGCTGCATTGTCCCTGCTTGCTGTCATCATGTCTACATATACATGCACCCAATAGTCAAAATACTAGGTAGCCATTAATAAACCAGATTCTAGGGATTAAAAAAGGCTTTTACTCTTATCTACATATCATCTGTGATAAAAATCAAATTTGTTTTACCCATTATCAACAATTTGGATTTTTGTAATATTTAAAATGGCCAATTGCATCATTGTACACCTACCTCTGTTCAATCTCAAATAACTTTACTAACAAAATTTATGTTTCATCGAGCATGTATACTAGCATCACACATGATTTTGAAATTTGAAAAAAAGGAAATAGACTTTCTGCATTTTAAATTTTTTTTACATATAAAGCTGGTTAATGCCTCTTGCTCTTTGCATTGTACCTAAAAACCCTATATGGGATGTCCCAAGTTACTAATCGTTACCTTTTAAAGTAACATTTGCTGTGATGAAATGATTTAAATTTATGCAAAAATAATAAGGAATTCTGTCATCCAAGGCACAGTGATGTTTCATAAAATAAGGCTGTTATGGAAATATCCAGGTTTCTATCTCAAATTCCATTAGAACTTTGGCTTGCAGAAATGGCAGATGTTCTTCATAGGTTAATTTGACCTATTGTACCCTTTCGAGTTTCCATACAGTGTATATTCTTAGGTGAACTCCAGGGGTCATAGAGTGAACAAACTTGAATCTACACCATGAAAGAAAGTTTTGAATTCATGCTTTGCCACTGCCTTTGTTCAAGGACTTCTGGTTTGAAGTCAAACCTTTTTTTATACACATAAATTGAACACTCATTTAACCTATTTTCACTATTTCTTAATTGTCTCCGCATAGGAAGTGAAAGGGGGATATGACCCTTTATTTGAAGATATTTGAACTCCTTTGACCCTAAATGCATTGTGAAATTGGCCCAGTGGCTCTTGAGAAGAAATAAAACAAGATGCCCATGGGCCACATCACTCATCTGAGCAGTAAATAAATCATGGTCTAGGGTTCATATCAGGGGTTGCTGCAGACAGTGTAACAATTATGCACATTTGTACACATTGAAAAGATTTGAGTTAAAAATATACATAACCAATGTTAAACTGTAAACCATTGTGGCTCTGCTCTGGCCAAAGGGATTATGGCACGAACCAATCTGAAACTAAACTACATAAAGATGCTTTCATATTTACAATCTGTGCCTCTGGTTCTTAAGATCATTACTATATTCATGTATAACTATATGATAAACTTTAAACCCCAACTGTGGCCCCAGGGGTCATGCATTGGCAAAATATATGTATTTGAAATTGCTTGTAAACAAATTTGACAATTTTTATTTGTAATGTTTTTCAAAAGAGATTTTTCCTATACATTACCAATGTTTATGTTTGAAACTTAAATTTAAGGCTGTCACGTGTACACGTGTAACTGGTAACGTTTCGTGTTTGGGCTGTAAACGTTTACAAATCCCTAAACGTTTAAACGATGTCTTATATATGTGGCACAAATCTTGCAGGGTTCAAATTACAATCTAAATTATTTGAATAATTATTTCAAGTGAATAAACTTATTAAACAAATTGCGAGGGGAAGTAATGAATTTATAAACGTCCGTTGCCTCTGAGCGCGTCTTTTCCACAGCGGGTGGAACTGTTACAAAACTGCGCTCCTCCCTTGACGCTGAGAACGTGAACAAACTGATCTTTTTGAACAAAAGATTAAAACATAAAGTGAATTGCGCTGCACCGGCTGCACGTGAAGCCCATGTTAAAACCGAACCGACGGAAGAAGCCGCGGCACCAGCTCTGCCCTCTCTGGACAATCTAATGTGAAATCACTGAAATGAAAATTTGAAAAATGAAGTTTATTGTGAATTTGTGATCTGTATTGTGCAAATGTTGTACAGTGTGAATAAAATTGAATTCAATTTAAATGCTATACGGATATTTAGGTTCGTGTATTTTATTCTGTCTTATATTTATACTCCGGAACGTCCGGTGACAATCTCTGCATCGTCCATAGAACGATGAAAACTGAAACACAAACATAATGGTCATTAATGGGTCTTAAAACTCTGTGCGTATTTTATTTTATTAAATTATACAACACTTCGTTTAAACGGTAACGTTTCGTTTACAATGCTTCGTTTAAACGTTTACAAAATTTTGTAAACGTGACAGCCTTACTTAAATTCAGTCTCATCCAGTGCCTTGGGTCATAGCATAAACAAACCTGAAAGTATACCACATTAGCAATATGTACTTTGTGTGGTTTTCAAGGATTTGTGGCCTAGTGGTTAGGCTGTTAGACTCTCAACCGAAAGGTTGTGGGTTCGAGTCCTGGACGCAGCAGGACTGACGTTGTGTCCTTGGGAAAGGCACTTTACATGAATTTCCTCACTCCACCCAAGTGTAAAAGGGGTACCTGGCTATAGACAGTGAAAGATATTGTTAGAATGTTAGTGCTCTAGTGCCTTAACGGCAGCTTGCACTGAAAAAGCTCTGGAATGTTATATGGTCTGCTGGGGTAATAATGTATTGTGAAGCGCTTTGAGCAGCATATGCTGGAAAAGTGCTATATATAAAAACCAATCATTATTATTTCAAATATATTTCCAATATACATGTACATACTGGTAATATTAATCTTTGAACCTCAATAGTGGTTAACCCACCCACCCACCCCCGGTCCAGGAATCATGAAAAAAATGTAGTAAAACACTACACACAGGTACTTGCTTAATAATTTGACTGTCTGATCCCATGTAAATTTTGATAAGATTTTAATGCCCCCTCCCCACCCCCCTAAATCGAAGAGGGGGTTATTGTTTTAGTCCTGTCTGTCATTCTGTCTGAAACTTTATCCTTCTTAATAACTTTTGAACAGTAAATGTAAGGGCTTTGATTTTCACATGAGTATACTTTGTTGTTGGTACCAAAATTTTGACCTTCTGACCTTGGTTTAGCCTATTTTTTAAAAACTCTTAACCTTGGCCATAACTTTTAAATGGTAATGTACTAGGGCTTTCATATTTCATACGAGTATGCCTTATGACAAGACCTTTCAGTTGGTGCAAAATTTTGAAGTTTTCCACTATCAGGGGCATTTGTGTTTCACAAACACATCTTGTTCCTATCTGTAACCAATGTTAAGCTTTTTTGAACCCCTATAATGGCTCAAGGGATCACAGTATGAACAAAGCTGAAACTACACTAGATGAAGAACTTGCTTATCAATTCAACTATTTTGGTTATTAAGAAACGGATTATTTCCTTTATATAACAATGGTGAACCATGAACCCCTACTAGGGACTGGGAGTCATGACAATCTTATTAAAATCAGCTCCTTGATCCGCTTTTTAGGTCATCCGAGTCACTTAGGTGACCCATTTCCACCGTTCTTCATCCGTTGTGTGTTGTCCATTAACAATTTTACATTTTTAACTTTCTTAAAAACTACAAGGCCAATTGTTACCCCTTTTAGTGTGAAGCATCTCTAGGATGGAGGAATATAAATTGTGAAATTCATTACCTTACCACCCCTGGGCAGGGCCAAATATGCTAAAAAAAGGCAATATTTTTAAAAACCTCTACTACTCCCACACATGTTGTAGAATGTATGGTTATGATGTCCTTGAAGCCTTCTTTCAAAATTGTGAAATTCATTGCTCCTGGGTCAGGCCCTAGGATGTGGCCAATATGGACATTTAGTGAAAATGTATTAAATCTTAGAAATTTTCTTCTCTACTTCTATATATATTTGAGAAAAACTATGTGGAGCAGGGGAGGGGATATGAATAAATTTGAACCTGCATTATATAAGGAAGCTTTCAAGGAAGTTTTTATTGGTTCTTGAAAAGATTTTTTAAAACATCTTATTCCGTATTTCAACTTTTCTAATTATCTCCCCATGGAAAGGGGAATAGTCCTTCCTTTGAAGAACCTTAAATTCCTGTCAAAGATGCTTTTTAGCAAGTTCAGTTGAAATTGGTGCTTCTGTTCTAGAAAAGTTGAAAATGTATAAAATTTACAATGTATGAGGGACACTTTTTAAGTTCGTAGAGTAAGCCTATAACTTTTAAAAAGTTGCACGATTTTTTTAAACAGAACTTGCGTAATCATTCCTCTCTCGAACGGTATCACAGTATGCGTCGCACGTGCGCGCTGCGCTGGGTATTTTCAACACGTGGTTTTATACGCTATAGTAAAATATAGTGTTCAATATGGATGGAAAAATCTCTGAACAGAGGGTATATTGTAAGATTCGAGCACACCTCGGGTTTCCGTCAAACGAAATTCATGCTGATTTGCAAAAGGTTTATGGGAATGGTGCTTTAAAATATGCTACAGTTTGCAAGTGGGTACGTCGTTTTAATGATGGTCGGGAGTCAATTGAAAATGACCCTCAAGTGGGTAGGCCGGTTTCCGTTTTGACGGAAAAGAATGTTGCTACTGTTTGTTTTGAACATATTTTATTGATATAATCAATAGGATTGGGAACAAGTTCTTACAACTTACTAGTCCCTCTCCTAAAATTTATAACAATATGCTACTGTGAAAACGTTAATTGAGGAAGACGCATGTTATACCGTGCAAGAGATAAAAGAATTAAGCGGCATTTATTCGTCAAGTGGTTTGAAGATCTTGCATGAACGACTTGGGCGACGCAAGATCTGCGCGCTGGGTGCCCCATTTGCTCACTGACGAGCAGAAACAAAGTCGGGTTAGACTTGCATCGCAAGTTATAAAAAAAATATGATGTCACCCACGTCGTTTGGAAGAGATAGTTACAGGTGATGAAACCTGGATCTATCATTTTCAACCCGATTCTAAGGCTAAAAATAAGGTTTGGGTTTCATTTGATGGCGACAGACCTGTCATTGTGCGCCGTTGCAAAACATCAAATCGCATGTTGTATGCGATATTCTTTGATTCGAAAGGTCCAGTCCTTCAAATTTCAGTCCCGTAAGGCAGTTCTGTCACTGGAAAGTTTTACAGAGAAAGTGTTCTTACTCAACTTGTTGATTTCTATCAGAAACGCAGACCGCGCACCGGAGTCCGCGGCATCAAATTACTACATGATAAAGCACTGGCCCATAAATCCGCTACGGTACAGGAATATCTGAAAGAATCTGGGCTCGATGTCTTAGATCATCTCCCATACATCCCTGACCTGTCCCCCTGTGACTTTTGGTTGTTCCCAAGACTAAAGGAAATGCTGGCAGGGCACCGTTTTGAATCCCGTTGTATAGGCAGTGCAGTCTACCAGTCTCTGCAATATATACCTATCGAGGAGTACCGGGCGGCGTTCCGGAAATGGGTAGATCGGTGTAAAATGTGTTTAGGCAGGCGAGGAATATTTCAAAGGTCTTACATAAATAAAATTTTGATATTTCAAGCGGTTTTAAACAGACCGCCCTAATTTTATTTCAATATGATACCCAAATAAAAATATACAATCACAATCATGAATGCAAGCATCTAATGCCACAAGGTTGTCACAGGTTTGAGCAAATTTAGGGTTTCTGAAGAAAATGGCATGGCTTTTTCCTAAATTTTTCATACATTTTGTTTCAGAAAATATGTTTGCTAATTTACCATTTTTTACCAAAGTTGCAGCTGTACAAAATGTGCAAGTTTGAGAGGTAGGCAAGTGTGTGTTCTATATTTAATGAATCATATGCTTCAAATTTATAAATTATTGTAAAAAAAAATATTAGGAAATTCGAAATTTTCATAGTCATTTAAAAATCGTACTTATTTTGAGATGGATATGATGATATAATGATCTACATTTTTGTCTATGATGACTTTTCAAAATGGGGACCATATAAGGCCCTGATAGATAAGCTCACTTGAGCCTTCAGCTCAGCTATGCTAAAAAAAAAAAATGGAAAATTTTTAGAGACACACATACTTCAAACATTTAGTTTACGTGAGCCAATAAAAACCATAGACTACATGTTCAATGAATTTATTTCTTGACCAATAAATGTAATTTTACATTGCACCTAAAAAGATTTCTCAATTCTTCTTTTGCTTTTTCTATTATAATGGAAACTTCCCTTACAACAGATGCCTGAAAATAAAGTAAACTATGAATTTATAGCATGGCAACATTTCAATGAGTAAATGTACTCACTTTAATCATGACTTTCATTCATTATATTAATTCACTGAAAATTCTCCTGCAACAAGTAAATATTAAACAGATGGATTTTATGACACTATGGTTGAAGGTTCACTATTTCATTCCTTATTCAACAACAGGCAAAATATCATGTAAAGCACTTGATACCAAATCTGTGACAAAATTAAGTTAGTGGGCATAATGTGAAAAGACTGATAAATATTTACCAAATTTTCCTACTGAAGGTACAACATGGTGTGTCACCAACCTAAACATCTATTAATAAGCCTACACAAAATTTCCATATTATTTTTTTTGTAATGGAATTCACTCACCACCAGAAAAGTGTTGCTACAGTTAATGGTCATGTGGATCTCTAAATACTCATACTCCCAGTCCCACTGCCACAGGTTTATCTTCTACAAGGAATACATTACCATTTACAGAAATGTTTTCGGAGAAAAAGCCTGCCATTATGAAAACAGGGACAGACCATGTAAAACGGAGTATCGCCTCTAACTTGGTATATTGTGAGATACTATCCCTGCTAGTGTTATTGAAAATGGAACCATTTGTAGTGACCTTGACCTTTCAACAACCACTAGGATCCAACAGATAGCCTGACAGACAGACATCATCTTATAACAGGCATATAAAAATAAAGAATAATCTACAATAAATTTAAAAATTGAAAGGGGTCTTTCTCTGCCTAACCCATGTATCACCAGTATGTATACAATTCACGAAAATATTTCCAAGGAAACTTTCAAAGTTGTGTGTCGGGGAAATGCTGATGGATGGACAGACAGAGTGATTACTAGAGAGCACTTGCCATATGGAAGGGCACTAATCATTGTAAAATACACAACATGAGGCACCTTTTGTGAAGAAAATGAATCCCTTATTAGGACTTTTATTACCAAGTATGTTCTCTTTCAAGATGAGAACAGTTGTATACTTACAGGATACAACTCATAGACAGGAAATTTGACATGGTCCATCATTTTCTCCCAGACAATGTTTTCTGCTAGTTTATATGGAGATTCATCTGTAATGACTGAACTGTGGTACATCCAATCCCCAGGCTTGGCACAGGAAAACATATAATCCTATGATAAAGTAATGCAACCTTTAAAAAGACTTGCTGTTAAACGTAAGGTACATGTATCTGTAAAGGTATATTCTCTGACAAATTTAAAAAAATATATATATACTGGTACAAGTAGCATTTTTTAACACAAAAATATTAAGGATGTGTGCATGTTAAAACTTACTCCATGCACAATTACAGGTAGTTAGGTAAACATGTTCATTTAAATCATGACTCGGAATCTTGTTACACTCAGTTAAAAACAACAATCACTGTTACAATATATACATTTCTGGTGTAGTCAAAATGTTCACATGTCAAGAAAATTCCTACCCTCAAATCGTCCACACCATCATCATTTAATGCAGAAACCATGAACACTTCCTGGAAATTCGACCAGCCCGTTCCCTGAACAACAGATTCAGGACAGCTATCCAGTCTCTCCACGTACCTCCTCAACTGTAAATCCTCATCCTCACCTGAGGACATATTGTGTTCCTCTGCCTTTGCCTCATCCCTGACTGTTGTATTAGTTTCCTCTGATTCACTAGGAGATCGACCAGTCATTACTCTGGAAGTTTTGTAGTTTTTGATCACTGAGTCTATGAGGTCTGTTTGGTGATCTCTCCTGCTCAGATTGTGTGTTTTCTTGATCGCCATTACTGGAAATTGTTTTCCCTCAAGTTGTTTGTTTGTTAAGGAGACAATAGTGTTTAGCAGACCTTCTTTGTTTACTATAGCATCTACCTAAGTTTTCAAAGAAACATTTTTCCATATTATATTCAATTTGCTCATTCATGAAAATCCCTTATCAGATGTTCAAAACCATGTGGTGTAGTGTATCAAGGGTGAATTCATCAAACTTTCTAAATCTTTACAACTGCTATGCAAAGTGATAATCAAATTCTATTACATGTATATAATTTCACATGCATTATAATTTCTAATAATATAATCTACTGAACTGCTGCATCACTATTCATACCTTGTTCAGAATCAGTATAGTTGGTGCGTTTCTATGGAGATGTAGAATCTTTGTCACTGTTTTACTTAGTGTATTTCGACGGAACTTGTCCTTCACATCCACGACAACTCCTACTAATTACAATAACATCCAAACTACAGGAATTTTAATGATGGCATTTATAAACTAATCTTTGTTACATGAATCTTGCAATAAACCTTTATCCTGACCCTACCCTAACTTCTTGGACTGGATCACTAAATTTTGTTGGGATTTTCAACTCTTTCCTATGTAAAATTTTAAACCCTATTATTGCTCTGCCCTGGTCCCTGTCATGGTTTAATCAAAATAGAGCATTCATCACGAGACTCTTTTGTTCAAGATTTGCTTTTTTTGGTATAGTGGTTATTGAGAAGTTTTTTTTATACATTTATTTTCACTGCATGTGCTAGTTTTTTTATAATGATCTCTCCAAAGAAAGGGTATGTACTCGATCAATAAAATTCACTCTGGCTGAGGTGAGATAATGATTTAAAGTTGACAAATTGACTATTTTGACAATATGTGAAAATGAGGTTTATTACATTATAATTTATATTACATAATAGATACTAACAACAAACACACTTAACTTGAAATACTAATCATGACAAAGTGATTTTCATTGTCAGCAAAACATACGAAGAATGATTCAATTAACAAGTCATTCTTACAATGAAACAAAATTTAGCTGCTCCTAGTGCTTCATCATCATAATGACTCGATGTCCTATGTTGAGTTAATAGCAGTTTTCTCCACATCAAGCTCTACTTACATAAATCTACATCACCTGCAGCCTTGTCTGGGTCTATTACCAAGGATGATGGGACATGATGCCTAAAAAAAAAAATGGACAAACTGTATCTAAAATGCACATCACAGGAATTGAGTTTTGACTTGCATCCCTCCATTTTTTTTTTCACTCATTCAAAGATGATGCAGAGAAACTAATACTGTTGATGTATTAATTAAAATAAATTTCATTTTAAAAATTATTTTATGCTGAGGTGCAGCATCACAGTTATGAATTTTCAAAAATGAAATTCATTTCTTATATTTACACTCCACTTTCATTTCTGTCAGAAACCTGTTATTAAAATAGAGATACTATATTTATCAAGATTCCTACATGCATTGTACCCAATTGCATCACATTCATGAGGAAATGGCTATCATTACAATTGGTAAAGATATCAAAGGCAAAAACATTGGAAATGTAAATAATATGGATTAAAAGAAAAAAATATTCTTATGTTTAATTGAAAGAGACAGATGAACTCATGCTAAAGATATTATCAAGAGTGAAAAATTAATAAAATACATGAAACATAAACACATGTTGCAAAAACAAGTACAGCATTTGGCAAAATCAAGTATATAGATTTATGCATGTCCAAGAATTATTTTCAGTCAGTTGAAAAAATAAGGGTACCTTAACTTTGCTTCTGGATGTAAAACCCCAGGGGTATCTACAAACATCTAAAAAGCATAAAAGAATATGATAAAAATCTGTTAAAGATGATGATACATGCACTGCATAATCAAAGCATGGGGCCAAATTTCAAAGAATATTGAAGATATTGATATAAATCATCAAGTTAAGAGTTTGTGATCCAACACATATTCACAAACCTTTGACAGACTAAAATGAAATTTTCGAGGCTAAATATCTGAATTCTGAATGGTTCCATGAGTGAATGCATGATGCAATGAAATTCATTGTCTTATTCAAGATACACTGTAGATTTGCAAGAGATTTTTGAAATAAAATTAATCATTTTTATTTTTTCTGTTGCTAAAATACATAAATAGAACCCTTGATTAACAGATTACAATGCAAATTCATGTTCATGCAATTTAACATAAATGAAATCATTTCACCATATCAAATACACATGTAAAACAAGGAATCTACAGTATTCAGACAATGGTGACACATGTTCCAACATGGGTAACGCATATGTTGATCTGAACTACTATGGACGTCAACAAAGATATCTGATCTTCTGTCAAGGATAGCGAGAGGGGGGATTTTTTTTAAGACTCTCGGTTTTTGGTTGCTTGTTGAAGTCCTAGAGTATGTGCCTAAAAATTCTGATAGTCCTTGTGAGTACATGTTTTAATAAAATCAATTGATATGTTAGATATACTAGTTACACAAATATGAACTCTGATTGGCTAAAAGTCAAGGTTCAGCTAAGGTCAAAATCATGTTAAATGCTAGATGTGTGATATATCAACTGGCTTTTATGAAACAATATGTCATGGGTTTGTGTAAAATGTGTTGGATCACAAATACTCAGCTTGGGAAAATAAATATAAAATGAATCTAAAAATAACATAAAATTATTATTATATTACATAGCTGCAGATCTGTAGCTCTCTAGGAAAATATTGGTCTGTCCAGAGAGCTATAGATGTGCAGCTATATATTGCACACACAATTCATACAAAATCCAGATCTATGAAATCACAAGTACATCCAATGAAACAGTATCTTGGCAATCTACAAAAAATGGTCCCCATGAATTTATATGAATCAACAATATATATTCAGTTTGGTTGATTGTTTTCAAGGTCATATCTGAAAGACCTGTGAATCTAACTTCTAAATGCCTAGTGTTTGATGAAGGAACAATCACTAGCCATGTTTACACCTTTCGTTTGACATCGCCATGGCACAAGCAGGGCTTGGGCCTCAGTAGCCGAGTGGTTAGAGCATCGCGCTCAAAATCACAAGGCCTCTCACCTCTAGTCGGTGTGGGTTCTATTCTCGCTTGCACCGATATATGTGAGAAACTTTGCCGGTTTACTTTCGGAAAGTCGGTGGTATCTTCCTGGGTACACTGTATCTGGTTCTCTCCTCCACCTACAAAAACTGAACGCCACAAGATAACTGAAAAATTGTTGAGTGTGGCGGAAAACAACAATCAATCAATCACAAGCAGGGCTCAAACTCACAACCTCTTGGTTACAACGCAAATGCTCTACCACTGAGCTACAGTGAGTACAATAATGATACCATACTAAATTTAAAACTTACAATCTGAAATTCATCCTTTGTTAGCACAAGAAGCGTATTCTTCCTTGTTGTGTTTATCTTCTTAGAAACTGGAAGGATCTAAAATTTCACAAAGATACCTGCATAAATTTTAAATTGATCATAACAAATTGCATGTATTCTTATGATAAAGATTTTTATCCTGTGTTGAACTGAATTTCATTAACCTTCCTTCAATTTTAAGAAAGGTTTTGATAACAAATATCAAGAACGAAAAAAATAATATTTGAAACAACATTTAATTTTTCTTGTGAAACTATAGCTTGCATTTTTCTGACCTTGTGTCGTAACAATCTGTTGATGAGAGTTGATTTTCCTACATTTGGGTCACCAATAACAGCCACCCTGAGTGTTTTGGAATTGTCTGGTTGATTTGGTGGAACCGTTATCTTCATAAGTTGCTCCTCTTTGAAAAAAAAATTAACCCACGATATCCAATTACCACTGTGCTACATACTTGACTCAATATATTTTTTCCAGTCTGTATATTTCACAAATTTAGTGGAGAAGTTCAGCATGAGGCATAAACACATCCCCAACAAAATTTAGTAATCCAAATTTGATGATAATATACAGAACTGATTTAACATAATCATATCTTTAACTTTACTTAAAAACTAAATGTCTAGTTTTGTTTGTACAATGGAAGTACACAAATAATGAAAACATAGGGTAATTTGCATATCCAGCTAAGCTAACTTAAACAAGAAATGTTTCAGAAACACATATGCCTTGGACTCCCCATAGGGCATAATTAGACATGTACATGTATCTACATATTGTGACAAAACCTTTTTTTTATGAATATAGGCTTTTATGTCAAGTTGAAAGGTCACTTGCAATTCATATTGCATGTACATGTATTGAGAAATGGAATACAGTGAAATAGCAAAGACTTGTCATGGACTAAAACACTATTTCCAAATTTCTTACCTGGAGTAAAACAAATTCTTCTATCATCAGGGTGAAATTCAGGAAATTTCATAACTGATCCAAAGTACTCTGATATTTTGTCGTTATACCCAAATGTAGTGCGACATAGCTGGACTTGAAATCTCTCACAATTGAGGATCCTTTTAACATGACTCCAGGACAACCCTTCAAAGGACATTTCAAGATACATTCAATCAATGTTCAAACTATTTACTTTGGCAAATTTTCAACCTACTGGAGAGAATTCAAATTTCAACCTTAAACTAATAGCAACAATAACTGTGGTTTTATGGGTTTTCCTATACACACATCTTGTAAAAAGTCTGTAAAATGGACAAGGGGAAAGCAAAAATTTAGAGGTATCAGCTTCTTATGATATCTGCTAGTGTCAAGGGAAGCAACTCTAGTAATCATCCATACATTCACCAAATATTATCAAAATTCACCTCAAAACAAAAGAAGAGAAAAAAAAAAGAAAATGTTGGATAAAATCATATGTGCAGATACGCATTAACATGTTTAACTTCCCAGTATCATTTATTAAATTCAAAGTCTGATTTTTCAGTAGTAATTATCAATAAAACTTGACATATAATGTTATTTTAGATAATATATATTAACATTCCATTTTGATTCAATAAATTATACCTGAAACCTGTTTCATGATTTATATGTATACAAATATAGTATAATTATGAAGACTGATTTTTTTTTTCTATTTCCACACTGAGCTTAACAAATTTCAATAATTATAACAATACAAAAATAAAATATACTTAAATCCATATACAATTTCAGAATGGGCTAGAGTTTATGTAATTTTAACTATTCTATAAAAATATAATGAACTATATATCATTTTCATTCAGTCCTCTCAAAGCACATGGCTCAGCAGTCATAGGTGTTTGGTCAGCAACATCATTGCAAACCACGAATTATCATTTGCATTCCATTCCAAAAACAATTTCATAACATTCTAGAGTTTATGTAGTTTGAGCTATTCTATAAACAAAAAAATATATATAAATCACATTCACTCCTCTCAAAGCACATGTCTCTTTGGTCATAGGTGTTTGGTCAGTAATATTGTCACAAACTATGGGTTATTGTTTTCATTCCACAAATGAATTTGTTTTGTAAAATGGAATGGAAACAATAACTCATGGTTTGCAACAAGGAGGAATATTATGCAAAGACATGAAATTGTACCTGGAGGCCTGTTTAGCTCTTTAAAATGTGAAGTCATTGTACACACTTTAGTGTGCAAAATCTTTGTTTTAAAGTTATAAAATACAACATGAACAGGCAGTACTTTCAACATAAATCAGACTGTGGCTGAATTTTTTACTAAAATTAATATGTTAAAATGACTAGTAATACACGAAATGGCTCAGATTAAATGAAAAACAGTTCTCTTATAATGGAATTGCTCATTCTCTTCAGTCACTTGGATTTTAACAATGAACTGTATTTTTGTGAATATCATATAATGATAAGGGATGGTAGTAGAAGTTACGTCGATTAAAGTCCTTCATTGTTCGCAACAAAATGTGTTAATGGATGTGTTTTAAAGACAATTAAAAGATGGAACAAAATGACTGTAGCAAAATTCATTGATGAAATGCATTTATTGCTACCTTTTCGTGTAAATGTTTGCACATTTTGTAAACATCAAGAGATTGAACAGATAACACACGTAATCTACATATTACACTTTGAACCACTGATGACTACTTAACGGATTGGCTTTAATCAAACCTAACATTTTATGTAAATTTACGATACTCCGATTATCTATTCCATAGAATATGTCCTATTTTTTTAAATCCCAAACAAATTACTTGCTTTCATTCCATTTCATCAAAATCCTCGTTGATATGAGCGCAGCCATCTTTAAAAACAAAGTTAATTCGTTCGTATTCCGCTTTGTGGTAAAGGAGTCTGAACCCGATGCATATCATCTTTCAGATTTTTTTTAAATTAACATGTGGTTAATGCCTCACATACCAAACAAAATAGACAGTGGTTATTTCTATTTCAAAAAATGAAAATATGAGATCGACACATCAAAATACTGTCTAATAAAAAACTGAAATGCATATGTAGGCCGTCTCCACTTCTCTAGACAATAGCATTCTGACATACTAATTTCCATAATCCCCGCCCACTGACGCCATTTATTTACATGCAAGTGAGAAAATGTATGTATGGAAAAATTAAAACATTTGAGCTTCAAAGGTTTATCACTGAGAAAACGGTTAAATAAAAAAAAAAGATCTACATTGGCTATAATTTATACATTTCATTTCGATCTCATTCACATTAATCGTGATTATATGGGCACATTCATGCCAACAAATAGAATTTGAACGATGGGATAATTAATGAAAAGTTTTAAATCAGCTTTCCTAACAGAACCAAAAAAAAAAAAAAAATGTATATATCCTCTATTTATTCTATATATATCCTTTTTCATTTATTATCGGGAGAACAACTGGGGAGAAGTGGGGGGTATATGTAGGGTCATCATACATACAAGCTTGAATGCTAATTGGGTTCTTTAAAACTTCAACAGACTTACAGCAACACTACCAGTATTTACAATCCGGGAGTGAACATGACCTGTTTTATTTTTTTTATTTATCTATTCATTTATTATTATTATTATTAATCTTTAATTAATTATTTTGTAATTCATTCATTCCATGCCTCTCATAGAGGCTTAGTAGATTATGTGTTATGTTTTGTTTTTGTTTTTTTGTTTTTTTGGGGGTTTTTTTTGTTTTGTTTTTTTTTTGTTTTTGTTTTTTTTTGCATTTTGAACTCTTAATTCCACATGCACAGTGGGTTTTATTTATATATATATAAAAAAAAAAAAAGAGAGAACAGGAAAATTAACTGTGATATGATCATGGTTTTATGTGTTAGTACACAATGGATATTTGAGGATTTTATGATCATTTCTTCATCAAAGTTTAAAAACCTATCATTATTTTTTTTATATTCAAGTTGTGATCCAAAAGCCTAATACGCAATCTGATTAAGGAGCGGATCGAGGAGCTGATTTTAATCAAACTTCTTTATACGCATAATAAAATTTCTAATGCAAATAATCAATTGTTTTACATACAATTTTACATAGAGATGATATCACATGCATTACAATAACGAATGAGACAGCGATACAACAGACTGTTAGAATTAAATTTGATTAAATTTACTTCATAGCATATTTTGTTTATATACATCCCCAAATTTTTGTTGTTGAGAGAAAGCATGTTTAGGTAACTCTGTGCTATACTGAACATAAAAATAAGACCAAATTTTACCATGGAGTTATGTAAGCTAACTATCAATCAAAGCATTTTGTCCATGCTTCAATTTTGATGTAAAACTAATATTTTTCAATTTCATAAGATTCTTTCAGATTTAAATAAATTATAGATGTACGTAGAAAATGTTCACATTTCAATGTCATGGATAACTATATGCATATTCAAATTGACAATTATACATGTTTATCAATTCAAGCAAAATGTGTTTTTCTACCTTGAAACACTGTGTTTGTTTTCTGTAATGTTAATTAAGTCGTCCATTAAATTAAATGGGCCTCGCCTGACCCACCTCGTTCTTACATGGATCTTACCGGGAATTAGTATTGAATGAGATGAAAGTAAGCATGAAAACTATAAATGAAAAACTATTTAGCGAAATTTGAGCATTGACAGAGGGAAGGAAGACCGCCTTCCCTGCCCCCACCCCCTTTCACGATTTAAGGAAATAAATTTTGGTCATGGTAGAACAAACATTTGTTTAGGCAGTCCGTCTAGAAGATATCACACTCTCCCCACCCCCTCCCTCCACCCCCGAATTAGGATTTTTAAGATCTTGGTTAAACGCCATTGGTTTTATTCATTTATTTACTTTTTGCTTGCCATGGATTAGTCCCATAATAAGAATTCTGGAAGAGCCAACTACCAACTTTTTTATTTAACGATAAACTGTACTATTTTTATCCTTGAGAAGAATATTGAGGAAAAAAATTTGAAAAATCAGATATCTCAATGTAAAATTTTAACCCCCTTTCGTGGGCCTACCAACAGGGGTCAATGTTGGAACAAATTTTGAATCTACACAACGTACACTACATTAGCCGGGACGCTCGTATCCCTATTAGATAAACTGTCCCCTAATTATTGCTTTTTGGAAGAAATATTTTGCTTGAACAAATCTGAGCCTATAACGCATTAAAAAGAAGGTTTTGGTCGACAGGGGATGGTTACTCCTCCTAGGCACTTGGTCCCATCTCTGGGAAGTCCAGGCTTGAGGAGTCAGTGTTTGCCCAGCTCTTACAGGAGTTATGAAATTCACCACTGTTCTTTATCCTCACCTTTTAATTTTAACTTCACTGTAATGTTGTACCTTTTGGTTCTTACGACGATTTTTGAGTAATTCCCCTATACACACCCCCACCCCCCACGATACTATGGTAACCTTACAGTTTTACTCATATTGATATCACTTGAGAATATGAAGTAATTGAGAATTTATCATCATGAACACGGGAAATTTCTCCACGATGAAATTTGTTGTATGTTGTCTGTAGGCGCCTTATTATTCTTAGTTTTGTCTTTGCCCAATGTCGTATCTATCAGTGACCATAAGGAAATAATTAAAGAAAAAAGTTTACCTGTTACAGTGTTTAGTACAACATCGATGATGTATACTGCATGCAAGTCACAGAGAGTTAATTGTATGTATGATAACTTACAGAAACACTTCACTGAAATACACAATTAACGGAGAAGCACTTATCGAATTAGTCAAGTAGTCTGATTACTCGAGTCACGTGATTAAAACAGTTTCTGTGGCGCCATTTTTCATTTCCCTTTTGTCTAGACGAAAAATTAGAAAATGTTCTCTCATGCGCTACAAGGCAATCTGTCACAAAATTACGTAGATAAAATTTCTATCTCTGAATATCGATACTTCTTTAATTGCACAAAATGGGAAAGCATTGATTTTGTACCGATTCCAATTGAAGTATGACATCCAGTCAGCAGGGACGATCCCCAAAATGGCGCGAGGTTCTTCCGATAATGGACTCCGACTTGTCTCCAAGGAATGCATCCATTTCTAATTCTCATACAACGGACAGACGACAGAGAAATAAATGGCCGAGGGTTGGCTACAAATTGAATGTTTAGGTTTTTATGTGTCTTGCTTCCCTTGGGACAGTGGTATCGGCAAAGGCAGCAGTATCCTTTTTCGATGCTCATATTTTCACTTAGCTCCCTGATGTTTTAATAGATAACGTGAAATAATCTGAATAGAAACATCACATATCTCTGTCAAACTATTACAAAAACTAGTTGTGAAAATAATGGGGACTGGGATTGCAAAAACTATATTTAATATAAAACAAAAGACCACAATGCTTTCTACATGTATATCTAATTATTTATTGCCAATTTTCTCGCATTGTTTTCGAAATATTAAAATTATTTATAACATGGGGGAAATACAGAGAAACCTATTGCAAAATACCGAAAATACATAAATAAAATATATACAGTACAGATGATGAAGTCGAGATATGGGTGTATTTTAATGCGGGGTGGAAATAAATGTTACGGCACTCATTTAATTTTCTTTCTCTTTTTTTTTTTTATGCGTGATCCAGAGTATTCCATAGCATCGTTTATTCCATGATGTACAAGGGATAATATCGAAATAAACATGCGTAAAACACCAATTAAAGCTTAACTCTGAAGCATATGTTAGGCCCGTATCGACCGCTTGTCGTCAAAAAATCCACCGTGGCATTTTACAAGTTGGTCATAAAATGATTTATTTTCCAGAACTGTTCTTTGATATTCTGTCGAGTGCCTTAATTCAATATTTACCATTAAGAGAACAAAAACCTTGGCATAACATTGCAACGAAAGCTTTAGACGCTGGTTGTATGACATTTGGCGCGCTGCGGCACGTGCCTTACCGCTCCGCCCAAAATGATACAGTACATGTAAATTACCTCTTTTAGCATCTCCCCCATCGAGGATTCATTATCCCAAGCATGACATCTTTACGGTGTAGAACTAATTAATTGCACTTTAATAGACAATTCCATTTGTAAATACACACAATCGGGAGACCTCCGAGAATTAAGTCTGACGTGAAATTTTATTTAATTTTTCCTCAGTCTGTCTTCTGCAGGGATCTTCCTTCGAGTATGGGAAATAAATATGTCTCAAATTTCAAAGAACATCTTAAAATCTAATTAAGATACTATAAATTGTTTAACGTATTCTGAAATACCGGTTCAATGTATAGCACAGCCTTAAAAAACAAAAAATTAAATGAGGTCATTATAAATATCACCTTTCATAGTTATTGTAAAAGATGATATTAATGTTGAGTTTTTCTTGTTTTTTGGATTTCAAATGAAGAAGAAATTTGTTGATAAAAATATGTCTACTAAATAGTTGTTCTCGATAGCACATGTTATATTTACTGAATTTATGGCAGGCACATTAGTCTTTAGCTTAAATATACAAGTTTTTAAAGCGGTGATATGTGTTACGAAAACACCTGTATATAATTTGTTTATTTTCATTTTGTGTTTACGCATTCCTATTGTTTTGTTGATCTTTTCCCGTTTAAAGCTGTGGCAATGTAACGTCCGCTACAGACGGTTTGAATCGCTCAGTTGTGCTCATATCAAATTATTTATTTATCATAAATTATTCAACAGTTCATATAGTCAATATATTGATCAATGTAAATTACTCCGCAGAAATATCTATATATTTTGAATTCTCTTTATGGTTATTTATGTCATGATATTGAAAACAAATCATGTTCTGAAATCAACTAGACAAAAGATGTTTTCAAAAGATGAAGTACTTAGAATATGGTTTTTTAGAATTTTTTTTATCAATCAAGATATTATAAATCCAATACAGCTTATTTTTTTTTGGGGGGGGGGGGGTATTGGTTGTTGGGGGCTTTGTTTGTTTGTTTGTTTTTTATTGTTTTTTGGGTTGTTGTTGTTGTTTTTTTGTGTATGTGTGTGGGGTTTTGTTTTTTGGTTTTGTTTTTTTTTATAACGCGCTTCATCAAGTATGCTGGCGTAAAACGCTACAGCTCATGCACTCATATATTCTCAAAAACAAATTGTATTTCTTAAATATAGTTTTCCTATACTGATCGAATGTTGTTGTTTTTGTTTTGTTTGTTTTTGTTTTTGTTTTGTTTTTTGTTGTTTTGGGGTTTTTTTGTTTGTTTTTTTTTGTTGTTTTTTTTTTGTTTCTTGGTTTATTTTTGTTTGTTTGTTTGGTTGGTTGGTTTTTTTGTGGTTTTTTTTTGGTTTTTTTTGTTTTTGTTTTTTTCTTATTTTTTATTTTTTTTTTTCTTATTTTTTTCTTTTTTTGGTTGTTGTTGGGTTTTTTTTGTTGTTGTTGTTTTTTTTTTTTTTGTTTGTTTGGGTTTTTTTGTATAGTGTTGTTCACTGCTGTTGCGTTTTATCTTAATTTAATGAATAATACCATGTAATTTTCAAAGTATACCGAGGTGGGTACCAGTGATGGACATCCTACAATTGTTATTATTTGTCAAAATAAGTACAAGATTATTTTGTGTGAATTGATGGACTGTATGATCCAATGTAAATTATTTAACAAAAATATCTCCAAATCATTGATATTGCTGTCACTATTTCTATGAAAATATGGACGCCTGGTTACTTAATGTAAAGAGAATTCAGAGAGGAAGTTGTTAAAACTTGTATGATATTTCATATCTTATAATTGCCAATAAATAAAATCGAGCAGCAGTGAGTGGTATGATATATAATTACAGTTGGTTTAAAAACAAACATGATATGATTATATGAGAGTTGTGAATTGAAAAAAAAGCGGACAAAGGGAACTTTACGTGTGGATCCGTGGGAAATAATGCTTTTAGGGGGTGTGTGTATTACATTACTCAATAAAGTAAATTTGAAAGTTCAGTTTCAATATATTGTACATATTTTCCACTTTTTATCCACATCAATTTTTTCTGGTATAGTTACCCCTTCTTAAACCCTATGGGTGCGGTAATACACAGAAATGTAAAAGAAAGAACATTTCGAACAATCCGATAAATACACTACATTTATAAAATCTTTCTCTCTTTTTCTCTCCATAAATTGAAATTGACATTTCATGTACATGTCTGGAACGACATGTGTACTCAATATTCATTTCTTCTTCTCAAATATTATGTCAAGTTAAAAATATAAATGACGACTGCACACAAATGATTTCTACTTCTCATTTTGAGAAATATGATTTATTTAGATAGTTTCGTGTTGGAATTTATGTACTTTATCTCGATAGAGAATAGAGCAGTAATTACCAACGCTCCAAATTGAATTCTCTTCGTGATTGGAGGTGTGAATTTCCCGGCTCCGGCTAATGTCCCCGAGAAGCGGGTCAGGGGGGCACAATATTTCCACACCTAACTCAACAAGAACGGACCAAGACAGGAGATGATTTTCCAAGTGGGACCGTTTTCGATTTTCTTGTCTGCTTGTGCAAAGTGTAAAACATGGAAAGTGACGCATAGTTCGACATAAAGCACGCATTCCAGTTACGACAGAAACCAATCTTCTAAAGAAAAGGCACAATTATTATTGTGGTATTCTTTGTTCTTTCAGCATGTTGTTCTCGCGATTTGAGTTTTTATTGCTAACAGACAGACGCCCATTTTATCTTGTAATGATTCTAATCTCAAAAAAAAATTTTTTGACAAAAATTTTTATCTATGAAAAGATAATTTAAAATAGTCATTTTTGTTGTGTTTAAACCTTTACACTCAAGAAATGTTTCGCCAGATAGTTTTTGACAATTTCTTATGTCTTGGATCCTTTTACTTTCATTTTAGGGCCGGTTTGGGTAGTTTTTCCCTTGCTTAGTT
Organism: Ostrea denselamellosa; assembly: GCA_024699665.1. Taxonomy (NCBI): domain Eukaryota; kingdom Metazoa; phylum Mollusca; class Bivalvia; order Ostreida; family Ostreidae; genus Ostrea; species Ostrea denselamellosa. The sequence goes on along the minus strand of JAMZEH010000005.1, from coordinate 7,262,699 downwards.
ACTGAGCATTGTATGCAATTTATTGAGATTGGACAGTGTGTAATGACGTCAAGAATTTGGCAGAAATGGCTACGAGGGTGCTTTTTAATTACACGTATAAGCTGAACTATAGGATAGAAGATACCTCAATATGACATGAGCCAGTAATTTCCATCAAAGCAAAAATTACAATTTTTGAAAACCACCGATTTTATTTTGCATTTGACAAATGCTATATCACTATAAATTGTACCAAGATTAAGGCTCACTAAATTATGATTTTCAGACGAAAAAAATTGGAAAAAAAAGAAAGAAAGAAAGAAAGAGAGTAACTATTAAGTGTTTTCAAGTCTGTTGATTAATAAAATATATTACATACACACACTTGACGTCACAAGTATATCACGTTAATCCCAGTTAACATGTGAAAACTGAAAACAGTACTTTTATATATATATAATTTTATACAGAGCAGGCATAGACTTTTTTAGCTTCACCCTACACCAAACATGTCTTCATTATTTTATTACCATTTCATAGAATTGCGTATATGTTGATCTGAACCTGAACCATCAGTCTGTTATATAACATTTTCAGTAAGAAAGATGGCGTGAGTGTGGGAGTGAGTGTAAAAAAGTGTGCAATTAACTTGTGTCATTATATAAATATATATATATATATATATATATATATATATATATATATATATATATATATGCACAGAAATAAAGCATCAAAACAAATAAGATATGGTTATTCAATCAATTTTTAGACGCTTAATAAGTTATTTATTATCTAAACGAACGATATCTATGCCATGATTTTGACAACTTCAGTGCTCGATGAGAAAGAGAGATGTTTCAACTTCTCTATCTGCAGCTACTGAGGGGATTTATACTTTGAGAGTAAGTGGGTAGTCGTCTACCTGTTGTACATAAACACAAGCATGTGAAAACTCCACTCCGCCGCCAGTCCTACTATAAAAACAGATGGATGAGATCGATTTTGGGCGATTGACCGATCCTTATATCAGGTGGAAAGTCTTGTCTGTCGAAATTGTCAATATTATTCCAATTACATATGTGTAACATTCTATGATGACATCGACATCTGACGAACTTCTCCTCAAAAGTCTAAAAATTCGTAATTTTTATGACATTTGGCATTCTAACAGTTTGAACTCTGAACATTGCGGTTTACGTTTGTGCATCTCAAACTTTCCGACATCAAAGAATCATCACATGACATGTTTATAATGACTGTAAAATATAACTGCAATTCACCTAATTGTGTCACATATATACATTTTTTGTTTTTGAAGAAAAAATGCCACTGAAGTTTTTAATTTTGAATTCATGTTTTTTCATTGTGATTAAACCAAGATAGTAGTGAAGGATACCCTCACTTAAGTACTTCCTAAATTAAATATTTACTCAATTTTAATTAACAGATTTACATAAATATACTCGTACCTAGTATGTTCAAAGGCAGGTCACTTAGCTTCTCAGACTTGGTAATGCGATTTGACTTCTTCCTTACAATATTCCCCTGCAGAATCTGTGAAATCTTAAGCATACCTCAGTTAACATTATTGGCGTGAGAATTCACGACCGAAATCACCCACCAACTGCCACCGTCCATAAAAAAGTAGTACTTCAAAAGACTAAATTAATATCTTGTCAAAACTTTGTTACTGGAAATTGCACTCGCTTTTAGTGATTTTAATTAGATTACATTATTTGTGAGTAAGCTTCCGATGTTTTATTTATATCATTTTTATGTCAGTTACAGACTTTTTAACTAGTGTTATAGTTGTAGGGTATGGACATGGGAAAATACATTTTTCACACGTAATATTTTTATAAAGATAGGCATTGATTTTGATGTGATTTTACTGGTTTGTGTTCCATATTTTCCATGAACTGCGAATTTCAGCAAGGAATAGTTTCATAATTACAATTTTCTATCATATGTACATATAACCAACAGTGTTTTATGGCGCATTTAACTAGCAGCAACATAGCACTCACGTTAAATCAAAGTCTTACAAAACACTCAGTCAATTCTTCATGAAATATTTTTCATATAAAAAAAAAAAGATGATAATCGGAACAGCATCCACCAAATCTCTGAAATAAAAAAAAATATATATAAAGCTCCCGTAAAATTTTACAGAAAATGTCTTTATATGTTAATGATAATGTGCCGAGAATATAAAAAAGGGGGCGTGTCTTGATCGAGATTCTGATGGGAGGCAGGCGAGGCAAATGACAAATCAACACATCAAGGCTCAAAGATCGCCAATTTTGATAAAACTAACTCAAACTCCGAAAGATTCTTTGGTGAAAGTTGCAACAAGAATTTGTAAAATTTTGCATCTTACTGCTCGGGCTTTTAACACCTTTTGGGGGAAACGGTGTTGGAAATAGAGGAAATTTGTGTTTCAGCACTACACTTTTTGTGATCAAGTGACGAATTTTTGGCGTTCATTTAGTAGCCTGTATTTGCACCATAAGATAAGGTAAATTGTTGTTTTTCAGCCAATATTTGCCAATTCACTAATTTCTCTGAATCGGAATATCCAAAAATATAACCAGTCATGGTAAGCCTTAATTTAATTATTTGAATTCAAAAAGCGATGGAAAAAAAAAGTTTCATAGCTTGGGTGTAATCAAAATCTCCGTTGAAAGTGATCATCTCATAATTAAGTTATCAATATTTTTGACAAACTCGTCGTACTACAAGTGTTTGTTTGTTTAAATTGAAATGTCGTAGTACAGCTTGGACAAGTACTTCTAAAAAACAAACAATTAAATTCTAAGTCTCCGCCCCTTTAATCAGATTGTCCAATCACAGGTGAGAATCGCGCCTAATTTCGCGGCGCACCGACTGAGTGGATAATTACACCTATTGTTACCTTGCATGATTGACAGTCGTGCATCTTGGCAGGACTAGAGGAGACAAAAGAAAACTCACCATTATCTTTTGATTTGATAAGTAAAAGTTATTTGTCAAAACAGTCAGTCTTACCTTATTAGGACCCAGTATCGCCACCTTTCTATAAAATCAACTCCACTGCGAAACTTACATCACCTGAGCTAGCGAAATTACACACTCGCTACCTGTTTTCTAACGATGCTCCTATTGCAGGGGAATCACTATTCCTCCCAGGGAGCTACTACATCTGCACCTATGTACGAGGAAGACCTTATCAGCCAAAGGGCCAGGGCATTTCCGCTGGGCCATGGACTTATGCCTACCCCACAGGCTTTCAGCTTTGGATTTCCAGTGCATCCCGCACACGACCCCATGGGTCTAGCTAGTAAGTTTTAAAAATATATTAATTTGTTTTTGCCGATATTTTTAAATTTTAGTATTTGTATATTTTTATTTGGCTCAAAATTTAAACAGATATACACGACGAAATTCAATTATTTCTCATTTCCTGTACTTTCTATATAACAAACGAAAATTTGTAATTATGGAGGTTGTCAATTCCAACAGCCTCCGTGTCAATTTCAGACTATTTCTTTGTTTATTCCTATCGATGACATCCACGGTTTCTCCTACTTTGTCAATATAAGATTACGACCAAATTAGAAATCATGTAATAATTGTAACACATCAAAAATCTATTTTTGAAATTTGTTTTTCCACCGTCTTTTTGAAGAGTGAAAAACACTGAAAGTTAGTGAAATCACAGTATATTATCGAATTAATTACTGCAAAAATTACATGATAAATAGAATAAATGAGTATTTTATACATTCTTATACATGATCCAAGATAACAAGTAGTTGATGTGTTTTTGACAATTTGTCGAGGGCACGTGCCGTACGCTGATATCACAGTAGGGCGACGTTAGTGCACGCGCGTTCCCGCCAACAAATAGAATTAACGCAACTTTACACCGTAATAATAAAATCATTGAATTGGACCACAGATTAGATTGTTATTGAATACAAATGTTCGTATTTCTAATTCTATATACAAATATGTTTAATATATTTTGAAAATCTCAAAAAATTTCCAGACAACAAACATTTTTTCTAAATTTATTTTGTTATTAAGAATTTATCTGTGAAAATATTCTTAATTTTGATTTGTGTACATGTTCTACAGAGAACAAAATTGTTATAGTGCAATTTATGTGTCTTTTTCTTTTGAAAATACAATTAACTAATATTTAATCATATGTAAAAACTATAATTTGTGTTTAATGTATTGAACGCAATACAACAATCATCGAATAGTACTTAATATAAACAATATTTTTGGTTTTAAGGTCAGAGTCAACAATTCGGGGGATACCCTCCCCTATCTTCCCATTCCGACCACAAGCGGATGCTTGGTCCCGGCCAGGGGGATACCATGGATAAAAATATCAAAATAACGCTAGAAAATAGAGAACTCTGGAGCAAATTTCACGGCATAGGAACAGAGATGATCATCACCAAGACAGGAAGGTAAAAAATATATGTTTGCTATCTTTCTTCAAACGTAAGGATATATTTTCTTTTCTAACCTTTTTAAAAATCGTTTTAATCGCAGGTTTTTGAAAACAGTTACACCAAAATGATATTAACAAGCAAAAACAATTAAAACTAACCAACGGCTTTACTAAACTAGAAGAAAATAAAAACACCAAAACTCCGAGTATGATAATTGACCAGTTATCTTCAGAGGAGAGTAACATTTATTATCGGTTTCAGTATACATATATTTCATTGTTTGTCGATTTATTACACTTTGCCAGACATTCGACACTGTAATACAATAGTAGGTTTGAAATTGGTCACTTTTTTCCCACGTTCTTCTCGTATCCAGCCACTCGCCATCAAATCCGATTAACTCCGGCATATAAGTTTATTTTTCATATTTAATCTTTTTTTCGTATCATTTATGGATTATTAAAAATGTTAGGTAACTTTCGCTGGCGAATGAATAACCCACTGCGCTTTTTCACCATGTGTTTCTAGCTTAAGATCCGAGGGTGCAAATTCTAGGGGTTGATAGGTGTGGGAAATTTCAGTGAAATGTCACGAAAGTTTCACTATAAATAAATTCGGCTTTGTTGTTTTTATTTCCGTTGATTATGAAACTACCACCTTCTCTGTGGAGATTGACACTTATGTATGTCTAAGTTTGTTTTATCGAGCCTTTAAATTGCATTTCAGAGATCCGAACTACTGGACCAGCTCATAAAATAAGAATAAAATTCAATTTTAATTTCTGTCCAACCCAAAATAAAAATATATTTGAGTGAAATAGAACTGTTGTTAAAATTTTTCCCCCTCTCTCTTGGAATTAAAATTTGTCCAGAAAAAAATCATATTACATGAAAGCGTCTGTAAAAGTGTGAAAAGTATCTATCGAGAGTTTAACTCTCATTTTTTCCGCTATTTATAATTCTTATATGGACATTTGCTCCATTAAGCTATTTAAATCGTATTACACATTAATTCTGTTTATTTGCACGGAAAGGGGGTGGATTCTCCGATAGCCACAAAGTCTAAAAATTTTCAATAGAAATACGACTCGTTAGTTTTGATGAATTATTTACAGTTTTCACAGTTTTCTGATATCTAAAAAAAATCAAAAATAACCAACAACCAAGAAATGGATACTCGACAATTAAAATAAGCTACGTGAAGCCTATTTTCTCTAATTAAGATATAAACAAGTCGTACATGTGACTATATTTTCGCGCGGTGGGGCGAAGTTTGCGCCGGTCCGCTTACTCAATCTTTTGTAGTCAGTCGCCCCACCTTCACGCCCCTCACAGCTGCCGGTCGCCACCTGTAAATTTGTTGGATTTCGGAAGTTAGAAATCCTCTTTTGAACCTAATAAATCAGCCAATTTTCCCTTCGTTTATGCGACATCTGCTAGTATTTTACTCATCTAAGTATGTTAATTTCTTTATAAGGTAGCACTTTCTAACTTTTTAAAATCAAGTTTTCTGATAGTTTAATCAATTTCTATAATCTGACTTTTACGATTATAAAATAGAAGTATTTCAGAATTGTTGAATTATTGTATTTTATCTCTAATCTTGTATCTATCTATTTTCAAAAATAATTTGGATTAGTGTCAATTTTTTCCAATTCATTGCGTATTTAACATTTACATTCGTGATTCGGTTTGAATTGTAAAACCGTCGCCATAAACTTATAATTGGCGATTATTAAATTACCATGTTATAACACCGTCGGCCATGTATTAATCGTAAGAAAACATCGGAATATTTGTCTGAAAATTACCACATCCTGCAATTATCCTTTGTAATTACACGAGAAGGTGCGAGACAACCCATGTATCTATAAGGTCTGAGCGTTAGGATTAAAGGAGACCAAAATTACCACCGTGGAAAGAATTTAACGTTGCATGAACTATCAGAGTAATTATCGAATTTGTCGATTTTCACAAAAAAGAAATAATTTTTCATCGACTAATTTCGTCTTTCGGGGCGGTGTGATCATTTAGGTGTAAGTGTGAATTTACACGAATTTTGAAGTGTCTCTTCACACAGATAAAAATTTCATATAGAATTAGGAGTGCGTTTACTTCCACGAAAGAACTAATTCAAGAGCATGGACTAATCTTGCTTCTTCTTTTTTAAAATGCGATAAAATGATCAGCGTGCCTTGCGGCATATACAATCTGTTTGTTTTACACAAAAACGGATTTGTTCAGAAGTGTCTCCCTGTCCTTAGAAGTGCGAATTTGAAAAACAGATAATTGATTTAAACGAAAGTGGTGTTCACAACTTTAGACTCAAGATGTGTTCATTTTTATACAAACACAAAAGATTTCTTACGCGCTCTTCTCCTTGCTTCACACAAATTAGATAAAGATAAGTCTAAAAGAATGCCAGGAACGATAATTGTAAATCAACCTTCAAGAACAATCTAATCGACAAGCACAAACAAGACGAAAAATTAGAAATTTATTGCAAAATAATGACAATAAATTTTATCATACAATTTGATATAATATAATATATAGTATTACGAACCCGATTGAGTATATGACCAGACAGTATTTCATTCTTTTTTATTTAGACGAATGTTTCCAACTCTGAAGGTAAACTTGGAAGGCCTTGATCCCCATTCCAAGTACATCCTTCTGGTTGACATTGTTCCCGTGGACGACTGCCGCTACAAGTACCACAACTCGGAGTGGGTAGTGACCGGTAAAGCAGAGCCCCACATGCCGGGGCGCCTGTACATCCACCCCGATTCCCCAGCCTCAGGGTCTCACTGGATGAAGCAACCCATGACCTTTCATAAACTGAAGTTGACCAACAACAATCTGGATCAAAATGGACATGTAAGTTTCATTAAATTTTGTATTTTATTTATTTATTTATTTATTAGATTTTAGTTACTAGAGTTATCAAATCGACAGAAGCTGAAGAAAATGTAAAAACTATTACCCGCTCACCGGAATCTCTTTCTTTTCTCATCTAATTTCTTTTCCTTAACAAAAATGAATTGTTGTTGCTTTTTGGTCATAATAAACATCGAACAATAGGGATTTCAGATATTCAAAGTTATCTAAAATCACGCGCCTTGTGCGAGTCATTTCACTAAGTCCTCAAACCTAGTAATCCCTTGGTGCCAGAACACATGCGCACAAATTCATCAAGATGATTGTTGGAAAACTTTCTTTCGTGCCAAATCTTAATCTATTAAATAAGACAGTTTCTTTCGAATAACTATTACAAAATTGAGAAAAGAGAAGAAAGGACTTTTTTGGTGGAGTAACCTTTTCCCGGTTTCCTGCAAATCGACCGGAGACAATCAAGACATTAAGCGTCTCATGACCCGTTTATCATATCTATAACAAAATAATAATTCTTGATACGATCACTTCGCAGAGCTATCAAAATTTGATACTTTTGTCTACCCTAAGGCTTTCTGATAATGTTCATCTGGCCTTGTTTATTCTTTAGCGCTCACCACTACACAATTAGCATTATTTTACGAAAGTGACGAAGCAGCGACAGGCCTAACACTGATGGGGATCTGGGCACCGTGTAAAAAGAACAGTCCGGATTTCTAAAACGGTCGCTAATTTGTTGATTACATTATCCTCCCCCGGGTATGATGTCTTCTTTTACCCGTCACGGACCAAATGAGTTGATCTTTGGGTGAAATACTGAATTGGAGAATACCATGCAATATGATATGATTTTTATCTTCTCGAGCTAAAATACAAAATGATGGCAATTCTATTGTTCTCTTATTACCACAAACACATGTCGATGATTTGGTTCTTTTGTTTTTTCTCACCCATCGTTTTTTTTTGGGGGGGGGGGGGGGAGAGAAAGGAACAGGCTATTTTACAAAGTAATTTATGCAACGATCTGTGTTAAGTGGACAGCAGACTTAAATATTTCGGTCTACGGACGTCACGGAGTGAGAACTATCATGTCAAATTTGCACCTTTGAAATATCAGAGAGAGAAAAAAAATCCCGTCTGAGATTAATTAACTTTCCGCAAAAATTGACACAAATAGGACACCAATATCTCGACATTTCTCACTAGCATCAGTCAAATTACAAATGATGAAAATTACCTGTGCATTATTCATTATACAACATAAAGTACTCTGATAATTACAATATAAAGCAAAAAAGAATGATGATTTTTATTACATTTTGATGAAAATTGAGGTATCTTTTGACCCTGTCTTATCTATTTCAGTTAATCCGTAGCAATAATGTGGCTTTTTCTATTTATTTTTGCAGATAATTTTGAATTCCATGCACAAGTATCAACCCAGAGTTCATGTGGTGCAAGCCAATGATATTTTCACAATGAGATGGAATTCGTTCAATACGTACGCATTTGAAGAAACTGTCTTCATCGCCGTAACCGCGTACCAAAACGAACAGGTGAGTATGGCTTCCTCGACGTTAAGTACAGCACAGTGTTCAATATTTGATGTATCTCACGGCACCTGTTCTAATCAATTCATGCCATCAACATCACACCATAACAATTCGGTGTTTGGACTATTGCGTGAGGTAGATAAAAAAGGGAAAGAATGGAGTTTATTCAAGGGATCAAGACAGACAATAGACATCACCACTTCAGGTCGACCCTTGATTTGTGCAACTCGTTATTAATTCCACTTGACGTGGTGTTGACTTTAAGGCTAGTTCGATAGGAAATACCATTATTTTGATTCTTGCACAAACATATCACGTAACTGCTTTTTATTTCATTGAAATTTTCCAATCCGTATATCGAAAGAGTGTCTGTACCCCCAAATTCCTGCAAATAACACGATTTTGTCTACAGTCATTCACAAATGAGGGATTGCATTGAAAATCAAGCAGACAATCTGTACGTCATTCGTTGCCAGATGTAGCAGACGTCATATGATCATAGAGCATATTTTGCGCCTGTCTTTGGAGGATTCAGAAAACTATCAACGGAACGACTCCGTTAGCCCCACAGTCAATTAAAAGATCGAAATAAATTATTCGACAACAATGACTATTTAACTACAATTGTATTGGCTTGACAACACAAAGTCCAGTTCCTGGAGACAGCGATATCTCTTACAGTTTTAATGAACAAACATCCGATTCCAATAATTTGATTACGCCTCTCCGTACCACATTAATTACACCGTTTAGTAAAATCAATGACAATAATTCTATACTATTTTCCTTAATTTTTCAATATTTCATTTATTTCGACGCATTGAAACACATTCTTTATGAACGACTTTATACAATTAATAAAGATATTATTTTTCTCCCAGATCACACAGCTGAAAATCGACAACAACCCCTTTGCTAAAGGATTCCGAGATAATGGCATGGGAAGAAGGTAGGATATTTCCATAGCTATGATAATTTTTTACCATGCTTCTTAAGATATGACAAAGGTTAAGCAAAAAAAGCCTGGCAAATCGTTGACCAAAAATAATCATTCTCTTTTATTTCCCTTAAGCAGAGATCATCGGTTGAGTATGAAGCGCCCGGCAGGTGAAGAAAACATTTCAGAGATTGGAAAAGGTAGGGGCAAATTATGATCCACACTTTAAGACTGAATTACAGTGAAAATATACACTATTTTGATCAAATTAGCTGTCTGCTTGAATAATTGTCTCTCGCCGTCTATTCCACTTTTTTGGTCGAAATCTGTTACCGGGGTAATATGTAACACTGAATACTGCGCCTATTTGGAGTGATTTTTCGCATTTATTGCCATAACAATCGGGTTTAGTTCCTGGGTGAATTTAAACCTCACACCTAGTCGAAGCGCATCTTGGCTAAACGAAAAAGAAATCCATTGAGCGTTCGAATTGATGAAATTACCATCTCTCTCGTTAAATATTGATGGTAGCACCTAATTGAATCAAGGGACGTTCGCTGAAATATCACCGAAAGTTTTCGCACCTTCCCCTTCATAATTCCATTAGGTAACTAAGAGCACATTACAGCACCTGCCAACTAACTCACAAATGGGATTCAAAGCAACCATCGCATAAAAACGGACCAAAAACGTCCCAATTTTGAACTGGAATAGAAAACAAAAATATGTGATAGACTTAATGTTCTGCTCTAATACAGTGATTCATCCATATTTTTTTTTCAGATAACTTCTCAAAGAAAATAAAACTAGAGGAAGACGGAAACGAACGGAAGATATCGACAAGAATAAAGTCTGAAGACGAGAGTGATTCCATCCCTCCAACCCCCGAACCTCACCATACCGATGTACTCGACGGCGATCTTCAACCTCTCCATGCAAAAGCATCTCCAATCAGCGGAAGTGCGAGCGGTCCACTGAAAGCCACAAGTCCCACGCAAAGTGCTAACCTGCAACAAACTCACTGTCAATACATGAGCAGTGCCGCAAAGTCTTATTCTCAGTCGTGCATGGCGTCATCTAATGATCAAATTTATTATCCACACCATTCTCCCATTAACCGATCTTCACCCGCCAGTTCGTTCTTGCCCGTGTCCACTACTTCTGGTCTGCTTCAACCGGTGTCGTCCAGTTTGGATTTACACAGCATCAATCCTCAAATGCAGTCTTGTCGTCTCCCGCAACAGAACAACGACTGCGCACTTCGTCAGCCATCCGGGCATCTATCAAGCAACCATAGCTATGGAATCCGCACAACACCTCCAACCCAACATCCTTCCTTGCCATCCTGCACCTACATGCAACCGACGCAACCGTATCCCTCCCATCTCACTCCAAATGTTCACATGATGAACATGAACTTCACTGGCCCTATGGCATGAACATTTCATAATTTATTATGATGATAATGAACAATTTCCGCAAAAAATGATATTGAAACGTCATCACATCTGAGCGGGCTATTCGCGTTGAGCAAGTTTTCGAAAGCATATCGTGCAAAAATAGTGACATTTGTCTGACGTGCCCGCAACATTATGAGGGTAAATGTTGTTTATACATATTATGTATAGGAACAATCGTTAAATACATGTAGTATGTTCATGTTTATTTATAACAACCTTTGTAAATTACCCTGGAACTTCTGAGAAATCCTGTGAATCTCACATGTTGCACCAATCTGAAGGGTTTTATCATTCCTCGTTTACGCATGATTGAAATGGTGCTAGTACTACCGAGGTACAATATTGCATGTTTGTTCATACATATGTTTTAATACAGATTTCAAAAAATTAACGTCTTTCGTGTTTCGTGTTTCGTCTTTTTGCTAGGCAAATTCGTTCAACAGGGATTTTTTCATAGATTCTTCGGAGGAAAGTTGAGTTAAAATGAACGTCAGAATATATTTTTCATGTTATGGCATGATTGGAAATATGACTTTACATGGATCAATGTACCAATCTTTCTTATTCCAAGGAGCCAATGCTTGACAGTTTGAATGTAGAGTGGCGACCCTGTGTGCTAGATGTTAGATAAGGCTGGTTAAATTTTGGTGCTGTGGTGAAAATACTGTATCTATATGAGAAGATAAGATTCTTCTGTTGATATTCTTGTGCCAAAAATTGGTTAAAAATTGTTGTGAAATGAAAGAGTTTTGAATCGTCATATACACATTCTTTTAAAAACGTTGCATGCAATTTTCATAAGTGGTACATGATTTCACAAGGGAGAGAGATGTTGACAAATCACATCGGGATGTGCTTGATGTCGGGTACCTGATTGTACAAGACAAGTAGAGTTTGTCACCTACCTTACCGGGACAGGCAACGTTATACCAGGGACGGGGTTTTATGCTCTCAAAATCGGAGATAACCATTATTTGTGGCCCTGTCTGTCTGTGCACAACTTTAACACGTGTCATGCCTTTAGTGTATTTGATAAAATGAAGAATCAAAGATTTAAGTTTTTGTATTGTATTGTTTATTAACCAAGAACCAAACAGTTCACGGGTTTTAGGTCTATACAAATTATAACTTCTGCAATGAAATAGTGACAAAACATGCTGATGTCCATGAGCAGGGTAGATTCTGAGGATAATATTACAATACCTGAGATCTTATAAATGAACACAGAGGTATTAACCAAGTTTACAGAATTCCGTAACATTTCCAGTTGACAGTAGTTGGACAAGTTTTAAGCGTTGAGTGGTGTAATATATACATAATATAATAATGTTTCTTTACATACTGTTTTCTACATTCATTGTAAAAAAGGCATACCAATATAAAAGGACATTCCTCTTCAACATTCTCTGAACATAATTTACATTTTCTTTCGTTTCTTGGTATATTACTAAATCTACCTTGTTCAATTTCTAATCTATGTGAAAATAAGAAGTAAAGTATAATGTCACAGTCAAATGTCCACTTAGCTTCCAGAAACCTGGCCAAGCAACCGTAAGGAGTATGGTGTCTCACAAATACCTCTAGCGCCGAGATATTCTAAAAAAAAATGCATACGTATAAATCGGTCTACGGAAGGTGGCCATAGGCGTGGTATTTAACTGCATAGACATCGGAAAAAGTCCTACGTATATATATATATATATTTTTTTTTATGCATTTAAAACATGATATACCTACCGTTGGTTGCATTAAAAGGCACACAGGGCAATATCCAGATTTCGTGGGTGGTAACTGGTATACGTCTTCTTAAATTCTGATTTTCATGCAAGTCGTTTTATACAAATTCATATATCAAGACTAGAAGATATTGCTGGAAGGACGTGTGTAACATTTTGCTGACGACAGCTGAAATAATGTTTCTTTCTTTATTATCATTATTATCTGTTTGTTTTGTTTTCTTTTCCCCCTTCTTCTTCTTCGTCTTCTCCTTCTTCTTCTTCAATACATTAATCATGAAAACATAGTTATTTATCAAATGACGAGATTTTTTTTGTTTGATGTTATGATGCATTTTTAGGACAGTCATTGAAATATTACATGCGTGGTATTGGTCCTGGTTTACTCTGCCCTTACAGTGTAGTTATGAAGAACGGAAAGAAATTTCGATTGATTCATGCCGATATGAAAACAATTAAAACAAAAAAATAAAACCGTTTCATGTTTTCGTGGTAATTCTATTATGGTTTTAGTGGTAGATTCTTAGAATGTAGAACTGTTCTGGAATACCATACACATGGTAAAAAGTAACGACGAAGTAGAGAATATATATATATAGGGTATTTTAACAAAAGCTTTATGAAGGATTTTCGTGCAAAAATTGTTTTGATGAAAGTGGAAACAATAAACCAGCGATTGGTGCATAATAAAACGCCGTTTGGTGCATTAATAACATCAAACTACAATATAAAGATGGTCCATGAAAACTTGATGGACGAGTAGGAGCTCATGCTAATTCAGGGAATGTTCGTCGTTCGACATTAAATCCTTATTTCTGTTTCTGACCGATTGTTATCGAGCAGCCGATCTATTTGTAATTGTGTATGGGAAAGGGAGAAACCATTTTTTATTGTTTCTGTAGAATAATTCCTTGTCAATAACATGTATAAAGGTCCTAACGATTTTTTCCTTTAAATATTAAAAAACAAGTCTTAACTGATGTTATCAGCTCGTTTTATTTTCTTTCATTGTTAATAAGATATTACTAACTTACGATTTTATAAGAAATTTTTGCAACATGTACTCCTCATAATGGCATTGCGCAAGATATAAATCAACTCGTTATGAATTTCCGAATTGTTGTAATAATGCTTTCCTGTTTCTCTCTCTCTCTCTCTCTCTCTCTCTCTCTCTCTCTCCCCTCTCTCTCTGATTTCCATACCCATAACTTTGGTAAAAACAATTGAAAATTATGTAGATCTGATGCAATTCATATTTTCTTAAACTTTGGGAACGCTGATTTGTACATGCAATTTATAAATAGAATATTTATTTGTTGTTACAGTCTTAAATTCATGTTAAGTTATCGTAAACGTATAAATCTATTGATTTATAAATTTCTAAAGCTTAATATGGTAACATTATTTCACAATACATTCTCTATCTGCCAAATATAGCACACTCGGAAGGAACGTCTCCTTTGACGTCATTGTATCACATAATCCCCAAACTTATAAGCCCGGAAACCCCATCGATAAAAAAAAACAAAAAAACAAAACAAAACAAAAAAACAAACAAAAACTAAACAAAACAAAAACAAAAACAAAAAAAAAAAAAACAACAAAAAAAAAACAAAAGTAAAAAACCAAAAAAAAACCACTCAAAACAAACACCCCCCCCCCCTTTTTTTTACACTGTTTAAACTGTTGTAAAATAGATAGTTTTTGATAACACCTATTTGTAATTATGATGAAATCCCTTTGGTGATATCGTAATTTAAGATATATGTACTTAAACACATCATCAGCGAGCCACCTGTTAAAGCAGAAACACTGCATACTTGGCATAAATGAGGATTTCAATTCCGATACCTCTGCAAGAATGGGGAAAAATATTAACAAATCATACACGAAAGAATATTAAATGTATATTTTAACGTAATCTTGAAGTTTTTCACTTTTTCATGGCGCAGCAATATAAGATTTATTTTTTTTTCGTTTAAAAAAATACCTGAAATTAAAATCTTATTTTGCTAAAGCTAGGGGTGTTTCAAAACTTCAAAGAATTCCACCTTTTCAGAGAAGAATAATAAACGTCAACGATTTACGTAAAATTATACATTTGCCTCATAAAATTCAATTGAAGCAAAGTTGGGAATTCAAATAAGTTAGTCTAACAACTAGCGACCACACACACCAAATCCTCAAACTGCGCGCCGAGGTTGAAACTGGAGAACTGTGCACAGGTCATTACCAAGCGAACACTCTCTGATTAGGCAATTACCGCTGAAACACACACGTCTGTTGCCATGATCTGCTGCCTATAAACATATGATTAATGCAAAACAATGGTAGCAAGTTTGTCACCAACGGTGGCAAATAGAGGGACGTCGAGTCTAGGCGGTCAAAAGCGTCCTCGTGACAATAACGTCGACTTGTGCTCAGGTCGCGACATCGAACGCGACAATCACATATTTTACAGGTCACCTGCTTGTTTTATTTCATGAAAATATATACATGTGTATAAAGTTGATATTTTCCTAATTGCTTACATATATTACAACACTTAACTGCATGCTGTCTACCAATAGGATTCAATTTTCTCACCATATAATCAATGACGCAAACAGTAATGAATCTTGAAATGAAATTGCTATACAGAAATACAAATATTATCGCATGTTTATTTTTCCTGGCTATCTGGGGAAAAGTGATGCACTGAAAGTTTGAATATAAAATTTTCAACAAAGTAAAAAAAAAAAAAATCATTTTCGAATTTTGCGTTACATGATGCAGGACAGTAGTAAAATACAAACAATACAAATGTAGTGTGTTGAATACATATCGCTGTATTTCGTGCAGACAGTCAGTAACGCATTACGGACTTTTCAGCGTTTAATGAAAAGCTCCACTACTGCTTCTCATCGACGGCAACCCCATGTGAACTTCTGTGAATAAAAATCTAGATTTATTTAAACACTACTTTTTGTCTAAAGTAAATGAATCCCTAAACAACGTTTTCAGCGTGAAAAAAAGTATATTGATTTAATAAGTAGTGCAGCAAATTAGTATCTTTTTATTCCTTTATACTATTACTTAAAAGTATGTACTCTCTCTACATATATATACCGGTATATATATATATATATATATATATATATATATATATATATATATATATATATGTGTGTGTGTGTGTGTGTGTGTGTGTGTGTGTGTGTGTGTGTGTGTGTGTGTGTGTGCCTAATAAATTGTGTTATGAATTGTTTGAGACCACATTGTTTAAATTTTTAGTAGGACCTGTATTAAATTGTGACATGAAAAATAAAATATGCCTGATTCAAAATAAAATATGCTCGATTCAAACCAAGGAAAAAGTACTTTCTGCACTCAACACTCTCCTTTCCATTTCTGTAATCGTGTTTACATTATATATATAAATTTATAAAATTATAAAATATAAAATTACAACTACTGTTACATTCTTCATGGTTCATGTTTTTTTCCTCCTTACTCTTTTAAAACTCTGAAACTATACATTGTTATATATATATATATATATATATATATATATATATATATATATATATATATATATATATATTATGGAAAAAAAAAACTCTCCGAGTGTTTAAGTTGGGAAGAATAATGTGGGGATACGTTACGACTTTTCATAAAGTTGTTTCAGTTATTTAATCTCTATAACATGAAAGATGTGTACATTTTCGGCAAATCTGTTTTTCATGCAGCTGATATAGAAGACAAGAATTGCTCACGTCATAAAAACATATTCTCGTGTAAGCCTGGCTCGTTTCGTAAATCTGTTAACATGCCTATACTGATAAGCCGTGTAGCCCAAAGTTAACCAAGAACATATATATGATACAATGTTGGATAAAAAATATGCCTAAAATACAAAAGGTTTTTGGGTTACTGGTTGTGTTAATTGCCAAGTCAATTTTCAGTCTTCATTTTTTTAAAAAGGAACTGAATGAAGTATAGGTGGGTTTTAGGTCAATTCCACACAGTTGCAGTCAACTTTACAGGGCAGTACATGAATTTTCAAACCAAACTATGGGAGAAATTATTTCTAAGTATATCAGTTTCACTTGATGATATAATATTGCTAACTAAATCTTAATATTCCATTCTTATTATAACTAAGTGAATTAAATGCACCAAACATTCTTCAAACGGTTCAGCTGATAGTATTTTATCAAAAGAATGACATAAATCAAGATAGTGTTGACGAATAATTCAAGTCTGCGATCCACCGCTTTGACTTATGAGAACTCGTCTATTGATTGTTTTTTGTTTAGACTAAAACTAACTAGCTTCACATTGAAAATGCACCTTTTATTAATATCCAGACTCTTATAAGTCGAGTCTGCTATGCTTAGGCCCCAACCAACACGTTGTTTCTCCTTTTGGAACGACCCGCAAAAAATAGCCATTTCCCCAACCGTCTACGCGTACAG
The DNA here is from genome assembly GCA_024699665.1 of Ostrea denselamellosa. Lineage (NCBI taxonomy): Eukaryota > Metazoa > Mollusca > Bivalvia > Ostreida > Ostreidae > Ostrea > Ostrea denselamellosa. The sequence continues at coordinate 7,245,232 of JAMZEH010000005.1, read as the reverse complement.
GTCATCTATACGGTGAAACCGTCGAACGGTACTGTGAAAGAGAACACGTAGATTATAGAATCCACCTATGAGGTAAACGGATTTCGTGAAAATAAGCGGAACAAAATACATGTATAATTCTTGGAAAATCTATCAAATTTAACGATCCCCTCCAAGCGCACCCTCGTTCATTGAAGGTGATTTCGACCTTGATATTGACTATTGACCTTGACATCTACCAATCACATGAGATTGATTTTACAGTTACAAAAATGCTTGTCCCATGTCTAAATCTATGTGAATCAAATATTTTATCATAAATGTATATTGTGAAAAATTGTGATTATTTATCTGGTCAAAAAATATTTGATATCGTTAATCAAAATTGTTTCATTCTCCATATAGTTTGAAAGGACAGGGGAAAAAAATGAATATCGTCTACATGTATATGTAATATCTACATTATTCATACGGTATTTTGTTTGGTAAATCACAATAAGGATTAGACAGCTGGCTGGTTTTCTTTAAGGTACAAGGTAACACATGACATTTAAATAATCGAAGACAATTTATATGATGAATGAAGATTTTGTGTTTCAGCACACACACACACACACACACACACACACACACACACACACACACACACACACACATATATATATATATATAAGACGATCCTCAACAAGAACAAAACGTATCAGGCTAAATTATAAGGAGCTTTCATAAATACAGGAAATTACTACATTTACGAAGAAAACAGATTTAAAGGAAAGGGATGGGGGGGGGGGGGGGGGGGGGGGGGCGTGTGGGGGAAAGGTAAAAAAAAAAAATACAACAAACAAACAAACAAAAACAAACAAGCAAAAACCCACAAGTTGTGATGTTATGATGTATATACAAAATAAGAATATATCTTAAGAAATTTAACAGTCAGACATTTACGAAATTATCAAAAATCTGAAATAATTTGGAAAGATTCAAAATCGTTGTTTAGTTTTAGCAAAGGAACTTGCATGATTTCTCATCTAACGCAGTGCCCGTGTCTTGATGTTTTGGAAAGTTAATTAACCTGACACTCATTCATTCATTCAAAACCAGATCACTGGTACACGAGGTACAAACAGGTTATAGGTAGGGGGACACAAAATACACAAGTTTGTATTGAAAAATAAATAAACATATAATTAGATGTGAGTACAGTATTTCAGGAAGAGCAAGAAGCACTAAACTTTTTCATAACAAACTTGCCAGCGACTTAACTCAAACTTGTATGCATTTATTCAGTGTCAGTCGGATTCAATGGTACAGGGGATCTTACAAGTCACGAGTAATAATCACGTGACTAGAGATACGTTAATATACTTACAAGAGGCTCATGAGCCACATCGCTCACCTGGGTCACGTTGGCCCATAATTAAAGATTTTCCTGATCCCCCAGTGGCCATACCCTACCTCCGATTGACATGATTTTAACAACCTTGATTCTGCGATATGTGAGGAAGTTGCCATGTAAATCTGAACTTTTCTTCTGGCCCATTGCTTCACCTTCTAACAACTTTTTTTAGGAATAATATATGCGTTCATGATCATGCATGGAACTTTGTATTTTTTCCCCTCTCAAATAAATGTTCGTGGGATAGTACACCTTTTAGCTCACCTGTTTATACATATGGGTTAACTATGGTCCAATGTTTAATTTCAGTTTCCAACTCCCCTTTTCGTTTTCGTACAATTATTTCATCAGAAATGTCAAGAGGTTAGAAACTTGGTTGAAACCTTATAAGCAGCAGTAGCAAATTTGTTCTAATTCTTTTAAAATTGAGCATCGTTCTGATATAAATTTAACTGGACACTACGTCAGCATACAACAGCCCCGCAGACTGAGAGATGCTTTCAAACAGCTTCATATATAACACACGATACTGACATGCTTTAGAGGTTGGAAACGAGGCGAGAACATTTTAGAAAATAATCAAGGCAGTTTAACTTAGGCGGAGACTTCTGGCGCTATTGATTTTTTTTTTGTACACCACATTTAATGCTTCGTTCAAGGTATCAAACCCTTCGTATTAATTTGAGGGTTTTAACAAATGAAAATGATACACAGAGATATTAGTATAACTATATAAAAAAAGTCTGAAATTATCGGTCAGTTACTTTCATATTCAAATCTATTGAAAAAGCATATTTCCTAAAAAAAAAAAAAAAAGGTTTAGCCCCACTCGTCTTCTCATTGAAATGATAACATTTATTTATAACTTTCTATTCAAACCAAATGACCTTATATATATATATATATATATATATATATATATATATATATAGAGAGAGAGAGAGAGAGAGAGAGAGAGAGAGAGAGAGAGCAAAATTGCATACCCTACAAATTCTTGCAAACCAAAATGTACAATAAAAATATATTGATAACCATAGTACCATCATATTTTCGCTTTGTATACTGCTTACAGTACAAGTTGAATGCACTTAGGGGCGATGATTAATCAGACCACTTCCAAAACGTATCTTGTAGAGCTTTGATAAAATGTGTAAGCTTATAGCTGTCACAAGTTCCTATTCAATTCAACAACCAATCTTATTAAGTCGGCGTTCCTGAAGGTGGGTGAGCAGTGTGTATGCAAAAAACAAAAAAAAAAAAACAAACAAAAAAACCCAAACAAACAACCAACAAAAAAAAAAAACCAAAAAAAAAAAAAAACAAACAAAAAAAAAAAAAAAAAATAATGAACACGTGGGCAAAACTATCAACACGCGTTTGTAACTACTGTCACTTTGTAATGTGTGTAACCTACCCAATAATTACAAAATTTACATTATGATAACTGTCATCATATTTTAACTTCTGTATTTACACCCACCCAGTAAATTAAACACTTACAACATGACACTAATATATATATATATATATATATATATATATATATATATATATTGGGCTGTTATTCTCAAGTCTGCTGAAAATGACATCTCTGTAGCAGAATTAAAAGAAGAAGGCTACAGATCAATTGATCAAACATCATCGATAAAACAGCCTGCTGCCGAATATTTTTTTAGTAACATCCAGTCCAGCCTGATGTGGACAGTAAGTTAAATGTATTCAATCAATTTGAATCCATTGAGTGAGAGGGGGGGGGGGGGGGGCGAGGAGGGCCTTGCCACGGCCGAGTGGTTAGCATCACGCTCGAAATCACAAGGCCTCTCACCTCTAGTCGGCGCTGGTTCGAATCTCGTTTGCGCCGAAATATGTGAGAAAGTTTGCCAGTCAGTGGTCTCTTCCCGGGTACATTGTATCTGGGATTTCTCTTCCACCAATAAAAAACTGGACGCCACCAGATCATTGAAAAATTTTTGAGTGCGGCGTAATACAACAAACAAACTATCAATCCATTGAGTGAGAGAGGGGGTGGGGGTGGGGAAGGGCCTCCTAAACTGGTACCCTGCTGATTGGTGCTACACACAATCAATACATGGAGTGAATTTACATGTAAATATAAATATCCACAGAACTAATCTCCTTGATTTTCTAGCTCCCCTCGTTTGTTGCTGTACTGAGTTCCAAAAATAATAATAATAAAACACCCCTTCTTCCAATCCTCCACCTAATTCCATAATTTTCAATCCTTCATCATATTGCGTCTCTACATATATGTATAAACTGTAACATCAAAATTCCAATATAAGCATCTATGGTATTCCAGTTTCAATTTTGCGAATGTTGGTTCGAAGTAGATAAAAATGTCCGTCCAGGATGCAAAAGAATCTGTCAGTATCTTAGAAAGGAAAGAGAGATCATTATATTGCTATAACAAATCCACAGTCAGCAATTCGATTACCTATAGGTCTAGCTACAAGAATTGCGTCGAATTCCCAAACGTTCAAAACCTTGATTGAATCTCTTCCATTATTTTGTTCAAATTGGTCATCCCAAACACATATGCATTCTTTAAGACTGATGACAACAGAAACCCTCAATAAAAATATCCAAAACTTTGTTTTTGGGTCACCGTGTCGTCATAGTCAGCGGGTGTATGACAAATTTAAAAGCTTATATGTTCTTCTCAAACGCAGATTTATGTAATAAATACCCATCCTAAAACTTCACTTACTATGAAGCAGGGCAGTATGTTGTAGCAACAACATATGCCAGAAGTGGTGTAAATCAACTGTGGCTTCTGAAAAATTCTGAAGGACCTTTGGTGAATTTGAAATCACGAACCTTTTTTTTTTAAATCAACATCAAAACGTATTACTTTTCAACACTTTACACAGCCATTCCTCACGATAACTAAAGATTAGACTTTATGACACCATAGACAGTTGCTTCTTCAACAAAAATGGAAAAAATATTCATGTCTAGTGATCAGTCATTCCAACACTACTTTGTTAAAACTACTCTGACTCCACGCAAAAGTACTTGAAGTTGATATTTAAAAAATGCTGGAGTTCCTCATTGACGATATCCTTGTTGTCTTTTGTGCTAAGGTTTTCCAACAGTCTGCTGTAATTCCCATGGGCACGAATTGTGCCCTTTTTCGTTGACTTGTTTTTATATTTTTATGAGGAAGAATTTATTCAAATGCTTCTACACGAGAAGCAAAAATCGATTGCTGAGGCCTTCAACTCAACATAAAAACATATTGACGAATTTTCATCTATGAAAAATTTATGTCGATTCGATTCGATGTATCCCAGTGAACTACTGGGGGGGATGCCAGTCTTCCACATCCGTCACGTAGATATTTCATTGAATATAGATGTTAACGGCATCTCCATTGTCAACTTCCCATATTTATGTAGCAATATTCCACCATCACCTGCATACAGCGTTTATGTATCGCATATGATTCCATACGCAAGAGTTTGTTCTGCGTATGATCAATTTTTAAATCAAGGCAGGCTACTGACAAACATGTTGATGTTTCACGAGTTACAAGTCTCATTTAAAGTCGGAATTTCGCAAATATTATAGTTGTTATAATGATATAGTTTGTCAATACAACTTGCCAATGGGACAAATGCTGTATTACACGTTTCATACCAATTGTTAGGCTGTTCTTTACACAATGATTTTGACTACGGATTACTCTGTTTAACCGTACAAGATATAGGACCCACAGTGGGTGTAACCGGTCAACAGGGGATGCTTATTCATTCTAGATACCTGATTCCACCTCTGGTATATACAGGGGTCCGTGTTTACCCAACTCTTTATTTTGCATTCCCTACAGGTGTTGAGATTGATCACTGTTCGTTATCTTCACCTTGTCATGTTGATAAAATCTACTGATAAGGTTGTCTAAACCAGTTCTCTGCCAATTGGTGCTACACACGACAAGAGTGAAGTCAACATGGGTATCAGTTTAAAGGTTGTCAGGCTTCAGAGAATTTCAACACCTGACTTTCTGCACTTCATACCCCAGTGAAGTTTAATCATTTCTTAAAATGAAATTAAGGCTATCTACAATACTTGAATTGAAAAGATGCTTCCACCTTTCAATGAAAATGCACGTTTCACAAATAGCCATTACTTACTTAAAACACAACACTAAAAATTTGAGAAAGGTTTTATAGTTGTTTCAGTTTTTGAAAATGACAAGTGATATACTGTAAGATCACATTCTACACGTATTATATACAACCTTATTCTACTATGCATGTTTCCTTTTTCTCTTCCTAACTCACATCATACAAACTCATTGGTCTACTGTGATACAATCAATGCCATACTTGTGACCTGATAAATCATGATTAATGAAAGGACTCCAGTGATATATATATATATATATATATATATACACATACACAACTACACAGGGTTTTTATTGAAATATACAGATGAACATGGAATGAAACGGAACTCTCGAACAATGATTTATAATACTAGAAGGAAAACCATTCAACAAAATGATCCCTAAGCTTCTTGTAAAACCTAGTGGATGAAATTTGTCACCACTTTTCAGTCATTTGGAGGGTAGTTCATAGTAGAGGAAAGAATCTTACCAAAAAAAAAAAAAATAAAAAAAATAAAAAATAAATAAAAATAAACATCATCTACTGATATGTACATCTGACAAAATCTTACTACGAGAATCTGATGTTTACATAACAGTCTTTATGTGACGTAGCTTTGACAATGACCTTCCAATTCATGACACATGAAGTCTCTAAAATGCTTCATTCAAAAGGTACGACCAAGATTAAATTGCAGAGACAGCAATGAGAACAGCTCTCATGCTGCGAAATATATCTGTGCAATATAATTTAGTAAAGCAGTAATAATTATGAAAGGTTTGCCGTCCAATAAACCAATCTTTAATAAAAAATTTTTTTTTTATTTATCAAAATTGTATTTATAAAATGTTAATTCTATGATGATTTTGGAAAGATATCACTCAAAGTATAACTTGAGAAGCAACATTATTACTTTTCAAAATACACTTGGCACCAACACTATGGGGAACATACACACCAAGTTTGAAGATCCTAGCCTTAATAGTGCTGCATTTCCTTCGTAGTATGACTTGACCTTTGATCTTGAAAAATAAGAGGCATCCTCCTCTCACAAAATGATGAACATGTATAGAAGGTTTGATTATATCCTAGCCTCATCAGTACGTTTTTTGTCCTACCCATAATGTGCTAATTAATCAACAGAAGCACTGCAGCATACCGCAATACAACCTATTTATGATGGTTAAATATCTGTAACAAGTTTGATTATCCTAGCTTTATTAGTGCTGTTTCTGTCTTGATTTATGGGTATAGAATTACCCACGCAAGTTTGACCTTGACAAATAATAGGTTTCTTTCTCTACCCATTGGGTACATGTGTACAAAGTTTGGTGATCCTAGCCTTTATATAAGAACTTTTTTCTATTTGAATCACTGAGTGCTGAAAGATGGACAGACACACTGCACCCATATTAATATGACAAATCTATGTTGGGCGTATAAAATCAGTATTTAACCTCATGTGCAAAATATTTTGAGACTAGAGTCTAAATTCTGTCTCAATTTTAATCAAACACACACTATAAATGATATACTTATATGACAACCTGAGAGTGAAACTGGATTTAAAAAAAACCACAAGAACATTAAAAAAATATTCAACAAATGTACCAATAAAATTGTACATTATTAAAATGACATAATTTAAGACACCAGTGAAGTGTTCACATCACTGTACAAAGTATATTATGTTTACTGCATCTCAGCTGAAGGAATATAATGTGCAAATATTATAGACTAGCACCAAAACTGACAAACATGTCTCCCTTTATAAGGTTTGAACATATCATTTTTGGATCTGAACATTTCCACACCCATAAAGATTCTAGTGACTCACACTTGATATCGCATACTTTATTTATGTCAACATTTTGAAAAATTTCTGTCCATATACTGTATTTACAATGATCTAAAATGTACATGAAAACAAATGCAAAGTCCTTACACAAAAATCATAACGTAAACCTCATAAATACAGTGCTGTAAATATATTAAAAAACAAAATATGAATCCATGAGCAAAATTATAAATACGGGTGTTACTTACACTATGAACCAACATTACTGAGATAACAGAAGCAATACCGGGTGTATGTAGGCATTCAGATCAATACTATCTATTCTTCGGTGAAAAAATGCTCCCATTTAAATCTGTCCCTGTGATACACATGTATATAAACACTTCAGCAGATGCTAAAAAGAACTGTAACAAATACTCATAAAACATATTTGGTTGTCTTTCTATTTTTAGCCTCAAATTAAGCTGGGGTCATAATTAGAAATTATGCCAAAATCAAACCTTGGTATAAACTGACTGCAACATTATGCATTACCTGTCATACAATATGTATAAAAACTAGACTGAGGCACAAAGCTAACTGGTTGATCATTTCATTTTGAGTCCTCATTAATCCTGTGACTACAGATATCTTTCCCACATCAATTGATAACTTTGAAATCAACAGTTCTAAAATCAAGTACTGATACCTTCAAAAGATTTCTCTACACAAAACAGGACAGCTTTGTGTCTAGTGAATTACATGAACACTCTGGTCTATTCCCCACAGAATAGCATCACAGGAGAAAACAGATATATTTGTATTTTTTGTGCTTTTGATCATAATGGTTCTTCATTATCCAATGACCTACAAAATGACATAGAAACAAAGATGACGGAATAGGATTGTGTAGTTTTCACAGGAACCCGCCTCCCTACAAAGCACCATGTGACCAAGGGGAAGTAGAAAACGCATCCCAGCAGCTGAACTCAGACAAAATACCGTTCCAGGTACTGTGTAGGGTGGCTCCATAGGGCTGATTTGATGAGGGTTTGAGGGGTTGGAGGCCCTACGTTTGTGACTGGACGGCCTGCTTTACACACGCTGCAAGAAGTTCATCGACTTGGTCTCCATCTGCCTCAGGATCAATGTCAAACTCCTGTAAAATAAAGGCTGAATCCAATACTGGTATGCATGAAATGAGCTATAGACTTATACTTAAAAAATATACCAAGAAAATAAGATGATTTTACACTTTGAAACTTGGGAAATACTCAAGGGCCATGACCCTTTCACAGACCTTACTGGTCAGTTCCCAATTCTCATTTTTACACCTCATTTGTACCCCCCCCCCCCTTCACCTGCAACGTTGTACACTATATGTCTCAATTAGGTCTACACCCCACTGTACTAGCAGCATGGTGGTTGACAATCTGTGCAATTTCTTTTTATGAGGAAACACTATCTGACTACACCTGGGAGAGCACTAGATGTACCCAGCATCTTGCATATATAACAACCACTAAAGTATCCCTAACAGATATTCATAACAGTGTAACTGCAGGATCAATTTAACGTTTGGGTGGTCACTGATCACATTAACACTCTAGCATGGTGATCTAAAAAGATCAACTTCTCTGGGTGAGAAAAAAACTGCATGTCACCCTTCATTTTTAAAACTCCCTCGGATGACAACTGCCAGATAAATTATCTCAAATCATTCTCACAGTTCTTAAGAAATTTCGTTGTATTTTTTTTTCAGTCATGAAAACTGGAGTCTATCAACGTTATTCCTGAAAAAAAAAACCAAAACACCTTAACAAAGACACCCTGATCACCTTTATAATTTAATTGTATGACAATTCAAGACTGCACAAGATCTAATACTGTAGATTTTCAAGTGAGCACTTACATTTCAATAAGACATCAAATCGCAAGAACATGAATTCGTGAATGGACTATTGATCTAGAGTTTTGACATGTATTTCAGCAATATTACAATAAAAGCAAGTAATCACATTTTACAAATGGTGATTCTCGCTAAATTACACAATAATAAATTTCTCTGGTATATTTAGGAATTTACAGTGGAGGCCTTTCAAAATATCACATGCACAACTTGCATGCTACTAATGCAAAGTACTCAAAGTATAGCTATTTTTAACTCCCCTTTTTAGATTTTAAAACAAAAAATCAAAAATATATACTGCAGAATCATTATTGTTCAAGGGGACTTAATGTTTGTGGACTTTGGATACTCTTTACCAACGAATTTACGACCCTACGAACCAGTCATTCTTTGCAATAGTTTCTACAGTCTAATGTTGTATATTTTCAAGATGATGTTAACCCTTGAAATTCCATCTCCACGAACTAATAAATATTTGGCTACCCATGAGCATTTGCTCCCCAACCCCCAATTAATGATTCCACAATATGCATAATTTAAAAAAAAAAAAAAAAAAAAATAAAAATAACCAAACCTAAGTGATTATTGTGGATAGGCTCTGTAAAGTGATGTTTGGGAAATACCTTACACTTGATGTAATATAAGGCAGAAATCAGTGACCTGTTTTGTGGTCTTAAATGAAATGGGGTAAAATAAATAAACATGACCATAAAGATTCAATGTCTGTAACAAATACATATTGTACCCATAAAATTTCCCATGAATCAACAATCAACATTTTAGTTTCATATGATTCTTTAAATTCTACCTTTTGTTAATTGCAAAAAATGTTGTCGTCTTAAAAAAGGCTAAAATCTAAATCTATTACGATAAACCATAAAATGACAACGCTTGTCTAGAAGCAAAGAAACCAAACTGTTGAACATACCACATTGTCTGTGAGGTAAAACACCATCTATCCCCTAACAATGTATTGTATGTAACCAAATCTGGCCAAGAAACATTTAATAGTTCTGTGCAAACCCGAGTGAATGCCATAAAACTGATGAAAGAACACTCTCAGTTAGATATGGGAGGGATTCAAGGTTGTCTATAATTTTTATTCCAATTCTGTTCTCTGCTTTAAATTTAAATCATTCCTCTATAATTCTGATTAAAGTCTTTAGATACCAATTTACACACACATACACACTCTCTCTCAATATGATATTCCATGGTTGTAACTGTACAATATTAAAATTTCCAAGTGTCAGGCTGGTTGGTATCTACATTATATAGATGTTAACAAGAAAAGAACATAAAATACTTGAAAATTCTCAAATTTCTTTTTTTCATTGGCAGTTTTCTGCAAAGGATTAAAGCCGATTCTAAAACAGTATCACAGAACTTCAAATTTCAAAGGAGATTTCATCAGTCACAGGATAGACCCAATAAAGATAGTCCAATAAAACACAGGTGTTCAAAATAAAATTCTGGTGTTGCTTCCAACACTCCTGGGCCAACAGACAATTAATGTGCAGTGATAGGCCTACTTGATCCTGTGGTAATGTTCACTTCATGATATAAACAAATTGCTTTTACAGAAATAAAATAATAGTTGCTATACATCTTTTATTCATAATTTTCCAAGAATCAACACATATTTTGCATTATAAAATCTTCCGCTTTACAGAATGTCCGAATAATGCATCAAAGATTTACAATAAATTATGCATTTTTTGTCAGAGACATTTTCTTGATAAAGAATTATGACCTTTTGAGCTAAAATCATCCCATTTGCTAATCAGATATATACATATGGAAATTTGAAACAAAATAAAATTATACAGTAAATGTCTTGTTAATTTTCTTCTACATCAAAAAAAGCCACAACACTGATCTTTATCAAACCATGCAGACAATACTCTCCAATGTCGCCAAACCGATGTCTTCTGTTCTGCAGAGTATGTATCGCCTAACATTTTCAAAAATCGATTGAACGTCCCTCAAAAAAGCAGCCAAGTTTTATCCAGCAATGGGAAAGAAATGCTATCGGTCCTTTTAAAGGGAGAGTTTGTGTTCAGGAAATAATGGTCCCTGGGTACACATCAATCATCAAGCAAGCAACAGACGACATTATCTGCAGTATAGAGGTGGCAAAATTTGCCATTGCAAGCCAGGATGTACGCCAATTAATTCTGTATTGGAAGATGGTGTATTGATATTGGCTATTAATGCTGACAATAATATGAATATTGATGCTGTAATGTATAAGCTTGTCTGAAGTGGGCCTCTCTCCATATTCTTGGAGTTTTTAGAGCCCAAATCATGCAAGGGGGACTCTCACAAGAAGATAAGAGCAAGCGACAGTGAAGAACAACCTAGGTCCTCATCTTTAGTACATACAGAATAAAACCCTTTGTATCATGATGAAAAACATGTGTTTGGATTCATTTTAACAGCAACTTTCATAAGATGGTAAAATGGAAACTGTTAAATTTCACAAATGCTTTTCCCGCATTAGGAGTTTTGCTGATTAAGTTGAAAAGCTTTAAATCTCTAAACTGCCAAAATCTGATATGTGTTGAACATGTTTACTGAATTTCTGGGATTTACTATCCACTCCAGCTGAGATTTATTTATATGATGAAGATTTTTATCCACACCATTCTATTTTATCCTATTAGCTAAAGACAAAAAGGAGAAACCCATGTGAATAATAGTTGGATACCAATTTTTTCACACATTGTCTTTATTACAGAGAATGACTACACTAAATTGTCAAATTTAACACATTATATGAGCTAGTCAAAAACACATCATCTAACAAGAGGCCCATGGACGACAATGCTCACCTGAGTCACACTGGCCCTGCTGTTCTCCATCAGAAGAATTTTTAAAAGACATTTTTACTCTCTTTATTTCCATGAAAAATTATGACCCCATATCATGATCCCTCTCTAGCTCCACAGGGTCAAGACATAACCAGATTTGAATCCACATGACATAGTGATGCATATGTAACAATGTTACTAACACGGTCTTGCTGTTGTGTTCTAGAGAAGATTTTTAAAGATTTTTAATCCACACCTATGGAGTATGTAAAATTTAAAAGGACATGGACACAATTTGAGCTGAAAATTTTCAAATTTTATTTTTCTGTTTTTCATGTTAACAATGGGTCTTCCTTATCTTTGAACAACTCTAGTCTATTCTACCTGAAGATACTTGCATATTAATATGACTAATCATGGCCCTGTTGTTCTTGAGATGAAGAATTTTAAAGATTTTTCCTATACATCCCCTTTAAGCCCCTTATTTAAAAATTAGTAAAAACTTTATTTTATGATGATGATTAACAAACAAGTTCTACAACTTATAATCCCCTATTGTAGCCCCATCCTACTCCTGGGAGTCATGATTTGGACAAACTTTAATTATTCTTAATTGTATCAAAAAGCTTCCACATAAGTTCAATTTTTTCTGGCCCAGTGCTTTTTAAGATCTTTAAATAACTCTACTCTACTTTTGCCATTTCTTGATTATCTCCCCTTGAAAGAGATGGCCCTTTATTTGAACACACTTAAATCCCCTTCACTGAAGGATACACTGTGCCAAGTTTGGTTGAATTGGCCCAATGGTTCTGGAGAACGGAATGATGAAATTGTGGAAAGTTTACAACACAAACACTGCCACTGATAGACAATGGACAAAGATCAGAAAAGCTCAAGTGAGCGTTTGGCACAGGTGAGCTAAAAAGACTGCTGGAAACAGTACATGATGCGCACATTATCTAGTTAAGCCATAAATTGTAGAACTTTATTTAATGTATTATCAACCATCACTTTCTGTTGCACTGTATGAATAAAAGGTCCTAGCTTAAAAACTGTGACAGGCAGTAAATATACAAACCAAATGCTTTGTGTGTAAAATATTTCCCTAAAACTGACTACGTTCAACAACCTGTAATTTTTTCAGATATGAAAGAAAATTAGAAAATTGTTGAGAATTAAAATCCTCAATACACACATCTTTAAGGCCTTAGCTTGAAAAGTGTGAGAAGAGTGATACAAACCATGTACTCACTTAGTAATACTTCCTCAAAACTGACTAAACGCAACATCCTATTTCATTCTCAAAAATTGAAGAAAATCAAAATCCTTGAAACATCTTCAATACCCATATAAACACTCTATAAAATAAGAAGGCCCTAGCTTCAAAACTGTGAGAGGAGTTCAACAGTCAATCATGTGCTCTTTATGTAATACAAGTTTAACAACCTGTTACTTCCTCAAAAACTGAAGAAAATTAAAATCCTTGCTACAAGCACATCTTCAATATCAATACAAACTCTCTGTAAAAATAAGAAGGTCCTCACTTGAAAACTGAGGTAGGAGTTAGACGGACAAATCATGTACCCTCACTATAACAAAATTTCAAATAAAAATGTCAAAACTCCTGCTAGAGAGGTTAAAATGGATCAAAATTGCAACATATGACCCACATAAAAGCAACACAGCACGTTTCAGTTTGATATGTAACAGAGAAATGAAAACAGAAACAAAAAAACCCTAAACTGATGGAGGCCGCTGTACACATACGTTTGTACCATGATATATGATGTCTCAAGACAAGTGTATAAAAATGACAGTGGTAGTAAAATTTCAAACAACATACATATAATACACCCATTGGTTCTTTACATACTCTTCTGATTATAAATACTTTTAGATTTTCTTTGAAAATGTTGAATAATATGAAATTGTCTTCCATTAAATTAATGAGCAAATATAACAAGGCTTTTTTTCTTTTTTTGGGGGGGGGGGGGGGGGGGGCTAGAGAATTTGTGACATTTCATTACTTTTCTTAAAATTACAACTAAAACAATGAAAAGTCACGATGTGTGAATAAAGATTTATAGGAAATTATGGGGGTGACGTGATGCTCAGAGTGAAGATTAATTAAAATTTGTTACCTCATTGATTGACTTCAGAAGTTTGGCGATGAGCTTCCGAACGGAGGACAGCTTAGACACTGCTGACTCACTTTCCTGCTTTCTTTGTGCTGCCTCTGTCTGGAAGTTTCCAACCAACTAACGGAAAACAATCAGGACTTAAGTTACAACAAAATACACTATCAAATATATATAAAATTCACAGAAACCTTTACATGGTGCAAATATAATGGTAATTCAAACTGATTTAAAATATTTCCATATTGCTTCTTGTTTCTGTCTATGTGCTCTCATGTTACAACTTGGCTGACCCTATCATATGAATATACTCCCTTTCAAAATTTTTTGAAATTCCCGACACTTCCCTGTTATGATTACTTTTGGTTGTAACATATTTGTGTGTAAAATTTTTGAGAATATGTTTCACCACAATCAATATATGGCATTAAATTCAACATTATATAATAGATTTATCGTCCTTCGTAGCAAGTCGACAGAGAATTTGTGACAAAATCTTACCTTGCGCAAGCCTTTCTCATAATGGTCAAAGAAATCATCTAGAGGGAAATTGGCTAGTTCCTGTAGGGTCATGGTGGTGATGGAGTCCTTGTCCATGATCCACTGAGGTGGCAAGAAATACCGCAAACATGTCCTGAAAAAGAGAGACATTTTAAAATGTTATAAACACTGTATTAGAACATATCATTTCTCTCTTGTGATTGTAAAACTGAGCATCATACTTTTGACACATGATGTATATCACGCACACAGTACCATGGAATCTAACTGTAAGCTGTATAACACAATTTCAAAACGAAGGTTGATTTTTATATTTTATTATTCTCAATAAAATCCTATGGAGGTCTGCTCAAAAATTTTTTTTATATTAATTTTTCATTACCCTCATATTATTATATAGGTATATGTCAGTAATGTCCACCTATTCATTTAAGCCACTACCAGAAGAATATGATGTACCAACTTCAGTTAGAGCTAACAGTGTTGTGCTACATTACTGCATATATAGTCTGTCATCTACCAAGGAATGATACATTTAAAACCGAGCCAGAGAATTCATGTCAATATGTGTACACATTCAGATTATTCTCTACAACTGACAGACAGTGTGAGCAAACTAACCTGTAACCATTCGCTATTTCCTCTGTCACCTGATCAGATGACGTTGCCACAGCAGTTGTTGCCGTTGACGATGATGGTGTTTCTGCTGTTACGTCCTGTGATGAGGCTGGGGAGGGTGGGGAGTGATTTGTAGACTCGGACAGTGGATGACCATTCTTCAAAACAAAACAGTACTGAACTATATTCTCTATCATGTGCAACATACTCTACATATATTTTTCTTGTAGTTTTCTAACTTCAAACAGGACACATAAATAAGGGAAATAGAAGCTGTTCAAATAGAAGCTGTTCACTTGTAAAACTCTTTACTTAAGAATCCCTAAGCTTTACAAATTTTGGGCAAATGAAATATTTAAGTACTAAGAATAAGAATTTGAGGTTTCATGTAAAATACTTACAAGAAGTTTAATATCTGTACCACCTTTGTCAAACCTAAAAAAAAAAAATTATTAGATGAATTTGTTCTCTTGAATTTTTTTATTCAAATATGAAATGGTAGCAGTCAGTCAGTCACCAAGGTAAATTTTTTAATATTTGATATCTATTTAATTTCAGCTCATGCTTTGCGGTTTGGATCCAAGCATTTGACAAGGCTAATATACTGAACAATATGGTCCCCTACTCTGCTAAACAAAGACAGCATGGGACCAAATACTGTGCTGTGATGACTATTCCTGAATGCTGTTTAAAATATACAGTAACTTTACAACTTTATTGAAGTGATGTAGAGCCAACACAATTTAATTAAATTCTTTAGTGTCTGTGGAACGTGCCAGGGACAAGACTCAGTGAGGAAAACGCCACCCTGGACCCAGCAGGCATGTTCCCAACAACACCAAACCCCACCAAATCAGTCCCAGGCTAAGGAACCAGTAAATAAAGATGGCTGGAATCCCTGCAGAGAAAATACACTGCCTATCTAATCTGTGGTCATTTCAGTCCCAATACAAGACTTCACTACTCACAACAAAGGCAGGGATTATCTCCCTGTGACATCTTTTCCACAGCCCTCCCAATAATTACCTCATTACAACCACCACACATTAACAATTTGTTTTATTATCTTTGGAGAAAAACCTCCCAAATAGACCACAAATGCTAAGTTCGAATCAGAACCTTGTAGCATATTGAGGAAGGGGTGATAATTGTGACAAATTCTGGGTATGGTACACGTGGACACACATCATCGCATGGCTACCAAGGTGTATGGCATCTGACACCAGAGCTAATCAGCTGCAATCCCTAACCTGCTCACCTATTGTTCCAACTCGGTATCAATATTTTCAAACAGATTCCAAATGTTGTAATTTGTCACCTCCATGCTGACCATGAAACATTATGAAACAGATGATAGATTCCTCTGTACGTCACAGAAAATTAATTTTCTTCCCCGGCAGTATCTCATCTCAGATTGTTATTACAGCTATAATGATCCTTGATCACATTTTAGTGTTGAACAGATCAGAATTTGCACACCTTTGTATAAAACTACTAACATTTCAAGGTATATTGACTTTCTAAAATGGGATTCAAGTATGAATAATCAAGTAACTACAGATCAGATTTAAACACCTTTGCTACGTTTGAATTTGAGAAGAAACTCAATTTCTTGTGAAAGTGATGGATAAGAACGGCAAACTCTCAAAAGTGCCAGCTTAGTATTTTAAGGTATTCAGTGTGTATTAGTGAAAGTGCAGTTTTTCACTTCCAGATAAAAGGAAAATGCATTGTTAAATTAGATACTGTTCTAGTGGTTCAAATTAGTACAAATACAAGAGAAAGCTCAATGCAATAGTAGTATTTTCCTTTGTTCAAAGTGAAAATTGATAAATATCCTATGATTTTTTTCTTTTGATACTTTTTAAATAATTCAACCATTTTACATTGTGCATATTTTTTACAAAGAAATTTCTTTATTAAAAATCTTAGTTTTATTTTCGCAAGTCAAAAACATACTTCCCTATCAGGTTCAAATGCTAACCTGGTATGAGTATTTTTTTTTGGTGAAAATGATTCTCACAAAAATCTATTGGATAATGTGACCTAAAGTTTCATCAATGAAATCTATTCTTTTCAGTTTGCTTTGGTAATTGTGAATCTGGACCTTGTGTGCAAGCATTTATATATCCAAAAATGGGGGCTCATTCTCAATATCAATAAATTTCCAAAATGAAATTCTTGGGGTAAATTTTCAACCATAAACAATAATAAGTTATCAAAAAATTGCCATGAAATACCTTACAGTATTTACATTAATATACAAGCAGTGACCACGTTTCATTATCTATACCATGAGTATCCACTGTTATTCATATGTGTATGGGTTTCACGATGCAATACAAGTCAATCATGGGCGACAACGCTCAAATTCACCTCACAGATGAAATAAATAAATACTAAAATGGTAACATGATGTGAACTCTACATTAAAACCAGTAGACCAATATAAGAGCAATAATATAAAATGCTTTCATATAAGAAATAGATTTCAGTTTTTGAAAATTCATGAGGAAAAAAACTATGATACTTCACGACAGCATTGCTCACGATGGGCATTAGTGCTTCATGAAAAGTATGCTGGCGTGAAGCATTGCAGTTCATATTCTCATATATTTTTTTGTTTAAAAAAAAAAATTCATTTCTGATATTTACATTCTACATTTGTCAGAATTCCCAGCCGTTAATATTTATCTGTATTTATATGTGCATTGTCTATGACAGCAGTGCATTCAAGAGGAAATGACCATCATTAAAATTTGTGGAGATATCAAAGGCAAAAACATAGGAAATGTAAATATATTAAATCGAAAAATTGCAGCTTTTGTATTCCTGAGATTTTAAGTCTATTGTGGCTCAATCCTGATCTGGGGTAAGATGAGGGTGGATTTCATGAACTGCTATTCATCATGAGCATACTTAAAAAAAAAAAAAGTCAAGATATATGTATATCCATTTCAGATGACTGTAAATATTTGCCAAAAATCTGCATTAACTTGTCTTTCATGAGCATTAGTTCAGCATGATCAGTAAATAAAATATTTTTTTTATACCATGAACAGAAACTAATCTCTAACTGTGAAAAGTTTTGTGTTTGTGCTAATCATTTTCAATTACTGAGGATTAAAATGATAAAAAGATGCATTTTAATAGCTAATAAATGATTTACAAAACAAAGAGCATTCTTTCAAAAATCAATGACAGCATCACAACCAGCACAATATCTACAGCCACTTGCATTTGTGCACCCACTGAGAAAAAAAAAAAAGTTGCATGAAACATCTGATTAAAATTTCATCAGTGTCGAGACACGGGTGTAATTTTCTCTTGTCAAATGACCACAGACCCTGGTCTCTGTGTCATGTGATACTCCCAATGATGGAAACAATCACTTTGCTTCCAATCACTGCAGCCCAGAGTCAGTATCAATGACCACACCAGCTCATCAAAAATACCCAGATCAAACGATTCCCTCCCAGATCGGGACTGAATCATACTGGAAGATTCCCTTTGATAAGCAAAGCACTAACTTCAATAACACTATACAAGGAAATAAAGGCAGGTCTATTTATTTCTTTGATAATTACCAACTGTTTCAAGTACAAAAAAATCTTAATTATTTTTGAACTGACACATGTAATGTTGACACTGTAGAATAATCTTTGCTTGTGGGGTTAGATTTTTGAGGTCTGAGAAAAATTTATGGTTGAAATATTGTAATTCTTCCTGGTAGTTCAGCTCTTTTATTTCAGGAAGGATTTAAATCTGTGAATTTGTCAATACCATGAAAACAATGAAAATGAATCTCCCACCCAAACCAGTTACTTCAGTCATCAATGCAACTCATTTCATAACTTCTTCCCCTTTTCAGTTCAAGGCTCTCATTTTCTACTTTACAAATTGGTATGCATTTATCTTTAAATTTTCATTTTTATCTTTCTCTCTGATGGACTGAGGGACTAATGCAGCCTTTTGCACTGATACCACTATGTCATTCTCCATAAAATGAATATGATTACACAGTAATAAATCCTGTGGTCAACAATAAGATCAGACTCCAAGCAAAAATATATGCATCCCATCCACCAGCCTTGCTGAGAGAGGAGACCATAAACATTTAGCAATAATTAACTTTATTCTACAAAGAATGATAGTCAGAAGTCCCTACAGAGATTTAGAGCATTATGCAGTCAATGGCTAAATGAAATCCTTCAGCATTTGCTAATATCCACAAATTACACATAGGGGACCATGCTAATTGTTTCACATAGACATAAAATTATATTGCTTACAATTGGTTAAAATTTACAACTTGAATGAGGATGCTTGTCATAAATATTTAATAACTTTCACAAAGAAATAAACTCTTTATTCCCATTTGCCATACTGTTGTGTCAGAAGCAACAAAAATGCATGAAATTCTCGCCATATCTAGCCAGAACAATAATAAGGAACACACATTCTCTGATAGGCAAGCAGCTAAATATTACGAGTCAGGTGCCAAAGCATCTCCAAAAGAAAAACATCTCACACTTTGGCCACCAGTCAAACGCAATCTACATCCCTCAAGATTTTTTTTTGCAAATTCACTAGAGATCATCGTATCTATCCAAAGGCAAGGTGTCAATCAAAAATGGATTATGTGATTATAACCCAAAAGGACCAAGGATTCTAGAATAGGAACAGCTGTCACAGACAATTTGGAAAGAGACACAAAATATTCACAAGAATGGGTGTGAAAACAAGGCAATGTCTAATAGAGTAAATCGAAAAAGCAGTCCCAGCTAATCCAAGATTTTCTGACACACCAATACATCCCAGTAATTACTGGTCTGTTTTATGCAAATAAACTGTGAGTAATGCTGGGGCAGAAAAAAGAGACCGAGATGCTTTAAACTTCTTTTAATTTTGATAAAGTTAACTATGAAGTCTAGATATTGTGGAACATGAATGTTGGACATTCCTCAATAATTGTACTACTTTTATTTAAATAGCCAAGAGGTGGTCCGTTGTGTTGGAATGGGTGACGAGTGTACATTTAAATGTCAGCATCATGCAGAGAATTGAAAACGTCAAGAAGACACAGGACAATAGATACAAAGGACTAGCCGGTGATTGACATACTCGGGGTCCCAGAGTGACCGTGTAACGGGACAATCTTATCTGGTAGTGTCAGTAGTGTATCTCCCTATAAACATTCTCATCATCTTATGACTAACATTACAAAGAATGGGTGTAAAAAAAAAAACCTTATCAAGATGGTGACAGAATTTTGTTTTATTTGCCACAAATAGATTTCAGTGGTAGTCTTGTTGTAATAGGTAGTCACATTCATATGTCATGGATTTGGCTGGGTAATGAGTCAGACTGTCAAAAGGGAACTAACCCCTATTAATTCTTCTACACTACTGTTATTTGTAAAGATCCCCTGCTTATATAATGTAGTTAAAAACACCCTGTGCTGTTTTAATGAAACATGTAACAAAATGTTATAAATAACTGTAATTATTATACTTTAAAGAATTTCAACTATAAAAAAAGTAAATCACTAGAAATAGTTGATTCCCTAAAATCATCACAAAATGTGTAATTCATGTTAAACCATACATTATAGTCCAAAGAATCACTTCTTGATCAAGCTCATAATCATGCTATTTTGCTTTCATTGGGGTATTCATGATATGCTGGTAGCTGCTAAGCAGAATATTCTGCACCAAGCCAATGCTGCAACACAAGTGTAAAGGAAAGTATGTTGTGTGTCCACACTGACAGGTGTAAAGGGAAGTATGTTGTGTCTACACTGACTGGTGTAAAGGGAAGTATGTTGTGTGTCAAACCACCATCTACCATATCATAAAATAACAGCTTGTTACATCACAATATACCACCATCTACCATATCATAAAATAACAGCTTGTTACACCACAATACCATCATCTACCATATCATAAAATAACAGCTTGTTACACCACAATACCATCATCTACCATATCATAAAATAACAGCTTGTTACACCACAAAACCACCATCTACCATATCACAAAAATTTACATTTCCAATGTTTTGGCCTTTGATATCTGTATAAGTTGTAATGATAGCCATTTCCTCATGAATGCATTGCAGTTGTGAATAATCCATGTATAAATCTTGATATATATAGTTTATTTTGAAAGCTGGGAACTCTGTCAGAATTGAAAGTTAATGTGCTTCATAAAGAATTCTGGCATGAAGCATTGCAGTTCATACCCTCATGTATTTTCAAAAATGAAGTTTATTTCTTAAATATCACAGGCCACTGATCTACAATATCACAGGTCACTGAATTGCAGAATTACAGGTCACAATACCATATCATGGGCTGCTATACCATATCATTGACTGTTTCACTGCAATGTCAACTGAAATTGTAACACAATGTATTGGGCCAACAAACCACAATGTCATTTGTAGCTACATCTTAAAATAATCGGGTATTATTTACAACACACGTGGACGCATGATTTATCCAGCTCCATCACAAAAATTTTACACCAGCTTTTGGCCATATAAACTATGAGCAAAATCATAAAATAAGTAATCAATGAAGTACAAATTTTTTATAACAGAGAGTAGTCCCTGAATTAATGTACAATAATATTGTAATTTTGGATTAATCCAAGAAATATGATATCCATGAGAATCCAGGAAACCACTGCAGTATTTTTACCTTGTTATTTATTATATTGTTTATAAAGGAGTCATGTTTGGTTAAGAGATAATACACAGCTTATCTGTTACTCACAACCAACAGGTCCTGCTTTTGTAATGGGCGACACACAGAACACAGTGTCGTGCAGGTTGTGAGTTACAAGGAAGTTACAAGGAAGAGTTACAGTCTCACCTATACAACTCGAAATATCACATAACTAGATGTATCGGAGCAACATGATTGTCTCTGCTCAAGGGCCATAACTTTCAAAAGTTATCTGACAAGATCCATGCAAGTGATTGACGTGCATGTTCTTATATTCTATATCCCAAATTTCAAATAAAAATGTTCATATATGTCTCACATAATGAGTGGAAACTAAATTGTTAGAAAATTTTTGAAGTCCAAGTGGTGAAACTTTTCCACAAATTAATCAACCAGAACCAAGTACAAACATGACCTTCATACTTTCAAGATGTAGCTATATACCAAATTTCAAATCAAAATGTCTGCATGATTTCGATAATGAGTCAAAACTGTGAATTGTTTAAAATTTTCCATGGGACAAAACTCTACCCAAATTCATCTGACTGGAGCCATATAGCAACTTCATCTGCATATAATCAAGATATATCTATATCCCAAACTGCAAATCCTAATGTCCATGTATGACTGAGATACTGAATGGAAACTGAACTGATAACAATTTTTAAGTCCAAGGGACATAACTCTTCCAAAACTTTTTTGGCCTGAACCAAATACAGACTTAACTATTTCTTGTGAGGTATCCATGGGCAGATCCAAAACTTCAGTTTTAAGGGGGGCATGGAAAAAGTGTGAGAGACAAAACAAGGAGTCTAGGAGCTGCTTTTAGGCTCCCAGTGTGTCCAGTGCAAAGCCCTGATGGGGGCCCTTATGTTTTACTGTATACTAAAACTATTTTTAATGTACATCTTAATTTGACATTAATCAAAGTGTTAATCAGGGATAGACGCATGTTTTGATGATCATATTCATTAATTCATTCAGTCCTGTCCCAGGATTCATTTTCTTCATGAAAAAATTAATTGATATCTACATCAGATTTCATGAAAACTTTGATTGATAAACACAAATCATACCCTAATGCAGAGCAACTCTTATCATAGATTTTTAAAACCCAAGCAATCTATTGATCCAACATTTTTCACTAGCCAGACAGAGTAGTCTCTGGAGTCAGGCTAGTGAGTTTTGATGAAGATTGCTGTACATGCAAAAATTCATTATAAACATCTTTCGTCCGTATTAACGTTTTCTCTTAATTCCCTTGATATACAGGTTCTTGTGCTTGTAACATTTAAGACCTTTTGAAGATCACCAACTACTTTTTAAAATAATTTTTATGTTCTGCTGCATTTTTAACCTGACACATCCAACTGAAACCTAAACCATCACATAAATGGTGAGATATAAAATTCCAATTTAAAGAAATATGTTTTCAATGATAGTCTTTATTAAAAACATGTGACATTTCATAAAATGATCTATATCATATATGTTATTTAAATATCTGTAATCCACAAAAATTGTAAGTTGTATTCTGATAATGACACATACTTGCAGTAAGCTTGAAAATTTCAGATGTACACCTTCCTGACCCTTAAATCCACTAGTCGTATCTATATCCTGAATTTCAATTCAAAGTATCCATGTATGATGGACATAATGAGCATGAACTGAATGAATTGTTTGACAATTTTTTTTTTTAACCAGCACCAAATAAGTATTCTCATGATGTATCTATATACCAAATTTCAGTTGAATATGTGCATCTGTAGCAGAGATAATAAATGGAATAACAATGGAAGGATGGACTGACAGAAGGATGGCAAAGGGTAATACTATATGCCCCAACCATTTCATTGAGGGGGCATAAAAAAAATCCCAACATGACCTTTACCCATCAATATAACTATGAATATAGCACGTATAAAATGTACTGTAGAAAAATATAAGGAGATGAAATGTATCTGTTTATTAAAAATCTGTCGATAATAATAACAATTCGTTAAAAAACCAATAAAAGTAATTGTTAGGATTTGCTGCATCATTTTCATTTATGACCTTGAGTTGGTACGGGAAGTATTAAGGAACAGAGAGGAGGTATGCTACATTTCTGAACCTAGATAATTTCAAAAGACGTGGAGTAACAATTATTTCACGGCTTTGTACAAATACCTACTGATTACTGTTGGAGAGTACTCTACAAACGCTAGACAACAAGAAACTGATCCTTGATGCATTCTTAATCTTGTAAAGCAAAATAAGACAGGGCTCAGTTTCCTAGGAAAAAGGCACTTTTTTATTCTTACTTTATATTTTGGTCTTAGCAAGGGGATCTGGGAAATTTTTTACTCCCAGCAGACATTTCCATTTCAGATATGTGTAAACATGATCGCCTGGCATCAGCAGTCTGCAAAGCTGTTGAGATTACATTATGATTTCTATATTGAATTTTACTCTATTTAACCTGAGACATCTAAATGTAAAGCAATACACAATACAGATATCATTTAACAAGAGGCCAAAGAGTCTTAATGGTCACCTGAGTATCACAGCCTATAGAGTCTAATATTTCCACATAAGCCTCAATATGGAGTCTTCCGTGCACATGTTTATGATCTTTAAAAACACATACAATTTCTATTCAATTACAGAAGAAGGAAAATAGAAGTTTGAAGTACATAAATCATTTTAACATTTCCTAATTATTTTTATATATATTCAATATATGGCCATATTGGCCCCACCCTAGGGCCTGAACCCTGGAGCCAAATTTCACAATTTAGGCAGAGAGCTTCATGGACATCATAATCATGCCTTTAGCTTTACTCAAATACATATGGGAGTAGAGAAGATTTTCTAAGATTTAATACTTTTTCATTATATGGCCATATTGGCTCCACCCAAGGGCCTGAACCTTTAAGCCAGGAGCCATGAATTTCACAATTTTGTTAGAGGGCTTCATAGACATCATTTTTTTCCCCTACCACATGTGTGGGAGTAGAGATTTTTGAAAATATAGTCAGTTTTAGCATATTTGACCCTCTCCATGAGGCCCCAGGGTGCTAAGGTAATAAATTTCACAATTTATATTCTTCTTATCCTAGATATGCTTCAAACCAAAAATGGCAACAATTGGCCTTGTAGTTTTCAAGAAGTTACAAATGTAAAATTGTTAACGGATGATGACAGACAAAGACCAATGACAATAGGTCATCTGAGTGAGCTAAAAAATGTATGTTGCCCTGTCCTCTCAAATGGTTTGAGATGCAATACTCAGCAACACTTTTTAAAGTAAAGTGATGCTAATTCAGTGTTCACAGCTTAGCATTTTAACTACTGGTCTACACCACCAGTAATCAGATATATTTACCCATCCTGTACCAGATTTGTCTGTCCCACAAAATATGAAGTGAATAGTAATTAGTGACTAGTAATTAGTGATTTAAGTAAAGAGTCAAGTCTTTCATCTTAATCATATCAACAAAGTGTCTGATCAGTAATCTGTAATGTGAAAAGAAAGGGCATGCTTTTTCTTTTAAAAATTAAAATATGTAACAGAAAAGGCAAATTTTGAGAAAAACCTGAAGTATGTATAAACTTATGACTCCTTTATTCTTTATATCAATAACTAAAAAATCATCTCATATCAATTCAAACCCACTAAAACACATTTTGTTGAATTAAATGAAAGTACATTTCCTTTTTTCCAAAATGCTTCTTCAAAAATGACCACAAAGAAATCAACCCATTGCCAGTCTTCATTATCATATGAATCTCTTGGGAAAATTCTGGGACTTTATAATTAGAAAATAACTTTCATTACAAGTAACACAAGATTTTTCTCTCTGTAAGCATCAAAATCTCATACTAAAAGATACTGAGATTTTGATGCGAATCTAGATTTTTTGACATTTTGAAAGGTATAATTAACATTTTCAGTTTTAAATAGAAAAAAAATGAAGACAGGTTGAAAAAAAAAATACAAAGATAAAAAATGATGTATCAAAATGATTTTTTTCAATTGAGGCACCTGAACTATTTTTCATGTCCAATTCTAATTTGACCATGCTTTTTACCAGCCAAAAAGGCAGACAATATCTAAATTTTATTAATCCCTTGATTATTTGTTGGTCTTGGGCTGACGGACTGATGTTAAGGTCACACACTGCACACACTTACCATTTATCATATTTATCCCTGGGATTGTTGTCAAATTTCACTTTCCATTTCTTATCAGCATGATTGACTTTAACCACCCGACCGGTATACCTGAAATCAAATGGGATTGTAACACACTTCCTCTTCATAATAAACTTTCAAAAATTTCTGTACCACATTTCTCATGAAACTCACCATTTTTTACTGACTTGAACTTCTACTTTGGTCCCAATTTCACCTAAAAACAAAGTAATTTAGACCTGTATATTTCAGTAATATATTTCAACTATAAGGGCTTGAAAACAAAACAAAAAAAACCAAACAAACTAACTTAGATTCCAAAATATTTTGCAACATGATCACTTACTATCACTATCAGCATCTGTTGATGACAAACATCCAACATCATTGTTCTCCACTTTAGAATCATCTTCACAAGATGACTGCAGAGAAAAGCACTTCTAAATTTTACAATATATCTAATACTGTAATGCTCTTAAAAGCAAACAATTTTACATAACTAATCTAGAAGTAGAGTCACCACATTGTGGAAACAAAATACATGTATACAAAATGCACTGTATATTTGTTTGGATAAGACTTGCACTTTGAAGTTGGCTGACAAAAGCCATCCCTTCCATTATATTTTTCAGATATCATTTGTTGTATAAGCAAAATTTTGACTTTTTCTCCAAAACCTTGATAGGAATTTAACCACAGTATTTCGAAACAAAAATATGAACTGACAATACTACAGTACAGTGGTTTCCGCCTCCCCTCCAAACTATTGGAAGAAATTTGATTTCCAGAAACTACTATGGACACTTACTATATCTGCTATGGAGTTACTAAATGCAGATCTTCCTCTTTTTATCCCTGGTGATTCACCTTCTGTGTCATCTGCTTGTGTCTTCAAAGATTTCCGTTTATTAGAGTTAAAACTATCACTTTGAGAGTCCACAGAAGATGTGGCTTTAGATCTTTTGGCAGGACTGGCTGGTTCTTCTGAATCACTAGAGACATAAGATTTCCTCTTCCCCAGCGAATTCACAATTTCTTCTATCTCATCAGAATTCTGTGATGATGCAATTATAAACATATTATGCAAAAATGGAGAAATTCAGACTTTCTGCAATTCCTTACATAAACTAATTATCCCTTGCTCTCATGATAGTGAGGGGGACATATATAGTATTTTGTGTTGGTTTTTCAGTTGTCTGATAAGGCATTGTTCACTAGTATGTGTGAAAAGATGATATTATCAATGAAATATGTGTACATGGTGTCTGGTCACGTCTCCTATCATTTCCAATACAAAATGTGGATATCTTGAAATTTTGAAGGAGAAATACAACATTGTCACCATTTTTCAAATGGATGTACACCAAATCTGAAAAAATATTATTTGTCCTTCTGTCAGAATCCATAATCTGCCTGGTTGATTCACTGGACCAAGGTGTTAGGCTGCTAATCTGCAGATCAAGTCCACCTGGGGTTTAAAGTTTTCTCTTAACGATTTAACACTAAATAAGCAATTTTTTTTCCTACAGGAGGCAGAATTTTAAATTTTTAACACCACATCTTTATTGCACATATCCTATAGTTTATATTTATGACATTTTTTTTTTTCAGTGTATTGACAGAAACAATAAAACAAACAATGTTTTTGCTAACCAATATATTTTCTACAGGTATCAATTCACATTATGACAGCAAGTTCATTAGACATTTGAATCTTTTAGTGATGTACCAGTATCTTTGCCTATATTATATCTGGTTATAATAAAGTATTTCCATTCATAGATTAGTGATTTCAAATCCTCAGTATTTTTCTATATAATTCATTGAAAAGATATTTGCTTGTATATTATCTGCCTATAACGTAGTCCCATTAGCCAATTAAACCTCTTATAACACTCTGTTGATTAAACTTATTTTTCACACCAGTGATTTTTAAAGATACCACTGTATAGGTGTACCTGGATACATCACAGTTGACGATTTCGTTATGCATATGAAGAAGTGCCTCCCCAAATGGGACCCAATAAACTATCCAAAAAAAATTATCCATTGAAACATTGGACACTAAGTTACAATATGCAGTGTAAAAACCAGGAATAAATCTAAAACAAAAGCTGATAATTTTGGAATGAAACCCACAACTACAAGTATAATTTAGATACAACAAAACAAAAATTTTTGAGGCTAGTGATAAGGGGGAGATAATTCACCAAGAAAACCACTTTCTGACTCATCCCTTCTCACTGGGGAGGAGGCCCTTTTCAGATGGTTCAAATCAACATCTTGGGTTAAGCATTTTAAATAATGGTACTGTATCGTATGTAGTCAGTGGAAAGAGAGAAAGATGTTTTCACGACAACGTCTATATTAGACTTCAAATCTAAAAATCACAAAATTTCTTAATTTTGATTATTTCATTTTAATTTTTTTAAAAATATATTTTTACAATATATCATTTTGTCTACTGTCACATTTCTTGAAGATTTTATCAGTAGATTTAAAAAATATCAACAAATAACGTATTAAATTTTTATAAATATTTTTTTATTTAAAAAATTAGAACGACTGTCCGAGTCTTTTAGGCATGTTTTATAAGATATTTATATCATGCATCAAATTGAAGCTAAGTTTGGATTTTAAAGTCTCTTATTTGTAAACAAAACATATTTTTTATCATTCTGGAAAAAAATCATTTTAAAACAATTGAGAGCTAGTATCACTCTTATGATGATGAAATCATGCATTACATGAGGCAATTAGACAAGCCATTATATAAAATTTTAGTATCATGAGCCACCTTAACAACTGCAGGAAATAAACGTTATATAGTATATGTTACATACATGTACCTGTGCAGGTCTAATGTTAGTGAGCACTACTAGGAGATTCTTTTATACAGTATACGATACATACCTGCGCAGGTCTAATGTTGGTGAGTGTGACTCGTGGATTTTTCATGGATGACTGTGATACTGTCGGGGATCGGATGGCTTTTGATTTAGGTGAATTATTTACTGCGACCTTTGCTTTGGTTGCTGGGGGAGATACTGCTCTCTTTTTGGCAGCCACAGCAGCTTCCTGTAATATTCCAAGAAACCACCTGCATAAACTTGCACATAAACCACCTTAAAACTAAATATGATGGATGGTTGATCCAAATCAATTACCAAGTACTAATAACACTCAATAACTTTTCTACTGTTTATCTGTAATTTTTATATTTGATTTTAACTGTATATATCAGTCACTTGAATTTGGACCTGAAATAGAATCAGAAACCTGGGGCTGTGAGATTCACAATTTTGGTACATCCCTCTTTGTTTTTCCTAAATATGCATTTGTTCAGATGCAGTAAAGAATGAAAAAGACTTTAATCACTATGACCATTTGGCCCCACCTTGATAAAAGCCTCAACCCCTGGGATCATGAAATTTGCATTTTGGTAAAGGGCTACCTGCCTCTTTTAAATATGTATTTACTTTCAATTTAGTATCAATTGCATTAAAGAATATGCTATTGAAATGTTTTACACAGACACTACATGCCAAGTTTGGCCCTACCCTAAAGTCAGAGCTTCTACCCAAGGTATTATGAAACTTACTACTTTGGTAGAGACCTTCTTGCTCTATGCATTTAGTTTCTGTTGTAGATAGGAAAATTCTTGAAAATTGATAAATTTTTAACAGTTTTTGCCCTGCCCCTAAGGTCTTGGGGGTACAGTAGTTTTTATAATTTATGTCCTCTTGTTCCAAAGATTCTTCATACCAAAAGAAAAGAATTAGAAGGGTAGTTATAAAGAAGTTAAAAATGTTCCTTCATTAACACATGACAGATAATGATGGATGCAGGCCAACAGCAATAGGCCACCTCAGTGACTCTGGTGACATAAAGTTAATCTGTTTTTTTTAAAAATAATTGTGTAATCAGTTTTGGATGAAGAAGTTTGTACCCTTTCCCCCTATGCCTTTCTGAAAAGTACTACCCTAGCTTTCCTTTCCCGTTCAGCCTTTTCTCTCTCTTTTCTAGCCCTCTCCAGCCTTTCATTTTTCTCCCTCTCCTTCCTTGCTTTTTCTCGCTCTGCTTCCTCTCTCCTCCTCTTCTCCTCTCGTTTCCTCTTCTCTGCCTCCTTCTGTCGTCTCTCTTCTTCCTCCCTTTCTCTCCTCTCCTCTTCCTCTCGCTTTCTTCTCGCCATCTCTGCTGCTTGCCGTGATGAAGTCACCGTCTTTGTTTTCTGAAATGAAACGCGCTTCATTCATAAACAAGATTCAATTTTAACCCTGATCAAAGGTTACTGACACTGTATAAAACTGTGACCCAGATATGAAGTGGGAAGGAAAGACAGAAACAGAGAAAGAGACAGATTCAGTTTACTCCAAATATATTAAAATTCAAGGAACTAACCTCTATTGTTCATTATATCCAAAGTTCAATATAGCCATGAACTATATACATATAAATAATGTTACTGGGGATTTATTTTTACTTCAATATAACAGCTTAATGTTAGCAACTTCAATATAAGTGATGTAGACTGTATTGTGATTCCAATATATATACAACCTAATTTACTCCAGCTCTGTATAGGAAATAACTATACATCCAATCTAATTAAAATTAGATATTAGACCCACTAACATATTTGCTACACAATCTATGGGAGTGGATCTAACATTTAATTTTAATTAGACTGCTTGCATCTTGTTGGTCTTTAAAATATTCAGGAATTAAAACCCGACCCAGAGATCATGATTTTCAAAGCTTTTGTTAGGGTTCCGCTATATGTTTGACCTATGCACTCACTTTGTCTGATAAAAGTCAGGAATTCGGAATACAACCCATATACCACCGTTTCATTGGTTAAGAATTTCACAGTTTTGATAGAAGCCTAACAAGAATTATTAACCCAACTAATAAGCTACATGTTTAAGAATATTTAAGATACATAAAGATGCAACACAATTTTATTATATGTGCCAGATGGCCCTATTTTAGGTACTCCTTGAAGCTTCGACACAGGATTTGGTAATTTTGGTCCTTCAAACTCATAATAGCCATGAAACCATTTTCAAATTTACATGCTAAATGTTTAAAAGTAATGAAGATTTTCAAATGTATTTTCACTACACGTTCTGTACAAGATCCAGCCTGCATCCTGAAACACTGATGACCATGAAGGGAGGGTCAACAAAACCTTCTACTGTAACTATTTATCCATTTCTAATGTGCGCTAGATAAAAAGGGTAAATATTCAGCAGTTATACCTGCGTATCAAAATACCATAGAACAGTACTTACATTCATTTTTTCTAGTAGTTCTTGCTTTTTCTTGATTTCCTACAAAAGGAAAACACCAAAAATAAACAAACTGATAACAAATATATACGGCTAGGGTACATGCTATGCTTGTCTGGAACCAAATATACACAATGCATATGTATGCACCAAGATCCATCAGCACACACAAGTTTGAAGGAGCTAGGCTTTACAGTGTGCAAGATATAATCCGGGCACATTTTAACTATGTATAGCCATACAATTCTAAAATGAGGCCACAGTGACCTTTGCTATCTATTAAATTCACTTTTGATTTTATCATTCTCTGAGCTCAGTCTATATCAACTTCATTTATATGCCAACTATTTCAAGTTACATGAAATTACACTGTACCTCTTCTATATCTTTTGTTTTCTGTTCCTTGGTTTTGACTTCTTTTTTTAGGATACCTTCTGTTATATTCATCTTTTGTTCTATTGCTGAGCATCTTCAGACAAAAAGGTATTAAATGGAAAATTACTTTGGATCTAAGTTCAAATATCATCTACCTCCAAATACATATTGTGAACCAATGAATTTCTCAAAAAGTTCTCTTTGACAGTAAATTAACAGTTTTCATTGACGTTAGTGTCTGAACATATAACGCCCACCCAGATAAAGTGTTACTATTGCTCAAATACAGCTTTCAATTTTTTTGATCGCTTGTGTCCAAACAGTTAATCATGATATTATTGAAATTAACATGCTCACACTGAAATGATGGCCTATGCAGATGTACATTTTAATCATATTAAACTGTAATGATCAGAAATTTTTAATATTTTTATATTAACACTAATATTCAGATGGACAGGATGATTTATTTCTTTTAGAAATACGTACTTATTATGTTGAACATCTGAATTCATTGCACACACCCAGTCATCAGGGAAATCTTTGCCGATATTATTAGAGGAAAACGGTAAAGTACGCCATCGAAGGCAATTATCTGAAACAGAAATTCCACTTGAAACTGGTGCTTATCAAATATTTATCTCTCTGCGTAATAGTAACATCATGTTTAGCAAATTGATTTTCTTTGTGTAAATACAGAATTTTTGTGTCAACACGGTGTTAAAATGGCAATTTCTAGTCCTAAATATTAAACTACAATCTTTGATACCTATGAAATCCAGTAACTGCCAAAAGCTTAAAAACACAGATCTATTTTCCTAACATTCACTCCTCTTCAGAAATATGACTTCCCTTAAGTTGATGAATTTTTGTATTTTCGTGGGTTGCGATGATCAAATGTAGATTCATACATTTGTAACAAAAAAGATAAATGAAGATTTACTGCAATCAATGCAAAAGGTTCATACTTTCTGAAGCCATACAGGAATAGAAAAGTAGAGGGAGGAAATTCACATGTTTTTAATGCCATACATCATTCATAAGTCACTTCATAATAATAATGGAGTTAAGTCAGGGTGAAGATGAGAGTAAATGAACTGAAGAGCATAGATGTAATGTATAAACATTTAATTTTTCTTTGTAACAAAGTTGTGGCCAGCACATGTTGCATATTCACCTTTTCCTCCTAATGACCATGACAGAATAACAATCTCTCTAATATAAGCTATCTTTGTATGAAATTTTAGTACCTGGTGAAATGAGAAAGGCAAAATTTAGCCATGGGTCTGGTTCAGTGTGTTAGGAACAAAGCACTGCTAGCAGATCAGGGGACAAGGCCTCTGGAGAGAACTGTTTTCCCATGGATACACAGATGTATCAACATCCATGAATAGACAGATGGTAATAGCAACTCTATTTACTAGGGGAGTATATTTACTAGGGGAGTATAACTGCAACTGCTTGTATCTGGATTCTACCATGCAGCTGAGTAGAAATCTGATTAAAACTTACCACACTGTAATGTAACATTAATCTGCATGGACCTCTTCCTGACAAACTTCATGTCATGTGATGGGGGATCTTTCCATTTTTGAGATATATACCCAAAGTTTTCCCTTGAAAGAAAAAAAACAAACAAATTTGCAAAAACTACATTGTATTTTAAAATTATTGCTTGAATTGCAGCACATTTCCTGAAAGTAAACTTTATAAGTATTCTTAATATTCTTAATTTCATTCAAATTCAAATACTTACCAGAACTTTGTAATGCCTTGTTGTGCTGTCAAAACAAACAATGTGCTTGAATTATCACATTTTCTTATGCACACCACAAATGCAAAACACGAAGTGAAGAAGGTAAATCTTTACAGTTAACAAAGTCAAAGTATATTCTAAAAAAAATATTGTATGCAAGTTCAAAACATATTTAAGATACAGTATCATAAATTCATCTAGAGCTGTGAAAACCGGACCACTACCACCCACAGGCCACATTCAAAACTGGACCACTACCACCCACAGGCCACATTCAAAACTGGACCACTACCACCCACAGGCCACATTCAAAACTGGACCACTACCACCCACAGGCCACATTCAAAACCGGACCACTACCACCCACAGGCCACATTCAAAACCGGATCACTACCACCCACAGACCACATTCAAAACTGGACCACTACCACCCACAGGCCACATTCAAAACTGGACCACTACCACCCACAGGCCACATTCAAACCTGGGAAACTAACTGTCAAATTGTTGGGGGTCATTCTTATTCCATGGTAAATATGTGAGTAAAATATGGCTAGTCTAGTTGAAAAGGAAATTTATGTATGGCTGGGAAACTGTTTTCCTTATAGTCCAGTTCACTTGACCTTTTACCCAAAAAATGGATTGGAATCCAATGCTTTCACTAATAACTTCACAGTTCATACCCTCATATTTTTCAAATATGAAATTTATTTCTTAAACCCCCAACCAATAGAGACCATTTCCATACTATCAGAAGTCTATATCTGAAGTTTCATTACTCTAAGAAAAAACTCCAAATTGTTCTTCTTTTATCAGACTCCCATTCACCTGACCTTTGAACTTGAAATCCTGAAGTCACCAAGATGACCCTCATCCCATGAACTCGCTATTTGTGCAAGTTAATTCAGTTTCAATAAATAATTAAATATTAACTTTAAAATCTTCTTAAATGGACAACCTGGTGAACAAGAACTTTGTGGGTGGGGATGGGGGTAGGGTGTAATTATTGTCATCCAATATTCTGATTAGATAAAGACTAACCCACGCCTATGTCTTTCCAATACTGAACCATGTGTTCCCCCATGGCCTTTAGCAAGTGTCTATATTCTTTGGCATCTGCAAAGTCCTGCTTATTATGTGTGGGCTCCAGTACCAGGTATGGGATATCCACCACTCCTACCACCCCACTACAGTATCTGTCAATACAAGGAAACAAATCATTCTGACACTCTCACTAACAAAACAGGTACTTGTTCTGAAGAGAAAAGCAAAATTACTGTCCAAATACACATGTAAATGCCATTTTAGCTACAAGGAAAGTTCCAGAAATAATTACAATATCAAATAGACAGGTACAGCTTATATAAAGCCATGAATAAGGAATGAAAATGAACAAATGCTATCAACCTTTAGAACTGACCAAAAGCAAGATACAGAAATTAGCTAACATGCTTTCTACACTATGGCTTATTCTCACATTCAGATACATGTACCAGTATACCAGCATAGCATGAAGTCAAAATTTCTCTCTCTTTCTCTAGCCAACCAAACCTGCTATGTGAGGGCATCCTCACAATGCCAAGCAAAAAATACACATATATCTTATTATAAAGGCAAACAGGCACATTGCTCAC